>VZSZ01004489.1:743203-820695 GCA_013398815.1 Ibidorhyncha struthersii | reverse complement strand
CGGGGGCAGCTCCATTCCCGCCCGGCGCGGTGCTGCCCACCGACACAGGCCGCGGTGCCTTCGCGTGTTTAATACAGGTGCCAAAGGTACATCCTGTGTGAGTTAGGGGGTTGCGGGGGGGGGGGCATGGTAGCGTAGAAATAATGGTTTTTGCGTAACACGGCTGCAAAGATCATTCCCCTCACCAGTGAGTGACCGTGTGTCTCCTGAGGAGCTCTCCCTTCTCCGCCACCCAAACAGAACGGGCTTCATTTGCGTTCAGGGTCGTTCTTTGTCTGCCTCACCTGTGAGTCGCTATTGAGGTGACAACTCTCGCCGATCCCTGACACTGACATCCACCACCCACTTGTTAAATTTCTGGATAAACGGCTCTGTGTTTTCTTTCATTCTGCCGCTCAGATGTAGGAAAAGCTGTTTTTTTAGAGTTTCCAGTGACTCGGTTTGGAAGCTGGCACGCCAAATCCTGCACTCGCCATATTGATCGTTAATGCCTCGTTATTTTTTCGTACTTCTCCGTTCTCTCTGTTCACTGCCTGCTCATCATGTGTTTCAACTGCGATCTCTTTTTGGTTTGTGTTTTTACAGCATCTGACACAGTATGTTCTTGTCCATGATTGCAGCTCCTAAGTGTTATGGCAATACAGTGAATAAGTTGTAACTACAGAAATGTAATTATTCCCCAAATAAGTATTATAAACACTAGAAGAATGAGATTAAGTTTAGTTTTTAAAGAAATTCAAACATATCAGTGTGAAAATACACAACTAAGCACCCCAATAACATTGATTCTGCCATGGAACGCTATCCTGCAATAGCTATACAATTATATTGCATTATATTGTTGATAGCCCCTGCTAGAATTAAACTGCTTTTTGAAGATAAGTTCCCTTCATTTTTCCTTGTTTTCTACCTAGTCTGTCAGTTGGGTGGAGCTGACATTGCTTGGTCATTTCCATATGTTGTTTGGATTTCTTTCTGTACTTTTCCAGGAAAATTTAAAGTGGTTTTAAAGTTCTAAATATATTAAAAGCCTTAAAACTACAGAGCAAGGTGAACTGCATGCTTATTCCGGCTGGTTGCTGAAGGATACGTGTGGGAGGAAGAAAGGAAACAATTTGAAAGAAAGGGCTTGGGTTTTCTGTTTTGTTTATGGTTTTTTTAGTCATCAACCTCTGGGCTTGCTTGACAGTAACTATGAATAAGCTGTCTCTGTAAGAAGAAATGTATCAGTGTTTTCTGGTCTCTTCTAAAGTCTTCTGCTATTACATTGCACTTGCAATGTTTTTGCTTGGGAGTTGAGAAAGCAACATATGCATAATTCAGTCATGTAGAACCTTGGGGTGGTGGGTGCGCGTGATCAGACCCACGGGTCGCTGCAAAGAACACAACTAATAGAACAGGATTTTTCTGATGGGCCCTCTCTGGCTTCAAAAGAGCGCTTAGCATTCCTGAAAACTGAAATTGTTCGTATTTTTCTATGTGACTTCCCCAAACTGCAAACTAATCTTTAATTTGCATACACTTTCTCAACTTTCATTAGTAGGAAGAATAACTGATTTGTTTTATCTCTCCTCAAATAAATGTTGTTTAGAGTTTTTGATGCAGTTATTGAATCAAAGTTGTCAAATCCTGTCAAATTTTTTATTTTTGTATCTCATATAGAATATGTAAGAATATCTGTTAGTACATTATATCCTTCCATTACTGAAATAATTGTCTAGATATGGGATAGGATCTAATTTTACTATCTTTTGTGTCACAAATTGTTATAACTTCCGCAAACTTTTGTAGGTTTCTGTCTTACTGTTTCTCTCCGTACTGGGCTAGCACTTAGCCGTAGTTTACTCTGTAAAGTCAGTGCCCCACTGTTTACGTATAGAGTCAGTTTTATATTCTTCAGTTTTACGTATAGAAACCACCATAGCCTGGGTATGAAATGCTTCCTTAACTGTGGTTAGATTGTCTTCCAGCAACTGCAAAGGGAAATCAAGATCCCCTCTTCATGTCTCTTGATCTTCACTAGACTTGAAGAACCTGTAGTTCCTAGAGCTGGAGGTATGTTTGCTTTGTGCTTCATGTATTTGCTCTTTCTACCCTACCAAGTGCCTGCGTGAGGCAGGCACTGTAAAAGACCAGAAATTTGAAACCGTTTCTTTCATTATAGATTCCAGAAGTGGCTGTAATGTCTATAACAGGAAGTAATTGAGCAATTGGTTGTCTTACTGTTGAGCCAGATGGAGGGCCATACATGTCATCTGCTGCAGAAGTATCGAGGGACAAGCAGTGGGTTCCTGCAGGTGTCCGTGAAGTTCCACCAAGAATGATATTATTGATTCAGTTAAGATATAAGAGGTGAATGGTTTTGGACACAATGTGGCATGATTATTGCTCATTTCTTCTAGTTTCACCAGCCTATATTATGCCCATCCTCAGTTGCATGTACAGGAGTAACTACCCGACAAAAGACAAAAAAGAAATCAGTTTTGTTGAGTAGTAAACCACAGTCCTAGCTCAATCTTGCACATGACATGTTCATAAAAAGGAAAGGAACTCCACATTACCTCTCTGTAGCAATTTAGAACAAAAATATCCCAGAAGTATTTAGCAACCAAAGGATGTTGAGTGAAAGGTAAGCTTCACAGTCTTTAATTTTATGCGTTATGCTGTTTGACTAATTATAGATTTGTATGCATTTCTAATGTTTTATTAACTATTTTAACTTCGTTTGCAAAATAAATAAATGTAATTCTTCATAATACACATTTATGGCCCAAACTCTTCCCCTAGAAGTCTCATTTCATCTTTACATCTCCAAGGTAGCCTGCTCTCATTAACGTCTTGGCAGTTCTGTTCTCAGTATGTATATACTGTGATTTTTACAAGAGGCAAAGTTAGCTCATGAAATCAAATAGAAGAGTGGTTTTAAATTAGTCAGTTACAGCTAGGTTATTCTGCAAACGGGGAAACTTCCCCATTTGTTGTATGTTAGTGGAATGAGAAAATGAAATGATTGTGACGTTTCTTAACCAAGATCTAGAGGACAAAAATGCCCTCTGTTTAAGGCAAAGATCAGGAATTCTAAGCTGTCGCTTCAGTTTGTGGCACATTTGCCCTACATCCTTGGGCAAATCTCTCAATCTGTCTTGTTCTTCAACTCTTTAGTCATTAAATGGAAATAATAATTCCTCCCTTTCTCAAAAGACTGGTTTGGGAGATAAAACGTGTTAATGACTGAGAACCTCAGCTATTGTGGTATCAAGCATTATATAAAAATAATTGTAAAAGCCAACCTGAGGGCTTCCTTTTTCCCTACAAATGCGTAGAATCCATGGTGTGTTGAGAGTCCCCTAAACGTGCATTTTCCGGGCACGAGCTACATAAACTCTTAATTCTCTCATCCAGGCCTTCCTTGCTGTGGTAAAATAAGATACCAGAACCTTCACAGCATTTATTGTGATGCTCATTTATGAAAATGTGTAAATCTGAATTTAAGATTGTTAAGCACAAAGATTAAAAGCAGACATATTAAAGAGTTGCCCAATTTAATTTAGAGGGAGCTGCGGGTGCTCAGCACCTCTCTGATAATGAAGATCTGGTTGTTTACTTGTTCCATTATACTCCTTTCACCATCTCTCTAATCCTATCACATAATTGTCTACAGAAAATACGCAGACGCTTGGTTTCTTTACTGTTTTGTATAATTGGGGATAGTGTCACCATGCAGTGAAAAGCACCACAGAATGCTGTTTTTCAAAGGCATATGCTCAAATTTGCAAAACATTTTCTCATTGGATCAGGAATGAATAGTAAGATTATTCTGCCTATTTGTTTTCCTATTTATGGACGGTTGCTATTTGGGTTATATAGTGATGATAGCTTTGGGATTATGTGAAATATTATGCAACTACTTCAGCGAAAGAAACATAAATGTGCCCTTTTGCGATACACAGTTTTCGGCCGTATGTCCGGGTCAGTAAGATATGGAAACTACTAAAGCAACCAGACTTTTATTCATTAATTTCACAGACTGTCCTTGGAGAATAGCAGGGTGGAAGAGAAATTAAAGATTCCCATTTATATAACTGGAAATAAAACCTGGTATAATTAGCGTCAGTTTTCAAGTATTAATTGTGATGAGCAGACAGGACTGTTTTCATAAAGGAAAAGCATTTTTTTTCCCCAAACTGAATGCAGATGTGCCTTTCCTGTTACCTTCTTTGTTAGTACATCATATCTACGGAAAAGGTGTTACATATTGACTAGCCAGCATGTCTTTAATTCTTTGATTTTAAAAAATTATTCCATTTAAAAAATGGTAGTTAAAGTAAATGCCCTCTAGACAGTTTATAAATGAGACATTTCAGCTTTATGCTGGATGATATGACTTCTGCAGTTATCTTCATCCTCACTTGTAAAAATGCCTTAAGTTAAAAAAAAATAATTTATTTGCCTTTCAATTTCATTTTCTGACTTGGGAAGTTGCAAGTAATTTGTATCTTCCCTTCCCGATGGAGGTTTCGTTAACAGTAAAGGCAGCAAATAGAAGTTTGCAAACCACATTTGTGTGCTTGATGTACTTGCTTTTTCTGATGACAGTTTCACTCTTAAGAATGTCAGTACTTGGAGTGGAGGTCAGATTGTTTTTAATGTGAATTTCTCCAGCAATATCTGTCTCAGGGAATGAGTGTGCATGTGCTTGTCTTAACCACAGCCACACTTAATGAATTGACTATTACTTAGGCAGTTTTATGTGGTGTCATTTTCATTTAGCTTCTGTATTTTCTTTTATTGTCTAATTGACAGAAATTGTCCTTTCTTTTTGGTATAAGAAAGAACTCTGTCTCATCTGTACAGCAAGATATATTGAGGTTTTAATCTAGTCATGGCCAACAAAGTAATTTTCTTGAAATAATTCCTATGGACTCTTCTGTATCTGAATTATCATTCTTTTTTATGTAAGGGCATACATTTTAAATGCTTATGAACAGCTGAATTAGAAAAAAACATGGAACGCACAGTTGTTAATTGACTAGCTCTTTATTTAGATTTCTTGTACTTTCTGATACAAGACCATGGAGTAGAGTCAGGTTTTGTTAGAATTCTGGTGTTGTATAATGGAGCGACAGATGATCACCTGAGCTTAAGAAAAGTATTTATCAGAAGAGAAAAGATCATCTAACTTAAGGGAAAATACTTTAAAGAAGGAATCCTGGCATATAGAATGCTTTTTCACACAGAAGCCAGTACTCCCACGTGTTGTTTTCTTTTTCAGCTGAGTCTGAGCTTTCTGTTGGAAAAGTTGGGCTGGTATTTTTGCTGTACAGTATCTTTGACTGACTGCTCAGAAATGCCTCCGCTTGTCATATAGAGGCAGCATAATCCATTTGTGAGGATACCAGACCTTCTGTCAGTAAGAAATAATATTGTAACTTCACTATTACCTTTTTTCTTTTTTTTTTTTTTTTTCTAAACAAGTGTGGCCAATTTTCATTGCAGAGGAAGTGCCAGCTTAGGGTAATGTTTCAGTTGTCTTCAAACAGTCAGGATCTGTGGTAACTGCAGTAGGCAGTGCATGGAAAAGGCTGGCTGAAAGCACCTTTGCTCCTCGCTGTATGGAGCCATTTTTACACATTAGCTGGAAAGGATGATAGTGGCTTTGCACCTGTTTCTCTTACTTACACACTATTACCTCTGTACAGTTAGCCCATGCAGGATGGTAAAGGGGTGCTTTATGTCTGTTCACTCTATAGGCCACTGACTGTCCTTCCACACCCACAGCCTTGTCATACCTGTTGTAGAGCGGCACCCGGGAAGGCAGGTGGGCAAAGGGGGGGTCTGCCTGCCACCCCGAGAGTGGACTTGCCTACATTCACTCCTCTACTTTAAGCTACTGCCTTCTGCCTGGTGGGGGAGGATACAGGATGTCCTCGATCTTGGGTTGTTCTGGTGGTTGTTCCCATTTCTGACACAGGGAGGGTAGAGATTGGTTCCACCAGACTCTCTAATGCTCCTTAACCTTTCTATTTCCTCTCGGAGTTCTGCCACCAGGCTGAGCAGACCGTCCTCCTGCTCCCACCTCACACCTTTCCTCACTGCCGCCATCCCTCACCAGCGAAGGGCTCAGGCGCGCCCTGCGGCCTGACAGCGGGACGGCCGCGCGCTTCTGTGGGAGCTCGCTCTGGGTCGCCACAGCCATTCTGATGAGTGCAGAGGACACGGCTTTGTGCCGGGCGGGTACCATAGCTGAGCTCCTCCTGAGAGGCTGATGACCATGGACTGGACTCACTCACCTNGCCCCCTCAGGAGCCCCCTCAGGAGCCCCCTCAGGAGCCCCCTCAGGTCCGGGGCGGGACGGGCCCTCCTGTGGGTCGGTCGTGTAGGATTTCTGTAGACTTTAGGTAATTAACGTCTCGGCTTTCCATACGTGTGATAAATATATATAGATATGTAATTATCTAAAATGTGCAGCAGGACAATACAGACATTTTAGAAACAACAGATACTAAGTATGCTGTTCTACTGTTCAAAGTCATTAGCGGTGGGTGGTTGCCTTTTTGTTAATAGAAAATATATTAGTTTTTTTTTAATGATAGCAAAGTGAAGTAACGCTCAGCAGAAGGTAGTGTGTGTGGTGGCCCTGGCGAAGCCTGTGCTTCTGGGCGCCTTCACGCGTTTCAGAGCGCAGGGTGAGGTGGAATCTTCCCTTGTGGTTCCCAGAACGGGACAAAAGGCAGCCTTACCAGTTCAGAAGGGGCTGGGGAAGGAGCCATGACTCAGAGACAGTCCTCTGAATCATATTTCCCCCGAGCTGCCACATTGCACAAGCGGGGAGTGAGGACCCGGCCCTCTGCCAGGCGAAGCGTGTTCCCTTTCCAGTCAGCTCCTTCGCTGACACAGAACAGACCCAAATGACAATTATGTTTCCTTCCGACCCAATTTCCCCCAACTTCCCCGCCTGCTCATAGAAGGAAATGTCTCTTAGAGGTTTGCTCATTAATATAGTGCCCTTAGTATAGCTTTCAGTAAGGATGGTGTGATGACGCAGTAGAATGCAAGAACGCCTTACAATAGCCGTACAACTTGGTGACCATCAGATGCCTGGTCTGTTAAGTGTGTTTTACTGCTCACTTGTAGGTAGTTGGGACACTCTACTCACTGGCCAGGTCTGAAACTAATGCTTGTTCCTTGGACACTCACTTCTCATCCTATACGAAGCATATTTGTCGCAGTGAGAGAATATATCAGCCACACCTACATAACTTGCAAAGTACTGTTTGAGTTTGATTCCAGGCAGATTTGGCAAGACTAATAATCACCTGGTAAAATATGATTAAACAAATCCGAGTTCTTGGTAAATATTTTCAAAAAATGAGTCATACTCACATGCAAACCAACAAAAATAAATATTTGCTGTGTGTTAAATTTGAGAATTTAAGAATAGCATAAGCAAATAATCAGCCAATCAGCTAGTTAAGCTCTGCAATGACTTTTAAGAGATTCAGTCAGCAGATTTTACAGATGAACAGCTGTTTACCTGTAAATAGTTGAGATTAAAGTATTCATTTGTTAGTATTAGATCAGCTAGCAATGCAAAGGTCCATTGTTATTCGTGGTTAAAGAGGTTAATGATTCTGGTAACCTACTAGGAATCAAGCATTTAGTATTCCTAATTTGGTAGCAACAGTAATTCTATGTGAAGCCTGATGGTGAATAATACTTATTTTCTTTCCTGATGTATGAAGGAGGAAAATCTAAAGTAGATTGGATAGCATATGTTGAAATTGGTCATTTCAGTGTTAGACATCTATACTTTTATAGTGAAATTTTAAGAAAATTTTACCTGAACTACGTAGTTAAGGGACAAATAATGCACCTATCAATATCGGAGGAAATGCATGAGGAAATATCAATTTGTTGAGTTTAGCCTGTAGGACTGCTTGGGTAAGCAGCTGCTCACCAACACAAATATAGATTGTGCAATCTAATTTTAAGGCTGTAACTTGGAATTCCATTCTGTATGATCCTTACACCTACGTTTGTTCTTCAGTAAGAGCTTTCACAGATTCACAAGTAGTTTTCACAGCAACTAGAAATTTTTACAAAAGAAAATAGTTAATAATAAAGCCAGGAAAAAAAAATGTTGCAATAAATTTAAACAACAGGAGGTTGTCACTGAGTATTTGCTCTGTCTCCTGATAGAAAATTGTCAGGGCTGTTCTGTTATTCTTGTTAATCCTTTATGATTGCCAATCTTTAGCTTCCATCACTTCACAAAAAACGAAGAATAGACTGAGTAATAAATGATCATAATTACAAAAATGATGATGTGCCTGTGTTTTTTTAGGAACCTAACAGTCATTCTGAAAGATACACCTTTATATTGTAGAGGGTAAAACTGATAAAACTGATGTAGGCTGTCTCTGACTGGCGTACCATGTGGCCAGTGAGCAAGTGTTAGTCTGCTTCCATCGTATTATTCACAATTTTATGGAGTTCTGAGAAGGGGTATTATCTATAGTGCCTTTTTAGGTAATTGTGATGTCATTTATATGATTTGTTTTATATGGTATTAATTTTTAATACATCAGTATAGATTGACTCAACACTTCTTGGTACTGACGCGTCTCAGAGAATAGGGTAATTTTCCCGTATACGCATGGCTTGATGTGAGTGAGAGTAGGGGAGAGAAAAGAGTGTGTGTAAATATGTAGTATCAGTGCAAAATCAATCACTTAATGTCTTTCAGGGCTTCCCTTACTACTGTGCTTTCAGGAATAGAATGTTTTGTTACTGAGTACTGTTGGCAGTTCAGTGTTACTTCTGTATATTTGTATAATATGCAACATAATGACCTCTACCACAATATGAAGAATAAATAATAATACAGGGACAGTTGGTCCAAATTGTATTTCATACTACATTAGAACAGGCTTACCTCTCTTTTTTCATCAAGGCATTTGATATATTTTGAAACCAAGTTCTTCGTTTTTTGTTTTAATAAAAACTTCTCCAAAATTTCTATCCTAAAACTCCTGAAGACAAAATATACAAAATGTGCCTTTGTATCACTCCATTTTATAGCAGTGTATTTCTCATCTCCAGACCATTTATAAAGGAATAGTGTCCAGAAGATTTCAAATTCTTGCCTAACATTCTGCTGTTGCTTCTTAACAGATTCTGAAGTGTTCGTGTTACAAATCTCAATTATTTTTGAATCTTGCAAAGTGAACCTGGCATTGAATGCTAATACCTTCAACATAAAAGCATTGTATGATGTAATGAAACTATATTGCATACAGTCTTACAAACAAATTATGTCCCAAATAAGTTTATAGAATTCATTACTGTTTTTGTTTGTCATTTAGATGGGTAGGTACAGAATGAAATCAAGGGTATACATGTAAATGACAGAAATAAGTTTACCCCTATGTTTATTCTTATTCACATATTTAAATGCCTATTGTTAGTTTGATAATAAGTAGTTAATAGTTGTTAAATAAGTCAAGAGTATAAACATGTGGCAGGGAGGTATGCAGAAAAAGTCATACTTGATGTGATTCCTTCATACAGTGGTTACACATTTGAGGGGTATTGGCCATAATACTTTCTCTAGAAAATAAATGAAATAAAAATAAATAGCCACAATATTTCTCTGGAAAATATTTTAGTGACATTTGTATTTTAGTTTGAATCAAGACATATATTTGCTTGTTCTTTAATACGCTATGATTAGAAGGCATGCTAAAGCCTTCTGAATGCCTAGTAAAACAGCGGGATGTGTCATATGGTCTGAATAAAAGAAAAACAAGTAAGGAGGGCCATTATGAAAAGGTTACTAACATCCTACTAGGAGAGGGGAGCAAATACAGGCCTCATACAGGTGGAAATAACTCACAATGACCTTAGAGCAACACTAATTTGTCATAAGTGACAAGTGGGTTGGGTCATCTTCTTTCTCCTTCCTTCCCTAAAGTTCACTATTTGTGGCCTTCAGGTTATTTTGACATGCTTCTCTGTGGACCCACACACCAGCATTAGTACAGCTGTGTGATTCAGAGAAATCTGACGGCTTCTTCTAAGATGTCTCTTGTGGGGTTTTTCTCCAAAAAGCATGAGGATGATATTGTTGGCTAGAGAGATAATTTGGGTTAGTGTATTTTTCTGTTGAGTTTATAGAGTTTACATCTATAGATGTAAAAATATTTGTATAATAGTAATACACTTCATTTTCACACTCTATGTTGCAAATATACTGATTTTTGACATACAGTGTAAAGGGTGTGAATTGTATTTAGATGAAATACAATGTACAGACTAAAGTACATACCACATCAACTCCAGTCATTGTAAAATTATCGATATGGTTTCGCATATATATCCACACACAATACAAATATATGTACATCCAGTAAAATAAAAGATACAGCTGGGACAGTCAGTACAAAACAGGTCTATAGAAGTGAGTCAGTTTAGAATCATGGTAAACTTTGAATCACTGTGTACAGTCAAGTAAAGCAGCTGGCCCAGTTGTGTAAACCTAGTTCTCAGTTTTGCTGAAATTAAAAAGCAGCAGAAATATTTCCAATAACTGCAATGACAAAAAGTAAAGTAAGCCTTTTGCTGTCTAAATTTTTAATCCCTGAAATAGTTAATGAATTAAGAGCACAGTTCAACCGATTGTTTAGTATCCTCAGAGTTTATTAAACTCAGGCAGCTAACCCTAAAGTTTCTCCTTGGTTAAGGGAGAAAATGTAAAACAACATTTACGCTGTTACAATTTCTTTCATTCTAAACTCCAGTTCTTATTTGGGGATATGAGAGGAGGCAGACCTAGTCCATTATTTGCTCAGATATAGAGACTGCTTTTCTTTCAGAAATTTGCACTGAAGTTACCTGCACCATTTGAAGATGTACCCAGGTACTCTATGCAACAATTTGAAGCTGACTCAGAGCAGCTCAGTGCAAAAAAACAAAGTGACTAATCTCTTTGTAGAACTGAGGCTTTGCAACTTTGCTCTGAGTCATCATGACAACTCAAAGTGACTTAGTACAGAAATAAACAGATTTAAACAGAGCACTCGGTTTCAAAACAAACATTACTTCTGGTCCTTCTGTCAGAATGACCTTGGTAACACTATTTAACATCAAAGTGTCGCTGATACGCAGGGTAGTTTAAAATCTCTAGAAGACTATCAAAGTGGAATCTGAGAAGTTAAGGGAGAATGAGGAAAGAAAGAAGGAAAAAAGGAAGGCAAAAAATATTTTCTTACCCATTAAGAATGCCGCACATAAAGAGAGCGGGGGCAGTGATTTGTATAGTAGCAAGATTGGAACTGAAAGAATAAAATTGGAACTGGTGGCACCAGGATTTGTAGGGGAGAGGTAAGGGAGATATTTAATAATTTGCATGTTCTTGTCATATTCTAGCCACCTTTATTAGTCCTTCACATTCTAAGATCAAGTAAATAACTACACAGTAACATTAATCCTACTTTATTCAGCAAACCTCTCTCTCTCTCTCTCTCTGTTAGAAATTTATGGTCCTCTATCTTTATGCTGCTGTCTAAAGGGTAAATATTAGTATAAGTCGAGCTGGAATCTCTTCTAAAATGGATGAGTGGTTGTTTCTGCCACCTCCATGTTAAAGGAGCAGATCGATCTTTCAGTGGTGCTAGTACAAATTTGGAGAAGCAGACCTGAGTTAATGATCTGCAAATTAAATATGGAAATAGTGAATTACTCCTGATTTGCTCTTGTGTAAGTAAGAGTAGTATTTGGCCTTATGTGTTTATTTCAAGATCATAAAATATATTACAACCATTTTGAAATCTGTACTAGAATGGGTCTGGGCATGTCCATGCAGACAGACCCAAGTTTTTATGCCTGCAGTCCAAGATAGCCAGCCACGATCTAGCTCTGACTCAGAAGCATTAATTCTGTGCTGTCGCAGAGCTACGAAACCCTTTGTGGCATCCAAAAGCCATACAGGTATGTTAGCGTGAGAGTGTGCCCAGGCTAAGTCCAACCATTCAACAAGGTTGGTTTGCCTGTGCACTTTTTTTGGTCCCGAGTTGGTTTACTTCCGCATAACATACAAGCAGCGTGAGTTCAGGTCTGCCAGTGTAGCTGTTTAGTAATGCCCAGTATCCACATGCGAGGCATCTTCACTAAGGAACAAGCATTCCAGAACAGAAAAGAAACTTAATGTAGAACTTATAAATTATAGGTATCTAGATTAATAGATTTAGTCATTAGATAATCAGCAGTAGCATTGAGTGTATTATAGGGCTTGAGGTAATAATTTGGTTTATTACACATATACTACTACATCTCTGCCATTAAAATATGTATATTTAGGTATTGAAAAAATATTTTATAGAAATGGTATGTCATTTAGTGTCTCATTTTATATAGGTGTCAATTGCTGCAATAGTGAAAAAAGTAAATAAATATAATAAAACTCCAGAAATGAGCAATGCCGAATGTCCTGTTCTTTGAGTCACAAAATTAGCAAGAGGTAACATGTTAATCGCTTTAACATTAAGAAAGCTAATAAGCATGTTAGTTTAACTGCTTTTGTGCTTGAGGTAGGATCATGTAATATCTCAGAAAGCAGGCAGAGTTGGGCCTCGTCTGTACTTGAATGGGAGATGTGTAAGAAAAATTCATCGTATTATGAGAAAGGATGTCAGTGGTTTAATAGGTTCCATCGTTACAGCTGAGTCAGTACTGAAGTCATGCCTGCTATGGTGTTAAGGAAACATTCTACTGTTAGAATTGGATCCCAGATGCATTCGGTGGTTAGGCTTAAATTTGGATCCACGGCCTGTGGCATTACATTTAGGCAGGCTTTTTGTCTTGAATTTACGTCAGTATCCTGACAACAATAGAAAACGTGCAAAGTTTGTCAATGGGATATATTATTACAGTAATACAAATATACTTTAGTTATTAATTGCTCGATACCTCATCTTTTGTCTTCAGCATTGGTCAGTAGGAGGGTATGGTCATCATTACAGTTTCTCTGTCTTATTTCTTTGTTGCTCCCAAATTTTTTTATTGTAAAAAAATCAGAGAACTATTGATGAAAGGAAAATGAAAAAAAAAAAGTTAATGTTCATTGTATCATATATATACAATACAAATATAAAACCTAAAAATAACACTTCAAATGAAGTGAAAATTAGGAATTGTAGAAAACTGAGATGGGAAGATAAAGATAAAAGGACAAAGTCTATTAAAGGCAGGGCTAAAGAAAATTTGATGGCATTTGAACAGAATCAATCCAAAAATTGTTTGAAGTCTGTTAGTACGTGGGGATAGTACATTAGTTAATAATAATACAAGACAGACAGACCTTTTCATGGAGAGTATAGTCATTGTGCTTCTGAAATTGCATTCCTTCTGAAATAAAATGTGCTCCGAGTCTGAGAATTAGAATGTGATGTAAAATTCACCTTTGTCGATACAGTTTCAGAACCACACTGTAGTCCAGAAATTATTATTAGTTTTATTAGATTGAATTTTATTTTTCTTGTTTTTCCAAAGCTTCTTTGAAATCCAGAGGATTAATTTCTCTTTATGGATAGCTCTGCTATTGGTGTAGCTATCAACCTAATCTTTCAAACAAAAAAAGAGAGGGACAAATTTGGGACATAAATGTCTTCAAGTAACATTGAGATTGATGAAGACAAAAGGGAAAGTAAATTCCTGCAACTTTGGAAAATAAAAATTGCATGGAAATTATCGACATAAAATCTGGTCCTCTACTCCTATTTATTTTGCTCCTATTAATTAAGTCAAAACCCCTTTATCTTCCTCCAGAAAACTCTCGTTCCTGCTGGGTTGAGAAACATATCCTCCACGGTTTCATCATATTTCTCTATCTTGAACTATCATTCCCTTCATAGGAAATCAAGGCAGATTCCTGAAAGAAGAGGTCATTAATATTTCTTTAAAGATAATACTGTTTACATCCTCTACACAGTGTTTGCTATATTATCTGCTGTATTTCCTGTTGATGTGAGTAACTCAAAAGACTATGTGTGTAACACAGTGTATAATTAACCATTTCTGGAGTTGGGATATTTTTACCCCTGTGTAGTTGTTAGAGGGATAATGAGAATGCTTTTTCAGTCGTTGCCAGAGCAAACGCCTTATTGTTGGATCCCAGAGACATTCTGCCATCCCAGTGTTTCTAGGTCTAAAAAGCACTCACCTCAGAGGAATTTAATCTTTTAATTATACAAGACTCAGAATGTCTGTGAGCCGGCAAAGCCGCTATCTCTGGAAATTAACCACATGTTTATGAACCAGTGTTATGCTTCTTAATAGAAGAGCAAAAAAACCCTACAATGTATAGTTACAGGGTCTGCAAACTAGTTTGTTTGTATGTGGCAATAAGATTTAAATGTCATTAATGAAGTTAATTAACATGATTATTGATCATAAATCTGAAAATTTAAAAAAACGAACAGTGTTTCATAATATCTTTTGTGAATGGTATGGTACATGTACCTGCAATCAGGTATCATTTCCTGATTCATTAGGGGCTTTCTGGAAAGATAGTGTAGTATAACCTTTATAATGGGTTATTGGATTGTATTCAGACTTAAATCACTTAAACTGTCTTTGCCTGTGCTTACTTATGTGGAAAGAGAAAAACAGTGGTTTTAGAGAGATTTTGATTTTGTTTCCAAATTTCTGGAGTCACAGAAGTTGCTGTATAGTAGAAGAAATGTTACTTTGACTGGGTGGGGTTTATTCGTAGAAAATCTTACCTCTTCTGTTTCATGGGAGAGCTGACAGAGATTAGTTTTCAAATGAATACCATATAATCTGCAACAACACCATGTCATTGTGATATTTTAAAAATAATTGTGTGTTGGAGTAATGAATAAGTGTAGATAACAAAGATTGCTGAAGGCTGCTCACATTTGCATGGGCAAAGCTAAGATACGTGATTAATTGTATTCATTCTCAAACTTATTGTAAGCAAATACTACATTCCTTGGGTAAGCATGCTTGATTTTTTTATCCAATCATAAATTAAAATTCATATTTTTGCTATTCACACGGTTAAAATACTCTCCTTCTTGTGTCTACAGTCCATTATAAAAGTGTATCTGCTAGAGCTGCTGCTGCGTGAACGGAGTGGCACAACACTGCTATTTTGGGAGTGGGTGCAGCCTAAAATGGGAGGCTAGGGTGGAGTCATGTGCTTGTGCGTGTTAGTTAATTTTCCTTCTGCAAGCTATGGAAAGAGAATTCTATCTTACAGTTTTAAAAGCAAAAAGAGAGGCAGAGTTATGCTTTCCTTGCAAAAAAATTACTTATGTCAGAGCATATAAGTGTACTTCATTTCCCTTTCTCTGAGACTAATTCAGTTCTTAGCTGCATAATAAATCTAGAGCAGCTTCACAGAAAGTAAGAGCAATTAATAAAGATAGGAAAGATTTTACAATTTTCATATTTATACTAAATTACAATTTTTGTATCTTGAAATTTGTTTTTTCTGTCAGTTTGTCACCTACCTTATCTCTGAACTTTGGTGCCTTCACGCAAATACAATACTGTATGCTTTTTCAAGGATCATATTTGTGAAATTATTTCCTGATTAATGTTAGAGGAAATATTTCTGAATATTGTTGGACAAGCTACAACTGGTTAGGATATCAAAGAATTGAAAGCTCATGATGCCTAAAGTTGCTTTGCTAAACCTCAGATAGAAATTTGCTCAAACCTGAAAAACAGGTGACAAAGACTGTTAACTTTTTGATTCCAAATACAGTAGGGAAAGCCTACCCTATTGATCTTCTGATAAGAACCGTATTTTTCACAGGCATCTTCTAGAAGTTTTTACACCCATGGATGTTTATTTGCAGTCTGAGTTTGGTTGTCTAAACTCTCATGCAAAAAATCAGTGCACTTTATTTCCATAGCTGTTGATAAATTTTGGGCTTGCTGTTAAATCTGTAGAATGCTAAAATAATTTGTTATGATCTGTGCATATGTAACAATCAATGCATGAAAAATATTAAGATAAAATTAGTGAAAGTAACATTTTTAAGAAGACTTAGATATTTAGAATTATAAAAAGGAAGGATAGTAGAGTTTTAGGCAAGTGGCCTTTATTTTTCTGTGTTTCCATGTGTTTAGGATTTTATTTGAAGCGGGTAAAGGGTGCTAGAGCATGCCTGTACAAGCAGAAGCAAGTACGAGTGCCAAAGATTTAATACATTTCTCTAAATTTTAAAACATCTAATAGAGCTATTCTTCTGGATTGCCAGAAAGGGCAAGAATTTGGCCCTTTGGTGGTATCTGTCATGAGAGAGACTCCTCTTGTGTACATTACCTGACCGAAAGGTGGTATAGTGCGCTGTTGAGTCAACACAACTGTTCTGGCTTGTTTTTTAAATATTTGCAGGGAGTTCACAGATGATTAGCTGACAACCAAGAAAGAGATTCTAGTAATTTATTGTTTAAGAGAATCCTAAGCTTTTGACTCACACACAAGAACAAGGTTTTATAAATGATGGAGGGGCATTGAGTTTATGAGTCAATATATTGGCCTGGAAAGCAGCCAGCTGTAGTCACAGAACAACAGTAGTGTGCTCCAGAAGTTGACTGCTTTCTGTGACTTTGTAAAATATTTCAGAATTTGCAAGAGCAATTGAATATAGAAGCACAATTTCTTTAAAAAAAAAAAAAAGAAAAGAGAGAGAGTGTCTCTTTTAATCACTAAAATCTGGACATTTACAGCAAGGCAGCTCTTGTGTAACAATATATGTACATGTGACCCATCTCTACTAGCCATATAATGTAGAGATAAAGCCATAAGAAAGATGCTCCAGAGAAGGGAAATCACAACAGCTATTACAGGTTATATAGCTTCACATTTGGACAGAGCTGAGTAAGCATGCAGCTCACTCCCGAGACAGTCTAGGTCCCTTCAGCAGTGTATTTGAAATACCTACATTTTTGCTGCCAATCCAGTGTTGTAGGTTTGTTATGAAGCCACACTCAAACCGTTTACAAGTCATGTGTGACTCAAGAGCTATATATATGTTGGTAATAATGTCTAACAAACACAGACCTACAGTGCTCATGACTATAGTGGATTAGAGCAAAAGGCAAATGGATTATTTTTTTGTTGTTGTTAATCTCAGTCCTTTTAGGGGCAAAACCTGCCCAGTCATTTGCAACTTACAGGTCCATAGCACACACTTTGCTGTTAGTGATGCATATACTCCTGGACATCAGTAATTTTATAATAGATTGGGAAAACGTTCTGAGTTGTGAAAATATGTTAACAATATGTAAGAATGCCACTGTAAGCTTTCTGGGACAGTTTTTATTCAGGCAAAGCTGCAACTGAATGGTTTTCTAATCTTCTGTAGATAATACATATGAATAGTTAAAAGAGCAACTAAAATCAACATAAACTAAACTGTAAACTAAACTAAGATCAATATAAATATTAAACTAAACAGATAAAGAATCTTGATTTTAATTTCCTTTAGATATTACGCAAATATGGACAAACTTAATTTTGAGAGGGTATGCATGTGTCCTGTTAGGGACATCCCATCTCATCTACTGTGGACTTATGGAGAATGTGGCACTAACAACTTATGAACTTCACAGAGATGCTATGCTCAGCTCAGACATGCTGATAGGATCAGTCCCTCCAAAATCTTTAAATGCATTTTATTACCAATTACTTTTCCAACAGTCCATCAGCTGTATCAAAGCACTATTTGCCTAATAGTGAACTGAATAAGTAATTTTGGGGGAGTTGATAGAAAAGATTGGTATTTTAAATGTTGTGTTTATCTGGCGTTCAATCACTGGAATGAAAAATTTTATATACTGGGATGTTTATAATTGATTAAATACAAAATATCCATATCTACTGTAAGGGAAAAAAATGGACTTTTGTTTTTGCAGCAAGAGGATACAAGTCCCTGATTGCAATAACATACTGTTGTCCCTCTTCCATTCTGTTGGCACGTAATGATCATTTCCCTTTTCATACAAGTTAGTAACTTTAAAGATGTCATTTATCCCATTACAGAGGCAAACAGTGTTTACAGTGAAAACCTTTAGGCTAAATTCAGTTGCAGATGTTTTTAGTTGTATTTTAATAGACTACTTTTTGTAATTAACTGTAAATCGCACTGGTTTAGGTTAAGAAAATGTTATATATATTTCTTGAAATACTTTTTCCTTTTTTGTTTGCTGAAGGTATAACTTTGCTTGTAACTAAACCATTAACACTGTATATTTACAGTCTTGAAAAGTAAAATAGTTTATAGATTTATTCATCATGAATTGAAATCACAAAGGAAGAAAGAAGTGATCCTGATAATTTTTTTCTTGCCTGTTTTTTCTAGAAATGGAAAATAACATTTATCTGTGAAATTATTACATTTCTAGAGCATAGGAGTTCATCATCCTAGTTTTCTTTTACTTCCATGTCAATTTAGCAGCAACAGTAGAACTAAATAAAACCAATCTTTTGATATATGAGGCCTAACATTTATTGAAGTCAGTCATAATTCTTTGTTTTACATCAGCTCTGATTCTGTATTTTATGATCTCCCTTCTAAATGCTAACCAGGGTTAGTAATGTTTAGTTTCCAAGATGAAATGTGATTGAATGCTTTCAATCTGTGTGGGCAGACTACCAGGAGAAAAAAGATACACACACGATAATACTAGATTGACTACTTTGCTTACAGTGATTTTGTTTGTATCGGTATGTACAGAATGGAATATCTGTTCACAAAGTAAGGCAGTTATAAATTCCAGAAGGAGAATGTGTCTTTGGCTAGAATACTTAAGAAGAGTGTTTTAGTGAAGTTACTACACATCTGGATGAATAATGCTTGTACCTATAATGGGCTGGAGTACTGCATAGAGCAAAAAATGATTCATTCTATTCTAATACACATTTTCTTAGATACAATGATTCATATCAATACTTCCTTACAGGAATGCACTGTATTTTTATTTGTGACCGAAACCAGACTGCAAGACCCAACAGAAGATCTTTTCAGTTTCTATTAAGACAGAGTTCTGTAGGAGTTTTTGTTGTTGTTGAATAGAATACACAAATGAAAGTTGACAAAATTTTAAGTGCAGGTCTCATTTAGATTCTTAGCTGACAGAAGTGCCTTTTGCTTTTTTTTCAGTAAATACTTACTACTGAATCAGGGATTACAGATTTTGTGAGTTAGGCTTGGGAGAATGAAAAAAAACAAGACCATCTTACAAGTGCAGGCTGGGATTTAAGGAACAGAAGTACTAAGAACCTTTTGTTTGTCTGTTATTGTCCTACCACAGCTAAAGTAACAATCAAATTGCTCAATACCTCATCACTAGTTGCTACAAGACAAAAATGCAGTGCACTCCAAGACGACGGGTCCGTGATTCCTTTCACTTTTAACCTAGAAATACGGTTTGTGGGAAAAACATACCTTGTATTCAGTACTGTATCTAGATTTCAACACCACCAGGTCCATAATCTCACTTCATAGTGTGTGTAATGTTGTGTAATAATATGTATAATGTTCATTTTGCATGTTTCTGACAAGGTGTAATGCTTTCAGTTATCTTTCCCAACTTGAGAGTAATTTTTGCTTTTGCTTTGAGCTATTACTGATGATTCTGCTCAGTAAGCAAATAATTTTAATAAACTGTTAACAAAAGAAAAAGCACAAGATCACTCTAAATATGAAGAAGCAAAGCTTATTTTAAAATACTGTTCTGCTTAATATGCACTTTGTCTCCTGTTTATACTCTCAACTTTTCCCTATGCAATTCTCTACGTATAATCATGGTATGATAGCAACCTTGAAAAGCTGTGATATGGGAAAGGAATCAGGAACAGAGGGCTGAGAGTGCATGATTAGAAGAAGCATTTTTTCACAGAAGAAGCCACTGTGATATCTGGTCAAAAAAAAAATAATGTATTTGTCAAGCAAGGCTAGCCTTTGGTTTCACAGACTTGATGGCCAGACGAGTCTCTGTTGGTATCTCAGCAGAGATTGAGCAAGACCACCTACTTTGCAAGTACTGAAATTGTTAAGACACAAGCAGTTTCTATAGCAGGAATTTGGAGGTAGGATGTCAAGATTTTTAGGCTCTTCCATGACACAAACAATATTGGGAATCGGGGTCAGGAACTGACGGGCAGGGACATTAACATTTTTTGGCACAAGCTAACAGTAAGTTTAGCTGTAACATTAGTCTGCCCCTCTGCCGGTATGCATCACAGCTGGGCTTTTCTTGAAAAAACAGTTGTTAGTCTCGGTGGAGAAGCCTAATACTAGGTGGATTTAAAGCCTTGGTCTGCCTTCTTGCCTACAGAAATATTTCCTCTCAAGGACCTCAGGGTATATTAGAAAGATGGCCTGAGAAGCTAACATGGTTGTTATGCTTGCCATACCTGATCTGTTAGTAAAAAGGTGGTCTCAGGGATGTTTACATGGTGCTATGCAGTGCAGAGGTAGCTCAGGTCCTGAAAGCAGTATAGCGACATTAACAGAGCACTCTGCTCAGACTTACTAGGTCAACAGCCTTTGCAAAACAGCTA
Organism: Ibidorhyncha struthersii; assembly: GCA_013398815.1. Classification (NCBI taxonomy): domain Eukaryota; kingdom Metazoa; phylum Chordata; class Aves; order Charadriiformes; family Charadriidae; genus Ibidorhyncha; species Ibidorhyncha struthersii. Next base: position 800,096 of record VZSZ01004489.1, on the reverse strand, counting down.
TACAGCTACTTTGCCCAACATTCTGCTGTGTAAACATTCCCTATAACCTCCAGTTCAAGTATAGCATAGGTAGCGGCAGGTATTTCTGCAGTGCCCTACATTGTACTGTGGGCAAATCTTTGGTTTCAGAAAATCTTAATTAAGTATTAATAAGTTGTTATTAGATAAAAAACCATGATAGTTCCATTGTAAACTGCCCAGCATTCCCAAGTTATTGTTATAATGGGTGATTTGAGTCATCTTAAAAAAGGGTAGTATTTTATTTGGTAAATTGCCTGACTGAATTCCCTGACACCCCAGCTAGACTGCTTTTGGCACCTGAACTAACCCTGTAAGACAGGTTTGAGTATTTCCATGATATATTTCAGCCTGCAGGTTGGAAATATCCTATCCTTTTGACGCCACTCTGATTTTATTAAACTACATGCCTTGTAACTGAGCAAAATAGCATAATAAAACATACAGAAAATATTTTAATTAACTTATGTTTGTGTTAAGCTTTTTCTAAGATTTTTTTGTTGAATTCTCTTACCCTGAATGACTTCCTGCAGTCTGTCTTCAGTAGCTAGAATTGCTTTTTGTAAACGAATACGGCATTTGGGAAGCTCTCTACTCAACCACCTAACATTCAAGTGCAATGTACTGACTTATGCAAGATCCCAGCTGCTGACTGATGTGCAATAGTTATGGCTAAATGGCAGTCTGTCTTGGAAATCTGTCTTTGTAATACGAAAGAGAAAGTATGCATAATGTTTCCCTATCTTAGGATAATAATCTTACTATGTTGAGAACTGTACCAGGCAAATTAATAGAAACTACTTAAAGAGCGGAGTAAGTTCACACAGTAATAAAGATTATGTATTCAGGAAAAGTCAACTCAACTTTTGTCACAAATCTGTTGGAGCCTTTAAAGAAGTCACTGAGCAGGTGAATGAGAAAAAAACAATTGATTCAGTCTACTTTTATTTGTAAAAGCCAATTAAAAAAATCACACGTGTCAAAGGCTCCCACAGAAGTTACTGTCAGAGGTTAAGAGGGAAGATCCTCAGTTGGGTGAATAAGTGGTTAAAGGACAGAGGAGGAACCAATGATCAGTTTTCACAGTGGGTTTTGTAGCTTTAAGAGGATCTTTAAGAGTTCCAGAACAGGAAGACCGAGTGGACAAGACCCTTTATAGACAGATAGGAGCAGCTTCAGATTTGCAAGACCTGGTCCTCATGGGGGACTTCAACCACCCTGATATCTGTTGGAAGGACAACACAGCAGGGCATAAGCAATCCAGGCCATTCCTGGAATGAGTCAACAAATGGTCTCTAAACCGGAGAGACATGGATTTGACCAATCGACCACTCGGTGGATAAGGAACTCAAAGTCGCACTCAAAGAGTTGCGGTCAACGGCTCCATGTCCAAGTGGCGAGCAGTGACAAGTGGTGTTCCTCAGGGGCTGGTACTGGGACCAGTGCTGTTTAACGTCTTTGTTGGTGGCAATGATGTTGGGATGGAGTGCACCCTCAGCAAGTTTGCCGACAACATCAAGCTGTCTGAAGCGGTTGAAACACTGGAGGGGAGGGATGCCGTCCAGAGGGACCTGGACAGGCTGGAGAGGTGGGTCTGTGCAAACCTCATGAAGTTGAACAAAGCCACGTGCAAGTTCCTGCACGTGGGTCAGGGCAATCCCATGTGCAAATACAGGCTCAGTGGAGAGTGGATTGAGAGCAGCCCTGAGGAGAAGGACTTGGAGGGGTTGGTTGATNCTGGAGTACTGCATCCAGCTCTGGAGCCCACAACATAAGAAGGACATGGACCTGTTGGAGCAGGTCCAGAGGAGGGCCACAAAGATGATCCAAGGGCTGGAGCACCTCTCCCATGAAGTCAGGCTGAGAGAGTTGGGGTTGTTCAGCCTGGAGAAGAGAAGGCTCCGGGGAGACCGTGTAGCAGCCTCCCAGTATCTGAAGGGGGCCTGCAAGAAAGCTGGAGAGGGACTTTCTACAAGGACATGTAGTGATAGGACGAGGGGGAATGGCTTCAAACTGGAAGAGGGGAGTTTAGAATAGATGTGAGGAAAAAAAATTTTCACTTTGAGGGTGGTGAGACACTGGAACAGGTTGCCCAGGGAAGTTGTGGAGGCCCCATCCCTGGAGACGTTCAAGGCCAGGCTGGATGGGGCTTTGAGCAACCTGGTCTAGTTGGAGGTGTCCCTGCCCATGGCATGTGAGTTGGAACTAGACGATCTTTAAGGTTCCTTCCAACCTAAACCGTTCTATGATTCTATGTAGCTCAGTGCAGTTTAACCACCTGATTATTATTTTTTTCAGTAGGTTTCACGTATTTGTGAAAGACGAGGCCTTTCTGAGATTTCAGTTTCTTGGACTGGGGGGAATTAGACTAGAACTTGGAAAAGAAGTACTACTCAAACTTTTCATTCTTAGAACCACAGAGGAAAACTGGCTCAAGCTGTTGCAGTAATAGTACTTAAAGTATAATAAACGAGAGAACTTCAGTTAATCCAATTTTTTTCTTCGTTTTTAATGTTTCATGTTTATGAAACACATTAGGTCAGACCAATCTAACAGGAGATTCAAAAATTCAGCAACAGAAAAGCTATTGAGCTTTACCCTTGCTATAACTGTGATTTAAGAACATACATAAACATGAATATAATTTTTAGTTGTAGATTGAATCAGTGTACTAGATCACTTTTTCACAGAAACAGGACAAAGAATTGCAAGCACAGGAGGAGAACGTATCTTCTTCTGTACTTATACTACTGTGGTAAGAGTCTCAATAACTAGTATATAGTATAGTGTCAAGAGTACAAATTAATAATACCTTTATTAAACAATATTTGAGATCAAAAGAAAGCCATAAGATTTTTTAAGACCAACATTCCATTAGAAATAGCTGATACAGGTTTCTGTTACTGTTTCCAAAATAAAAATGCTAGTGATTACATATTGATTTGGAATCCCACTCCCACAGTAGGAGAAATTTTGACTAACTAAATTCCTAAATTTACTGCAAGGATTCAAAAAAAAGACTCAAGTTTTATTTTAAACTAGTTTACGGAAGCATGACATAAATGATTTTTTAAAAAAATCCAAAAAGCTGACTGGCTAACCAATGTATGTTCTCTCTCCTGTGTTTTCCAACACCTTTTCACAGTTCATTTACTCATTAATGTAAAAATAATGGATTATAGAAGATGGTGCATGATTGCCGTTCATATAGTGGTATTCTTTACTGAATAGCCTACTGAGGCTTTTGCTGTTTCAAAAGTCTGTTTAGGAAGCAAAACCATCATGATTTAAATTTTTATTCTTTCCTGGATACTGGGGGTTATACCTGCAATCGTGTGCATTGATCTGGTTCTCCTGATTTTTTCTTAAGAATTTACTGTCCTTGGTATGAACACAGCACATCTTTAGGAGAGAAATCTAGATAGCTGTAAGCCTGCTAGAGCTAAATCAATAGTCCCCTGTGTATTTTGGCATATCATCTTCTGAAGCGTAATGTGTGACATCTCAAAAGTAACACCAATGGACTACTTTCCAAAGCATTTTAACAATTTTGTCTTCTGTTTTATAGTTTTGTGATCACATTTGCAAACATTAAAAACTAGATAAGTTTTGCAGGTCGTCTATTTGTATGCAATTCTACTCATTCATACTTAACATTCAGACTTCAATTATTGGTTTTGCTTGTGTGATCTGAGAGAGACATTGAAATTAATCTGATCTGAAAAGAAAAAAGGTGTTTCTCCAACATTTGCTTAAGTATCTTCAAGTGCATTACTTACCCAAAGTGTTAAGATTAAGGCTTTTCCTACTGTACAAAAACTTACAAGACAATCCATGCAGTACTAATTTACAGCCAAAATACTACTTTACATTTATTGAATATTTTATAGAAAAAAGAAATCCTCCGAGTGTACAAAATGTTACAAAAGGTGTTTTCATTGATAAGCAGGCCGAGAAAAACACCGGAAGTGTGAGTTACTAGATATCTGTGCATTCCTTCCAGTACCGCAGGTAGAGTGAGGTTATCCCTGGCAGCAGGGCAATATAGCATTTGGTATTCTACCATTCTCATCCTAAAGCTGGATGTGTGCTCATTAAAAATGATTCGGATTCGTTAGTCTGGGGCCATTCTTTTCAGACACCTGCCAGCTGTTCAGTGTGGCAGCGTGTCTGTGTGTGGGAGAGGTGAAGTCGGGTGGGGGAAGAGGGAGTTACGTGATTTCCCTTTAACTTCGGCATTGTAAACAGAGCTTGGTTCTGCATAGGGATTTTAGCAGGCAGCCAATGTCAACACTGACATTTTCAATCTCTTTCTTTTATGTCACATTAGTGGAAAGTGACCTGTTGTGTTTGTGGAAGCTCTGGAATCCCGCAGGAGAAGGATCACTCAGCACCACGGCAGTCTGCCAAGTACAACTTGTTCTGAAACACAGTGGTGCTGAGAAGTTGCATTATCAACTGAAACGCAATGTGGGCTTAGCAGGAGATAGGTTAGGCTGTTGATTAGCTGAGTTGTTGTGACCAGCTTACCCTCCAGGGTACACGGCACCTCTGCTGCCTGGGTCTTCCCTTTTTCCTCTCCTTTCTACTTATGTGTTCTCCCGTATTCTTCTTGGAGATGGTGGCCACTGCAGAGTTCAAAATTACGCCGTGTTGCAGCACTGTGCTGTAGTCAGCATCTGTTGTGTACACTGGGAATGGGGGGCCTTCGTTTATCAGGAATAGTTTCTTAAACATTGAACTTCTGAACATTGTTCAGAAGTTGTATGTTTTGTTCCAGTGATAGCAAATGCTGAAAGTGTAAGATAGTAATTTAAGTTTTAATTTTATTTCTGGTATCCTGTTTCTTTGGCCTGTTGTATGAAGGCAGAAGTCCTAATATCATCCCATACCATACTAAGAATATTATAATAAATCCATCTAATTAGTCGAGAATAATAAAATAGCATAGCCAGCAGGAAAGGGAAGTAGCTTAAATAAGTGTCTTGCAGATGGAGAAGACATAGTGTGTGCTAAAAATACAAATGTGTTTGTATTGTTCCGAGTATTCCTGATTAACAAGAACAAACTGAGTGCCGACTAGGATTAACATCAGGAGGTCTTAACTTGAGTACTAGTAGGAAAGAAGGTACTTCAACCCACCAAAAAAAAGTGCTTACTACAGAAATGAGTCCCTGCTCATTGCAGGGGGGTTGGACTAGGTGACCTTTAAAGGTCCCTTCCAACCCAAACTATTCCATGATTCTATGAAAGATGATATAAAACAAATTGTCAGGCTGATCAGAGTCATCTGACCTTTGTCCAAGGCTCCTAACATCTAAAACTTCTCATGGGCTTACTTTTCTCTTCAGTCCTCAAATCTGTGACTATACTTTGTAGAAAAAAAAAATGGACTGTATATGCAGAACGTAGATTTTTATCACAGGGTGGGCAGTGAGACTCTTGCACCCAGTACTTCCCTGCTGCATGGGAACCACAGAAAATGGTGGCAGTGTGGAAGAGTGTAGAGCCTCTTTATATGATTGCACCGGGAGTCTGAACACATAGAAAGGAAAGATGGCATCTGTGGCAGTGGGCAGTGGCCAAGAGTTGAGTGTATGTTGATATGGTATATATGTGTGAAATAAATGAGTAAATACATGAGAATAAATTGGGTAAGGTAAGCAGATGGCTAAAAAATCGGGAGTTGAAAAAATCATTAAACGTCAATATAAAATAAAAGTACTGAACATGTGGAGTAGACTTTCAGAGGAAATAGAATAATTATTTGTGTAATATGCAAATAAATATGGTTTATACACATTTATGCATAATACAACCTTCAGGGCCCAGACAGAAGAGAAGAAAGGCCTAATCTGAAAAGAACGAGGCAGGTTGGTATGTCATTTTAAGGAAGAACTGATGGCCTCAGAATTGTTTGAAACAGTTTTTACAGCTTTTGGTTGAATGTCTGACTTAAAGCTTATGGAAACTCGTATGAGTTTTTTCACTGGCTAAGCTAAGCATCACATAGTGTTTGTTCACCTCAGTGGGAAATACTATATCATGAGCTGTAGGTTTCAGTTCTAAAAATACCTTTGCATTGTTCAATTCAATAATACTTTCTTAAATGAGGCAGTAAAAATGATGAAGCTGGTAAGCTTTAAGCAATGTTAGCGTATTTTTCATACTGCAATTGCATACTCTGTATGCATTGACTCTGTATGTCATTGCATTATTATACGGATATGGTGCATTCTCTACTGGAGATATCTTTTTGAGGATTAGCATGTCTTGTTAATATGATAATGATAAAAAGAATATCAAAATAATAATTTTAAAGATTATCATAGTTGTTGCATCCTGATCTGAGTCCTAAATATTTGCTCGTATCTACACATTACTTTATAAAGGCAGGTAATTTGCAGTGTTGGAAACTTCAAAAAATTTTAACGAAGAAAGATGATAATAGACATTTTTAAAAAGAACTAAGCAGCAGAGCAATTGCATCTGTCAAAGGCTGCAGGACTACAAAATTTGTTGTTTAAATTCAAGGACATCAAGAGCAATAAGGAAACAAACATATAGAACACTGAAATAGTAAAAATGTTACACTTTATTATTTTGTGACCCAACGTGCAGATTTTAACAGGCCGCATAAAGTCTGCAGAACCTACAGCAGTAGAGACTATTTTGTAAGGCACATTGTAAAGGGATTGAACTTTGATTTTTCAGGGGACCTGTGGCTAGATATTACTTGTTAAAATCTCGAGCAAAGACCTCGTATTCATCTGAGGTTGCAAGGGTATATTTATTTTGTAGCTTTAAAATACTGGTCTAATGTGCACTGCTGAAAATTGAAAGCAGTGAACACATCTTCTGCAAATGCTTTGTTCTGGACTCGTCAGAAATCTTGTAACAACAGTGCTGTAATTTTGTATGTGTAAACACAGGGGAAAATGCAATATTAATAAAGAACCATTTCAATTTAAAATTTTAAAGAATACATTATGAAATGCAGTGTGGACTAAATGAGAATATAAATTATAATATATATCAGAATTCATTTTTTATTTTCAAAATAATTATTAAAATGAAACAATAAAGTACAAAATTAAATCTAGCAATCACAAATCCATTGGTTTGCATAAGGTGTGAGCTGACTCTGACAAAGTTTTAGTGAAGAATGGAATGTACAGACAGCCTTGAATTCTTTAGTTTCATTTGGCAGTGTCATGGATTTAGTTCATTAATTGTGGTCTTCTTAAATCATTGGAATAAGAATTTCTCTCAATCTTCCATAAAGTGTAATACTTTGGGGTGTTGAGGGAATATCTGGATAGCTCAAACTCACGTGCCCAGGATCACGTGCACAGAATCAGAGCAGCCCAGGGGTTTCTGGAAAATGAAGTTTGAGCAAAAGGAGCACTTCATCAGGTCTGATTCTGCAGCCACACCCAGCATGGAACTTTTCTTGAAGTCACACACATTTTTATGAGATTTCTTGTCCTACTTTTGCAGACTCCAGAGACCTAGAGAAGCATCCAAACTTGCATGTGTTTGGATGAACTAAACTGTTTAATTTCTTAAGGACTCAAACTAGAGGAACAGGTTATTTCTGAATTATGGGAAGCTTAGATCTAAATTTAAATGCTTATAAAACATTGAGTTTTATCACGTGTGGATAAAAAAATGCCTGTGGTAGTGTCCTTAAAGCCAAATTCCCTCATGATCTTAGCTTTAAATTTTGATTGCTCTTGGGGAATTATAAAGACACACTGTTGGTAAACTAAGGGAATTCTCCAGAAACACCCGGATTTACAGAGTCCTCCAATATGTCCTTGCAGACTTTCATGGTGATGATCAGCAGTGTCTCTGCTGCCTGTATCACGTATTCCACAGAGCAGCCTGCATTATCGCACCATCTTGCCAAAACCCCTTGCATTGTACTGTGTACAGTCTGGCAGTTTCTGCAGTGACATTTGGAAACAATGTTGATATAATCCATGAGTCTAGCCAAAGCCCATAGAAATCATTATATTTTGGGTTAAGCTTGAAACCATTTTGTGTTTTAGTTTCCAACCTGTAAAATGGAAAAAATAGTAACTTTCTTCCAGATTTCCTTCTGTCCGTTTTAGATTGTATGTTTTCTTGGGCGGGTATATTTGTCAAATATTATCTAGTATATTAACTGTATAGGGCCTGTGAAGATTTGAATTCCAATCTCAATTAGGTCTTCTATACTCAATGGTAATAAAAAATGATTTTACTAGAGGTCAGCTGTAATGTATTTACAGGCCTTGTGTCTCTGATCCATTTAGTCAAATACCAAGTTTCAAATCAAACTTTGAGAGTGATCATAACTGTACTGTGTGATTACTACACCCACTGTGATGTGCTTATCAGCAATCTTCATTGCAGTTACGTGTATTTGCTTCATTTTAACTGTCTTTTCGATCTTTCTCCAGGCTTGCAGTTCTGTGACCATTTCTGTTTTTATACCCGACAGCAAAAGCTAAACAGGAGGAAAATGATTAAGGATTTAGCATAAACCTATTAGATACTGTGTCATTAAAGGCAAAAAGCACTTCCCATGAATCAGAATATTTATGCTATTAAAATGGATGAAAGTACAATAGAATTCACAGATTTACTTAACATTTTTAAAAGAACAAAAATCTAGTTCTCTGTAGACATAATGTCATGGGAACCAAAAAAGAGGCGTTGTGTCTTGCTAATCACAGATGTTACTATACAAATTCTTGTATCTAATCTACTTGGTACAAAAATGTATTATAATGATTAAATGCTAAAAGCTTTGTTTAAATAACAATAGGGTCATCTTGCAAGCTGATACCGTCCCACCTCACAGATGAACAAGACAGAGATTGAAGTGTAGAAGCACAGCTCTTATTCGCACAAAAAAGGTAAATTTTCAGAATTGATTAAATATATGAGACCCCATCAGCATCACGTTCCTCCAACTTCCTGCTGTTGATACTGTGATCTTTCATGGCATTACTCTAGTTTCATCAAGAATCACCTCTGTTGAGATCTCAACCTATTAACTGTGCTGGCTTTGTGCTGATATTAATTAACTGAATCCAAATCTTTCCAGCTTGCCAATATAATGATGTTTAATTCATCGTGGCCACACTGATACAGTGGAGGTAACAGTCTTCTTCTAAATGTACAGCTTCATAGCTAGGCTTGTTTATGTTGTAAATCGGTAATTAAACTTAGTTGAATTTCTGAATGATCAACCCTTCAAAAATCAGCCTCTAACTACCTATAGTTGCTCTTAATTCAAAATGTTGGCATGGAAATTTAGACATCTCTCTCACCATTTTTTGTATGTATGGAAAATACATTTCCATAAATCACTTCACCAGTCTGTCAAATGAAGGACTATAATACTTATGTTTTTCAGCCTAAGCATATTTTGGGAGGCTTAACTAACACTCCACACTGTTTTTTGTATGACAGGTTTTTATTAGAGGTAAAAGCCCAAAGAAAGAGTTAAGGATGAAACTCTGAGTGATTAAAAAAGCACCTTTATGTGGAAAGGACTGTAAATAAAGTGAAGGCATAAATGAACTTACTCTCATTCCAGTCTTTTAGCTGCAAGAGGCCTCGAGCATACCACATGCTTTTTCACTTTTAGAGGCCCTCTACGTAATGCAAATTAAAACCAGGGCATGCCTTTTCTTAGAACCTCCGCCAGGCATTTTATTTTCATAGCTGTCAACTTTAAAACCATGCTTTCTTCTTACTGATGTTTTGATGGAAGTGGAAGAGAAAAGAGTATGCAAGTGAACTCTGATTACTTCAATGAAAAGTGTTAGTCATTTGGACCATTTTCTATCTGTCCTGCAGGTTCCTGGCTGACCCTTTTACATGGAGGTGGGGGTGGGGAACAACATCAGTCTAGACAGAAGAGGCCAACAACTAGTTGTCCACTCAGGTTTCAGATTATAAATGAATAGTGTTCAATTTCTCACAGATGTTTGGCAGCCGCTGTGCTTTCAGTCTAATCGCAAGCAGCATTTCTTCTGCCTGAAAAATGCAGTGACCAATAGACATACATAGACTCATAGAATAGGGATTCCATCTGCTATGGTTTAGATTTATCAACTAGAAAACAGTAAGTTTTTAAAAGTGAGATCACTAGGATTATAGTCTTACGAAGTATGTTAAATTATTCAGACCTGGCACATCTTCTTTTAAAGTTTTGGGGATTGAATGTTTTTTTCGTGTAGAATGATATTTGTCAGTCAGTTTGGCCCAGGAATTAATTTAGTCCTTTGAATCTGAAGTCAGACTGTATCTGTAAAGGCTTTTCAAGGATTGATACTCATGTGTTGCTGAGCATCCCAGTGGGTTGGTATAGTAGTTCATTTAGTTTATACTTCAAAATATACAATAAGAACATTATGAGAAGCATATTACTTCCTGTAAAGTTATCCCAAATGGGAGAGAACCCAACTGTCAATACCCTACTGTGGCCCTTACCAGGGATTCCGTTTTAAGAGATGTATTGGGCAATACAAACAGAAATGTTGTGCTTTAAAATTTTAAAGAGGAAACAGAAAACGTAGGCTGAATAGCAGGAAGAACTTTGTGATAGCAAGACCTATTAGATTGTGAAATAGTCTCCCAGAATAAGTGCTAGAGACAAAATCACTTGGAACATTTAGAAACTGATGAACAAAGTCTACTGGAAGTACAAGGAAGGGAACCATCATCCCTTAGCGGAGCAAACAACTGCTTCTTTCTTAAATTAACAGGGACTATCATTTATTACTTTGTACAGAAGATGTCACAGTATGTATAGCTGTCCATCATTGTTTGAAAATGTTTGCATTGTAACAGAAAAGAGGAGGGATTGATTTAAAGGAGGAGGGTGATTGTGTTACTTTGAATTTTTTGAAATTTTAGAGGATGTCCTGAAAGGACTGAAATACCTGAGGAGGATATGGGTGAGTAGATGCAACAGACTGGTTGGAATTAGAAAAATACTTAAAAAATAATCCCAGCACTTACAAAATTGACTTACATACAATAATTACCTGTTTGTGATTTGTCAACAAAGGAATAAAAACCTGTCTGCCGATGTAAGTTTCTGGGAACACCACTCAAAATACACATTTGGAATGGCAAATGCTTAAAGAATTATCCAAACAGCAGGCTAAGAATTATTGTGCTGGAAATGTGTAAATTTTCTTGTGTGATTTTCAGTTACTTAAGTCAAGGAAAATCACAGCCTCCACAGGTTTTCAAGCTGCATACAGACAGAAATCATTAAATAAGCAATTTCTGATATGTACGCTTGTTCCATTTTCCGACTTCTACGTTTATGCTTCTGAGACTAGGAATGCCATACATTCCTAGCCAATGTGTGTCTGGAAAGGCAACGTGTCCAGTTCATTTGGAGCTGTGTGGGCCTTCTGTAGCTTTCAGCTCTAAGCAGGACTTCCAGAAATGAGGAGAATGGTCCCAGTACACAAAATTAAGTTTTGGAAAAGAACTAAATTATCAAGAAGTTTCTAGCAAAGAGAGGCAAATGATGCAAGGGCATCAAGGAGTCCACTTACAATTTTAGATGCTATTTGAGATAAGGCATATCATAAGTTACACTAAAAAATAACAGGAGGATGAGGATGTATCTTGAGGAAAGAAAATCCCAGGTTCAGAGAATCCAGTGAACTTGCTTTTGAGCTAAGTTTCTTCAGTTTCATAACTTTATTGGGGGTCTGATCCCATTCCGATACAGTACAGTACGATGTTAAAATGCTGCCTAATGTCATAAAAGAAAAGGCAATCTAATGGGTTTGATTTAATATTTGATTTAATGTTTGATTAAATGAATATGGCGGAATATATACATTAAGTAAGTGGTATAAAGTTAATTTTCTAAATCTATGTTTTTGAAAGTATATAAATTTGCATTTATCCAGCTGCGATCTGCATTAACCTTCTGCCACTGAATTCACACAGCTATGACTCGTTTGAAGCCTGTCTCTGGTGCCTAATAGTAGTGTCTTTCAAAAAACACAGGTGTTCATTGATAGATGAGCAAATACTATGTGGAGTTGGAGGGAGCAGAGAATGCTACATCATCTTTCTCAGAAGTGCAGACTGTTGGGATTGTGCACACTTTTAGAATTGGTGTCAAAATAACATTCTGTGAAATGACAACACAGAGGAACAAAACAAAAACAAAGGTCTCCTAATGCTGCAAGATAAAGCGTCAATTTCAAACATATGGTGATGTTCATTCATCTTCTATAAATTTACTGTAGGTTATACTTAAGATGCAAAGTATAAAAGCAAGGGCAAGACCTTCCTAGGTAAAATTTTACTGTAAAATCTACACAACAAGAAATATGCAGCTTCAGGCATGGAAGTTTGATTCTTTCTTTAAAGGATATCTTTCCAATTCTAATAGAAAATTACAAGCTCTCTATAAATATCAGGTTTTAATAATTATCATAATAATCAATATAAACAGAAAATGATATTTCTTCTGTAAACTTCTAAAATTTCCAAAGAAAGACCGATTCTCTAGAAAATTATCTATTTTTTTTTAGACAAGTAACGTTTCTAGAGAACATTTTTCTGTTTCTGTAGAACCTGTGTCTTTTTAGTCTGTGCTACATTTTTAGGCTTTTTCCGCAAAGGTCCAACTTCTGCTGCTATCCATAAGAGAAGCCAATATTTTATTCTATACCCTTTTGATATATTATTCCTTAATGGACCAATTTGGGGAAATCTTTCTCTCCCATTTGAAAGTTACAAATCTCTTCCTTTGTAGTAAAAATTTCACTAGATTATTACCATTGCTTCTTACCATAGCATTGAACTTTCTCCACTCTGAAAAACTAAGGCAGATTGATCCAGGCAGGATTGGAAATATGGAATTCCTGGCTTTTGCTACTGTACCCAGAACACTAGACCACATATTTTTATGTCACAGAAAATTAAACCAAATTACTTTGCAAGATTTCTTGATGTGTTGCTTCTCATACCCAGTTTGCATTGGTTTTTGCTGTGGTAAAGATTCAGATTTTAGAGTTAAAACTCAGCTTTTAATGAATCTGAAAACTAAAATCTTTTGCAGAATAATACTTTTAATACCCCCAATATTTAGATTACTGCCAGATCAATCAGCATTTCAGCATGGGATGATATTGTTTTCTTCTGGCAGTAAGTAGCCCACATTATGACTTCACCTCTTAAATTTCCTCAAGGGGTTGCTTTTCACTAGAAGTGAAGTTTTTCCAAGCCGTATTCAATTTAACCGTATCATAATTTAGGAATTTAATTTGTTCCATATTCTTGCAACTGCCGCTCTCAGCAGTTGAATGGATGGTACTATTTTTTTGAAAGTTCGAGCACAGAATTTGTTTGCTTAGGCTTTTATAGAATTTAAGGAATTACAAAAAACAAATAATGAATCCACTTCTATATAAGTACTTATGTCTATGTGCATAAATACAGACATACATATGTGTATATATGTATATAAGTACTTTTATATATATATGTATTTTTTCTTCAAAAATAACCTGGTTAATTTTTTATGTTGTATTTGTATCATCATGCAGATACTGCCCCTAAGAAAAAGCCATTCATTAAAATAACTGCTTGTGTAGTATGATGTAGGCCTAGGCAGCCTGTTCCACCACTTCCCATTATAGTTTTTCTGGGCAGGAAACATGCCACAGGTTTTCTAAGACAATCATAGATATGCCCAGAGCTCTGCGATATGTCAGTCTTTGTTGGAGCGAGGATGGTGAGTAACCACAAAGGATATAATGGTAGTTCTAGTACAGCCTTATACAGAAAGCAGCTGAAGTGCTGTGCATACACTATGCTTTGATCTAAATGTAGCTAAGAAAGAATTCAGAGGATGAGTGGAGGTGGGCATGAAGGAAAGTGAAGTATCTGGGGAGAGGAAGAGAGGAGCAGGGGACTGGAAAATGGTGAGAACGAGAAGGCTGGAGACTGGAGTACAAAAATTTAAGAGAACTTAGAGGAGAAAGCGGGGGAATGTACCAAGAGGAATGTAGGAGGGGCTGGACGGCGACCTGGGGGTTATTTCATCCTGAGGAAGGTTCATAGTAAGTTGCACGAAGTAGCTGCCATGTTAGACTCATGTCTCAGGTGGGTAGCCAGCACCAACTAATGGCTTCACTGATGCTGCTGCAACTGAAGCTGAGAGATCCGAAGGAGAAAGGCAGTCAGAAAGCCCCATTGTATCACCCTTGCATTCCAGGCTGATGAACTATGATGCAGTAATGGGCTATGTCATGCCCACGTGAAGAGAGATCTCTCCTCAATGAAATACATCCATTTCTGGAGAGTAAATGTGAAATTCAGATTGCATTAAGTGCTGCAGAAGGTGTTTTTGGCAAAGAAATGAGAATGCTACATCAGACTGAGGCTAATTGTATTAGAAGACTGTCTCACAAATTAAATATGGGTCAAACTGACAGCAAAAAAGCTATGGGAACTTCATTTATATTAATTGATGGCGGTCTTTTTTATTTGAAGTAATATATAGCAGTTCAGGACTCATTCTTCCTTTTAAGTCCAGGAGGATGTGATATTGTTTATCTTGTAAAAACAGCTGCTGCTTTTGTGCTTGTGTTCAGGAAATAGATAATGATTCATGCTGCTTCACATTTATGTACAAGAGCTGTATTAAGCTCCCTGTAGCTGCTGCGCTCACTCACATGTTGGGCTGAAGTCCAATATGGGATGCAAGAGCATGTATGGTAAATACTGAAGATTCTGTTAGGTCCAAAATTGTTCTTCCTGCTGTGGGGATGAAGTAGGAAGGGAAAGAGCTTTCCCACTGTGCCACAAAAGTGCAGAATCACTTCTTGCTGCAGCCCTAGACATGCTCTTTCATAGGAGGGGTACAGTGCAGTATTAAATGAGGTCATGCTTTCATCTCCCTCAGGCCTACTTCATTTTGGTGTGCAAAGAACTGATAAAAATAGAGCTCTGTATTGAAAGTGTGTAATGGGGAAGAGGAGGGAAGAGTGGAGTAATCAGGGAGAGGCAGGAGGAGAGTTCAGGACCCTTCCCACCTCCCTCATGAAGGGAGTTCACAGTCAGGCAGTCTTCTGAGAAGGGATTTGCTTCATGGCACTCTTGCAATTGTCCTTATAGCAGGAGATTATTGGAGGTGCAATGGCTGAGAATTTGAGTAGCTCAAATGCAAACCTCTTAGTTTGATTTTCTATTGCTTACGTTCATCTTCCAGCTACATTTTATGAATGAAGCTAGTCACCTCCCACTTGCTGCTTCTGCGCAGGACAGGAAAGCAAATGTAGTACTTTTCAAGACGGGATGGCAGAAGTCCAAACATATCTAACAGAGGAAGGAAGCAATCTTATCAGCCTTTCTGGCCCATTGATAAAACCATAGAAGGAAATCATTCAGCTTTAAATGAGGAAAAGGAAGTCTTAGATAAAATTTAGAAGTTGCCTGGGGAGTTTTTGTATCACGTCAATGAAAAAGTCACATACAATTAACGAAGCATTCCAGTCTGTATGAAGTGCTTTATTTGTGATATCAAAGCAGAACTATTCACAGTTTTTGACAAGATTCTCTATGGTGGATCAGTTGACATTTTTCTAGCCTGTCTACTTGGTCATATACCTTTTATCTAAGCTCTTCTTTATGGAAAAAAACTGCAGCAGCCATCCTGAAGCATGTTTTTTTGCTCCATTCATGTCATAAAAACTGTTAGTCACCATTATGCACGGAGTATTTTGGCATCCTGGTCTTATTTTTAATAAAAAATCTAACTATTTATATTCAAAGCAAATAAAAACATGGTTACTTGGTTTTTCTTCCTAAGCTGTTATCTCTACTGGCAGCGTGTCATGACATATAAAAATGCTAGTTCAAGATAGTACTAGCTCATGAGCGTCTGCAGTGTGCCTTATTGCGCAAAACAGACATATCCAGTGCCTCGTGTTTTTTCTAGCAAAGTAATCTATCATGCTGTGATAGCTGTGATAATAGAAAACAAACATAATCCCAATTTAATTAGTTTGGTTTAGCGCTATTGGGATTGTTACAGCAGCTCAAAGAAGTTGGGGAAAAAGGACTGACATTCTTTAGGTCTATAGTCTGCAATAATTTGGAGTAAGTTAATTTCAGACTAAAGCTTGAGATAAAGAACAAAATATACATTCAGTCAAAACCAAAACATCATAGTATTTCAATCATATGGGTAGTTAAGATTATAGCATGGGTTGTTTGATAAACAGATGTTGTTATTTAGATCCAAAGAGCTGGGTTAATGCTGAATACCTGTATCTTCCTGCTAAATTAATTACAATTAAGGGTGTTAGGTGTCCAGTATTTAGACTTATTTTACAATAGTGGTATAAGAATAAAATTAAACTAAAAAAACCCAGAATGTTCCACAAAGGCAGGACTTCCCATATATGGGTTGTATTTTTTAAATTAAATTCTTATGCTTAAACTTAGAAAAGAAACTTGAAAGTTTGAGCAAACCCTTGTGGATGCAGTATGTTCCTTTCTGACTGCAGAGATGAATAAGCAAATTAAGTATGCAGATAAAGCTGGATTATATAAATTGTGAGTCTATGCATGCTTAAAATACACAGAAAGCAATAATCAACAACACTATACTCAATTTAGTGTATCTTGAGAGTAAAACACTTGTTTATTGGCTCTCTGTGAAAGCCAGAAACATATTCTTGCCAAATTTTCTTGCTTGCAAACTTGGTCATCTATCAAACGTTGCTTTATTATTCCAGAAGATCTGGTATCTTAAATTTTATTTGAATGTATTTGATCTCATCATTCTATTTTCAGTCTGATAATAGGTGACAACTGCAGTTACCATTATGGCCAGGAAGTTTGAAGCATAATTTCTTTTTAAGAATTTGCATGTTTTTCTCTGAAGAAATAAGCAGATTGTCTACATGTATCTAGTAGTAAGTATATAGGATAGAGAACTGTAAGAGATTCCTTCCCTCCTGAAATTAATACTGTGATGGGCACCTGAAAAATGCCCCAGACAGCAGAAAATGTGCTGCATTACTACTTACGGTTTTACTGTTCTAATCAGGCTAAAATAGAATTCTGGCTGTTCTACCTACTTTATTGTTTACTTATTTTACAGCTTCTTGTTTTGTTATCATGGACCCACTGTGTGGTTGTCAAGCCTGATTTATCACAGCCGTGTTCACTGTGACCTTTAAAGTACAGCATGTTACTGTAGCAAAGTCAGTTTTCCAGTAACAGAGCAATGAATCAGTTGACATAGCCATGGCCTTTTACAACTGGCAGAATTTATGGGGTCATAGGCTCTCTTTGTATGGTTGGGCTGTAGGTCAGTAATACGTGAGCTAAGTCAAATCTCAAAATGTCTCTCTTCTACTCTGCTCCTACCTGTTACAACATGAAGGATGCTTTATATACAGCAGAGTTAGAAGTATATCATTAAGCATCCACCAAAAGAAAAAGAAAACCGTAAGTTCTTACAAAAACAGTGGAACAGTTGTTTTCCATCTGTCAAAATGTGATAGTCCTAGTTGCTGGTCATTTTTCAGACAAAAGTGGTAGAAAGCAAAATACGCAGTCATCCCATACAGCCTCCAGTGTAGTCAAAACAAGCTCTATCAGAGTGACAGATGCCACAGACCTTGGTCTGGTCACGTGATTTCTTCTGCTCTAACAAGCTTCTACAAAGTATTTATAACTTTTTTTTTTTTTTTTTTTCAAATACTTAGACTGCCTCCCACGTTTGGTTGTCTGTAATTTAGGGCAGGACTCTAAAATAGAAGTGGGACACATCTGGGCAGTCTCCAAACAAGCTCAAATACGTAATAGATGTAGTATAGAAAAGATCTTTGAATTGTTTATAGGTGTAACATTTTGTTATATACATACATAGATATGTCCTGATTATTCAGCTTAAATGCTGAACAAGCTATGTCTTTAAAAATATGGGATTTTTCCAAATACTTTTTTTTAAAACCAAAATGCAACAAAAATTACATGCTGAATTTCTGATTATATAAATTACCCTTGACTGAAAAAAAGGGATAAACTATATAACATGGAATTCCTGGTAACACTAGTTCGGTTCACAGGAGTATCTAGTTGCGTTCCAAATATGTTTCCATGTTTTCATAATAGAGAGTGATAAACAAATGGTAGAGACAGCAAGGCCTCTGTATTAGTGCAGTTAGCTGAAACCCTTAGAAATCGGTGGATTGGAAACTATTAAAATGCAGTTTCTCTCTTGTGTTTTCTTTAGATTCTGGATCATTCCTTGAAATTAAATGAGTTGTTGTAAATAAGTTGTTGTTTCACTTACAACTAATACTGATGTATATCTGGAGAAATTTCAGTGGCAATTACCCAGGGAGAGGTTAGGAGAGACCCATTCTATGCATACTGAAATCAACATAACATCTCTTTTTATCCTGGAAATATTTAGGCTCCAAAACGCTTATCCAAAAGTGTAGCAGCCCCTCATTTGAATTTCTTTAATTCCTCTGTGCACAGCCTATTCCAGCTGTGAGGTTTTTTCAGGCTCAATACGAAAAGGTAATTCAGACAGGTGTAGCACAGGTTTTATTCTTCAATTAGGTCAAATTACAATTAAATCTGACAGTAAGAAATAGGTTAATTGCTTTAGACCCAATTTAACAAGACTTATCCCTTGTATAAATACACTCCTCATATAGAAAAAAAATAGCACTTTTTTTAATCTAGGTGAAGGAAGAGGGAAAGTTTGCTTTATTTTTAATATCATAAGAAAACTTTTATTTTTAATCTTTACAGGGAGACATTCAAATATTCAGGTATTATATAGTTAATATAAACCCTAGGTCAAACCTGACAACGTACAATCTTTTACAGCTAACAGGAGACTTCTTTCTGAGCCTTTCTTAGGAGCAGCCCAGGTAACCTATGGAAGAGACAACAGTCCTTTGCTCTCTTTCAAAGACTGCAATTTTGAAAAAAATGCATTTATTTCACATTTGACTTGAGCTCACACAGTCTCACTTATGTTCTGGTCAGGAGTCGAACCAAGGACTGACCCGCTGTCTGCTTCTCTGCACTTTTTGTCTGACTGGAGAGTGAGAAGAAGGACTATGGCAGATAGTTCTTGCTCTCCCATGAGTGTGGCTAAGCCAGCATAGGGCTCATTGTACCAGAGGGTTACTCCACAACAGTTCATGCTTTATGCAATATGATTTTAATTAGGACTTTTGACTCTTGGTAAGCAAGCGTGCCCAATAACACACCCCAAAACTTGTTATATAAGCAATTTAGTCTTTCATATAAATCCTGATGTGAATGTAACTGTTAGAAAAAAAAAAAACACCACCTTAATAATGCTGATAATTTCCTGTTGGACTCCATCTTACTATTAACTAGTAGTAACTTCAGTTGCTAACTGAAATAAAAGGAATAGGAAAAATGAAAACATTTAATATATATTCTTGTGGACTTGCACATAACAAGTTTTATAATAGGTGTTTCCCAATTTATTGCTTCCCTACAATCATTACTGGAATAGCTCTGCCAAAACATTGATGGGACATATGTTATAAAGTATTTGCAGCTTCAAGAGCTAAAAGGAAGATCATGTTCTTCTGGCTGATTATATATCTGTTATACTGGAGAATGGGGCTCTCTTCTTGGAGAAAGCTAAAGCTTTGTTTCCCATCCAAGACCATATCTAGGTACCAGAAAACATTTGTAATAACATATGAGATTAAGACCATATAAAAAAGGAGGAAGAATGAGAAAAGGTTGATGGGAGAAAGAAGAGGGTGGTTTGGTTCCTCTGGCATGAAATTACATGTCTGGACTTTATCTAGCAAGCAGATTTGACATTTATACTGTGTTTATCTCAGTGTGGCATCAGCGATCTGGATTTCTGTCTGTGTGACTATAGGAAAGTCACTTTGCCCCTCTGTGCCTCCATTTCCACCATAACCTCTTATTTGTCTTCATTTAGAATTTAAGTCCTGTGGGGTTGGAAACCGTTCATTTGTTCAACCCCTAAGGCATAAATCTCAAATGCAGCCTCTGCATATTGCTGAAATACAAACATTACTATTTCTGTTGTGACTCTAAAGAAGCCATTTGATCTCTTTGTCTTTGTTTCATCAACTTTAAAATGGGACAGTTACTCACAAGTGGGTTATGAGGATTAACTGCTTAACGCTAATGAAATATTTTTAGTTCCTCAGAAAGCTTTTAAGGACAGCAAAATATTGTTGAGGAAATGACAAATGCATTCCACCTGTTTTTCATTGATTCACATATGCTATATGATTGACTTTAAAAAAATGCACTTTTGGTCGATCACATAGAATACTCCATCTCATGGCAGAAGTTTGTTAAGTGTTATAGCTGGCTTTTTACAGCTTTGTGCAAGGGAAGTGGAAAGAGGAAGGAACTGCGCGTAAGTTTGCTTCAAGAATACCAGGAATTTTAATGATTTCCTGTGTCAAGTCAGAGGGTCCTCCTCTACCATTCAGGAGTGACACTGTGTAAACAACAGTAGAGTAACCTCGAAAGACTAGTGAGCTCTCTAAGAATTAAAACCAAACTTGTATGTGACTTTTTTTTTCAAAGTATACTGGAGAAGCATACCAGAAGCCTGTTCAAATTTCAATTCAGAAAATGAAACATAAGGTCGTATCAAAATCTGACTCTTTTTAACAATGCGAGGTATTGAGAGCTGGGCTAGCAGTCTAGTGGCAATACCACCACAAATTCACAAGGAACCATTCAGTCTTTTGTTTTCCCAAGTGACCAAGAATTAGCGATCCTTGCTGTATACAGTGTGAGGAACACAGAGAATTTCAGCATAGGAAATTATATGGAGAGGCCAATATGAAAGGGTCAGAAAAGCCCATTTTTCCCAGTAATCCATGAAATAAATGTGAGAGAACAAATAAAAGGAGAACCTGCAAGCCTCAGACACAGGTGGAGGGTAAAAATCCTCTTTTCCAAAATTTGTCTCCAGGGAATGGTAATAAGCTCTAACTGTGGATAGAAAGCTTCCTCAGAGATGCTGGTGAATGGCTGGTGAATGGTGACTTAGTTGATAGTGGGAGTATGTAAGTAAGAAAACAGCTAGAGAGTTTTTAATTTTAAAAATTTTAATTTTCATAGTTTTACAAGATTTAAGGTCTGGCTGGAAAGATACTGTTTTTGTTACAGAAATTACTTAGCAATACATATGGCTCTGTTGACCTCAGATATGTATATATTAGAATGAATAGCTTTTCAGTGATAGAATGCTCCATAAAGGCTTTTTAAGTCAGAAGTATTCCATATTTGTTTCCAATTTGCATGGCAACAGGAAACTATCATGATATATTTATATTTGCATGTGTATGCATATGTGTGCTTATAGGGAATTTAGAAATACAATAACCCTGGAGGGATGCTGAATATGTTCAGACTGAAGAAGAGAGACAGACTGCCTGATAACTGAAGAAACAGTTCATTTTATTCTGTGCAGGCAGGCAGGAAAGGGAGTGCAACATAAGCAAGACATTTCATTTGTGGTTGAATCCACAGATGAGCTATTGTAGAAAGTATTCTCCAAAACATGCTTACATGAGAGATGGGGCACGTGGTACTGATTAGATTTAGTACCAGCAGGGCAGTTTTATTACACAGAAACATTACAGTTTGAAAGCTGCAAACGTGTTCCAGTGTCAGAAGGCTGTCCTTTTATTGTTATACTGCCTTGATGGGAATTAATGGAGCTCTGCACCTTCTCAGAAAGTGCTCAGCACCTTTTAGCTTTGGCCAATGTTATAGTTGGAAAGATTCAAAGCTAGGGACAATGTTTTCTTTTAATAGTCAAACATGCTGGAAAACAAAGGAGAAAGCATGCCTCGCATTCCACTGAAGTCAGTGGTTTCTGTCTCTTTTTGCACTTCAGATCACTTCCAGTCCCCTTTGGCAGGAAAGGAAGAGCCTGTGTTTGAGTCTGCATTGTCTGCTTTCATACATGGGTCCTGAGCTCACACCTAGCAGACAGGGAGTGATGTTACCGTGTTACCCTGTGTTACCATGCTGTTTCTGCTGTGCCCTCTCACTTAAATGCCTTCTTGCCTATTAGTTGGTAGATTAGCAATAAGAAACATAAAGATTATTTAAACAAAAAAAAAGTACAGCCTTTTTTTTTATTTGGTCTTCTCCTGGCATGCCACTGATTTGATTTACACTCTTTTTATCTAGACGATAGATGTGGCACGTTTCATTGGATTTATTCAGATACATTAGATCTATAAAGACACAAGAAGGAAAAATTTTGAGCATTCATTTATCTGAAAATGTCAGTAATTAAATATGAGCTTGGGAAACACAATGCCCAGAGGTTGTACAGTATTGTTACTCTCAGAGCATCTTCTGAGCCTTGATATAAAAACCATTCTGAAAAATGTTGAGCGCTATTCTTTGGAATTATTTTTATGCTAGAAGCAGGTATACACAGCAAATCAAAATTACTTTAGAATCAGTTTAACCACATTAAGAAGGTTAAGAAATTATATTAGTATATGTTGGATTTAGCACTTAAAACATTTCAGCCTTTATTTGTCTGGTTTCTGCTTTTTACCTCCTCTCTTTTTTCTAGACTATAAATCAATGGAAGGCTAAATTTCCAGATCTAGACTTTGTTTCGATTATTGTTTTTCCAAACCAGGGAGAATAGGAACAATAGTAAAAATGCAATAATACAAAACACAGAGGACTCTCCACTAAGCATATAATTATTCCTCCAGTGCCAGTAATTCCTGGTTGGATTCATGGTGATGAATGGAAGAATCCCTAACTAATTTCACTTTTTTGATATAATTCCTCTTTCAGTTTTCCCTTTATCCTTAAACTATTGCTTGTGAGAGCATTCTGCAAGATAGACAGTACCAAAACAGCATTTAATATAGAACATTTTAGCTGTTTTCTAATTGTTTGGTTTTATGTATGGATTTAATTTGTTCATCTAACAAAAGTCAGGGTAACATGAACACATACGATTTAGCAAATATGCAAGATTGTATTATAAAAAACCACAACTACTGTGCTTGCTAGAAGGTAGTGCCAGGGGCCCTCCCAACATGAATTGTTAATTACTTTCCTCTTCAGCTGCCATAAAGAACTCATTAAATTCCAAATTATTTCCCTAAACAATGAGTAGCACTGGTTCCTCTTTGGCCTATGTGCTTATTTATTAAGAATTACAACTTCCTTAATTGATACATAGATTCAAAGGAAAAGGAAATCCAACAGTGAAGCTATTTCTGAGTCACTTGTGGTCAAGGAAAACATCAAAAATATTCGTTAATGATGAAAACATGATTTAATTTTCAGGCCCCAAAATCTAAAAAGCAGCAATATGAAACTTTTCCAAATGTCCTCACATCTTATTTTACCCTGAGGCTGAGGATATAGGAAATCTCAGCCTGATGTGTCTGTTGCTTCTTAAAGTTCTAAATGCTTTATTACAGGAGAGTGGAGTTATAGCTCTTGTCCACTTGAATGAAAGCATTGCTTGAGCAGCATTTTAGTATGCAAAAGCACTTGTGTTTGTGAATGAGGAGAAATCAGAAAAGACATTATTTGGGAAAGGTGGAGCAAAGATGGCGTTACAGGAAGCATTTCAAAAGATAAAATATAGTAGATGTATTTTGGGAAAGAACAGAAACTCAGAAGTTTAAGAAGTTAAACACACAAAAATAAAGTAGAAAAGAAAACAAAATAAAAGATAAGATCTTTTAAAATAGTTCAGTTAAAGTATTTGCTGTCAAAGTGTACACCTGGAATGTCTAAAGAAAAACATATCCTGACAGTGTAACAACCTAAGCTCATTGAGGGCTTGCAGGTGCAAAGCCTATGTAAACTTAATGGGTCTGTCCCACATAGTGCTGACATCTTTATGTTCCACAGAAGCCAATGGTAATTGAAAGCTCACAGTATTTTACAAAATCAAACCCTTGAAAAGTCCAAGAGAAATAATGCATATGGGGGGTGTGCAGGTGGGGTGTTAAAATAAACAGTCTTGATAGCAAAAAGGTAGTGAGACACAGTACTGTGATAAAAAGTGATGTGATGCTACCTCCTGAGCACAGCGGAAGGCAGCTGGAAGATGGTGGGAAGGGCTTTGTCAAGGCTGACTGTAGAGAGGGAGGAGCAAACACCGTGAAAGGCCTGTAAGACAAAATATCTGCTATGTGAAAAGCTGAGCAAAGACTGACATGTAGCTCAATGCCACACGAATACGGTGAATAAAATACATACTGAATGAATGTTAAGTTTTTTAACAGCTGGACCAGCGCTGGGGTCAGGTAACAGGCAGCAGAGATCATAGGATAGCTTTAGACCCAACAGGTTCCTGCAGAAATCCGTGGCAACATTATTAATAGCATGACATCACGTAATGAACTTCAGTAGAAACCCTGCTTGAGGTGCTCATCATTTGGCAATGCTTCTGGGGTTTGTCAGGAATGACCCTTGCCGTGATCTTTTACAACCCCAAACAGTACAAGTTGACAGGAACGCTAAATGGTAGTTACTGTTTTTAGCAGAACTTCTCTATATCATACTGGCAAATATGCATTCGCTTAACATGCAGAAAAGCTTATTAAAGGCCAAAATAACAAACCATGTGATCGTCAACATCATCATTTCATACTAGACGTGGTTCAGGCCACACCTCTGTTTTCCCTCATCACACCAATTTTCTGGGTGTTGCTCTTGGGAAGTACAAAGACTGAGTGCTTTGCTCACACAATAACAGAGTGCCCAGGACACTGTTACTAGTTTGATTTTTATTGCACTGCTTTTATAAGTACATTCAGTAATTTCTGACGTATTTTCTCACAGAATGTACAGCACAATCTGGGCCTGATTTTCATGAGCCTTCATTGCTAGTAGACAATAGCATATGGTAGATTCATCTGACATGTTGTTATATTTTCCTATACTAACCTTTTGGGGGAGGAAAAAATAAATAACTGTTTGACACACACACAAGGAATGTTGGTCTGCAACCCAGGTCAATGCAAGCCTACAAAATTCCTCTTGGTTTTATTGCTGGCATTGTCATTAACAGTGTTCTGTGCTGGTTATCTGGTCAGATGAATTCTTTTTCTGTTATTTCAGGACATTCCAGTGCATTAAGCTTAAAGTTGTCATTGATGTGTATGCAGTTTATAAAATAATGTTACCATTACCTCACCATTTCACTTTGCAATAAGATATCCTCCCTCCTAGTGCTCTGCCCTGCAGTATGACAATGTCATGTACTCCTCCCAGTGATTTTGCCTCAGTAAAATCTATGACTGTGGTTTTCATAGTAATTGAGTTACTATGCTGAAACAGTTGTTGCTGATTTCTTCACATTTCTGCTGAGGATCAGCGTGAAAGGTTATCTGGTGTTAGGTGCTGTCCGACTTAGAGCAACTGAACCTGTACCCAGTAGTTTGCTCTCCATTTCAAAAGGACCCAAAAAGCCCATTGCTGTCTTTACAGTCTGGTGGGCCTCTGTAGCAAAATTTTTTCCCACACTGGTGATCTCAACAGCCAGACTCCATTCTAGAAACCTTGCCAAGGGCTGGAGTGTAGATTTCTCTTGCTGATGTTGACACCACCAAGGTCATGTTGCTTGTTGCTGCTCCTCCCCCTGTTCCTACTTACTTTCTTGCTTTCCATGTGTTCCAACAGTGGACCGTGTAGCTCTAAACAGGTCCCCAGCCATCCCCATCCATGCCCAGGCATGGATGATCTTTTTCACCTTCCCTAGTTCTCATATTGCAGTCATCAATGAAGCCAGGAGTGTGGTTGGGCACGGGTGTACTACAACATCACCTTACCAAGCTGCTGTCCTCAATTCCAGAGATGAAGAGTTCAAGCACATTCTCTCCTCTGCCAACTGGACAGAGCAAGCATTTTGTAGTTTTCTCCCTTCTGAAGATCTGTTTTATTGTCACGTGGACACATCTGATGTGGTGGATCTTTGGAACAACCAGTTTCATTTTTAACATGGCAGTGCTGTGTGTTCCGATCAAACCCAACAGCAGCCAGCGGTCAGCCATCGCCTGCAGAGAATCCTTGTAGCTAAAAAGCCTTGTCTGTCTCCTAACACAATGTAACAAAATCGTTTGGCTCCTAGGATGTACCTGTGGGGAACCGTGGCTGGGGTACTAGCAAAGACATGTTTGAAAAGAAGGAAGAAATGTAAATGAAATGGAGAAATAGATGAGAATGAAGTGGGAGGCATGAGGTGCTGAAAAGAGAGGGGGTTAAGTCATGAAATGTCCATGAGAAGGCAGGCTGAGAAGGACAAGGCACAAAAAGAGCACCAAAGCTAATGAAGGAAGTGAAAAGAATCAATGAAGAGATGTAAACCCTAGTTCTGACAGACACACAATCCAGACAAGTAAAGAACAGCAGGCAGGAGCAGATTACATTTAATTTTTTGTACTACACTGCTGAGAGGTCTTTGCAGAGTGGAGAAGCTTGTGTGCATACGTGGTGTGCTGGGTAACTGCTGGGAGGATTCCCTCATGGAGCAGTGTGAAAAGGGTGTATCTCCTTTTTTTGTATCACTTTCATCTGGAAAGCAACCTATGTTTCCATTCCAAAAGTGTCTCAAGAATTCAAATACCTTGAGGTAAGTAGAAACAATTGTGAGATGAGAGACAAAAACCTGGGCAAGTTCCTTTGCAAATCACTGGTGAAGACACAGAAAGCAGGTTGGTCCTCATCATCAGTGCTACCATCTTCCTTCCAAGTTCATCATGAAACTTATTGATTGTACAGAGGCTACTAACTTAGCTTTAATCATGTAATTTGTTTTAATTTGTACTACTGGTCCATAAAACATCCACACTGGTACAACAGTGTAGCTCAGTTGACTTTGGGTCTATCACTGCAAAATGCACAGAAATTTATCTGGAAGCTAATATAGTCCACGTCAGACTTTTTTTACGCTTATTGCCATTTCATACAAGCATCTAATTGCTGTAAGAATCCCAACAAGATGCTACAAGAAAACAATTTAAAGTAACCTGAATCAACAGAACATTGCTCTTTCTCGGATCTTATCCTCTAAACCTTCTTCTATGTAAACCAGCATGTTATCATTATAGTTCAAGTCTTCACTGGGATATAGATGAAGTTATAATTTCTCATTGTCTGCTTTAGGATGCTGCAGTATTTCTGACCTGCATACGTACGGTCTCAAAAGTCAGACAGACTTGTAAAGCAACTGACACTGATATTTTTCACACTAGCAGGCAGATGGTACCTACATGCAGGTGGATGGCTACAGGAGACGTACTCTGACAATACAGAAATGGAATTGAGGAAGCCCCATGCATTTTACTTCACAGACCCTTTGCAGTTCCCTGACCCCACTGTCCAAATTAGAACTGCCTTAGAATTTCTAGTTCAGAGTTTGTTTACAGCACTGGCTTCTTTTTCTTGATAGTTGTTCAAGGTTGTAAAGATCTGTCTAAAAATAAAAATTAGAACATGTCCCTTGTGCACATTTCTGTCTCCTTTCTCAAATGAGACCAACCAGAAAGGAACTGACACTAATACTCACAGTCTTGGTTGAATATAGAACATTGCTGAATACACCAGGGCACCAGTGAGCGCTGCTCGCAGTGCACAATGGCCGTGATTCATTCTGGCAAAAGGCTAGCATTGTAACCTGAGGTGACTTGCTAGGAAGAGATGTTCTTTTGCAGAACTCTCTGTGATAGCACAAATAGAAGTATGTACTCAGTGCATATAGAAAGCACACATCAATGACAAAATTTCCTTGGTTCTCAACAGTCTTCAATGTCTGGGGCATCTAGTGTAAATATTGCCAAAATTCCCTCTCTATATTAATCTATCAGGTTATTGCATGCTCCAGAGCCCACTTTAAATTATCATCACTGTGAATTTAAGCGTATTTTGTTCTTTTTTGGCAGCTGAGCATGCTAAGATGCGTAACGTCACTGTCATTTTACCTTCTTGTCTTTCTGCTTGAAATTGAAAATGAACTTGGAAGCATTTATTCTGATTCTGTACTTAAGTGCCACATAATCTTATTCCAAATATCTGTGAATATAAAAATAATTTACTTTTTGAGTATTTTCCTTTACTTTTGCTTTAATTGTAGTTGTGAGACACTCAGAGGTACTGTCTGTGTTTGAAGATCCTTTATTACAATGTGATTTCCAAATTTCAGTAATGCTATTCTATTTTGTTTTCATGGCTAGGATGGTAGACAGAGACCTGATATGCTAAAAAGCTGTAGCTCTGTGTGGGATTCGTGTAGCCTTTTTTAGGTAGCTTAAGAAAACATTTTGATATTCAGGAACATTCCCCCATAAAGTTCTTGAAAATATCTAACATTTTGTACAATCTGCTGAATTCCAAAAAGAAAAAAATATTCTACAGTGTTGTCAGACCTTCATATAAATATTCTTTCTCCCGCTCCTTTTGCTCCTTCTATCTCAAGAATGGACTGGTAATAATAATGAGCAGGAATCTTCACTAAAGACACAAGTGTCATCTCTTTGTCCTTCTGGAGGAGTCCATCTGATTTTTTGCAGGTTCTCATGATGATTTCATCAAAAATCTACCAGATTGCAACAGACGCCCCAGTTGGACTCCATGGTTGCTGGTTCTTTTGCTCTCCCAGTAATGGAATGCTTGGAATGAAATGACTTGTATTACCATTAATTACTGTTACTAGTTTTGCAGAGGTACGCAGTTGGTGCTGAGAAGCCTGAGTACTTGGCTAAGCTGGTGGTTGCCAGTGGTAAATGTAGTTTGTAAGAACAACTTGAGATAAAGTTTTGTCTCAGTACTCCAAGCTTTTCTAACTCTTACCAGTGTCACAGCCTGGTCTGAAAGGTTTTACAAGCTTTGCAAATTCAGGTCCCGATCTAAGGTGAATAAAAGTGCTCTAAGTTTTGGTGGTTCTGGGACAGGAAATTCTGACACCTACTATCCAGGATCTTGTTTCATCAGTGTTTTGGCATGATCGGTACATTAAAATTGAATGCCCAGACAACTGAAAGCCACACTGTCCACAGCTAGATATGGACATATGACTGTGGTAGTGAACATTTACAAATATATCTTCCAGTTTTTCATTCCTTACTCTTCAACACCAAAGTTCCTCCATTGGCAGAAAGTAAATATATTGCACCAAATTTTGTCCTTTAGACTTTACTCTGACATGTGATAACTAAATGTTATCCTGATGTTTGACCTCAGTCACAAACCATATACCGCTTGGTAGTCTAAGAATGTTTAGCCCGTGTCTGACCTCATAAATCATTACTGGAGTGTGGAAGTACGCAATGCTGTCATCGCTAGTGCGTGGTGTGGGGAGGACTGCGACAGGGTGTTGCTTCGGTGCCACCTCTCGGTGAGAAAAGGAACAATGATGTCAGTGAAAAAAACAACTGGATTTTCTTTGTCTTTCCATCTCTCTGTCTTTTCTATACTCAGTGAATTTAAAGCTCGGCATCAGTCAACCTAAGTTCAATAAAAGACTTACCCTTCTTTAATGGAGTGATGGAGACCCAGGTATCTGTTGTTTATTTTTGACCATGTTCCTTTATACCAATATTGCCCTTCAAAAATCCTCGAGCTTAGTGATGTTTAAGCAGATCCCATTCTTGGAGGAATAACATTTTGGATGACTTATTATAATAGGTCCACATTGTTGATCCAAATAGGATAAATCTCTATAGTATTCTTTAATCTTTAGCTTAGTCCAGAAAAGTAAGCAAATATGTTATAAGGCATCAGCAAGCCATGGATGCACACAGCTGAGAGGAAAGAGGGTCATTTTCAAGGACTGGGCTATTCTGCTTGCGTAGCATACACTCTCTGCCCTACAGTTTCATTAAACAAACACGCATTTGATAGTGCATGCTGTTTGTGGAAAGGTTTTTTGAAGAGAGTTTTTGTGTCTGTTGCTCTGTTGTCTCTCATGAGCAGTTTACGTTAACATGCTGAATATTTTCATTCATGCCATATTCTCCTGTGCCACAACCAGTACTTACAGAGAAGTAATTAGGTGGATAATTGTCTGGCAGGTACTATCTCTGCTAACTAGATTTCCCATCCATTATGTGCTTTACTGATTCTATTATTACCCGTTGGAACATACTTTAAAAGCAATTTTTTCAGGATACATCTTGATCTACTTTTTCATTACCTTCACTCCTAGTGCTTATCTCTTACAGTTTGTAAAACCTCTGTTTTGGTGGGTACACTTCTGTTTTCTCAGTTCTTCAGAGATATTACATGACTGTCTTAAATTTCCACATTTTCTTGTTATGTGCATTTGTATGGTGTTTTCATCAACTCTCATCTTCAAAGCTTGTCCACGCTTGAAAGTTTTTCAGGTCTACCTCTCCATTTCTAAGCATTCTCCTATCACATAATGTTGCTTCATTTCCTGTTGAATATCTTCTTTGTAGGAAGTAACACCACAGTCCTCCCTGTTGCTATAATAACGTGCTGCTTCATTCATCTAGTATTCAAATGCCACTGCTTCATGCAAAACATTCCCTAATGATATTTCTAATAAACATATTTGTTCTTTCCCCACAGCTATTACTCTCTAAGGTCACTCACCAGCCCTGACTGCTGTAAGATCTTCCATACTTTCCATGATATGGAATTTCCCTCTCCCTTCTCCCCCATAGTCTGTACAAAATGTATTTGTTAGTCTCATGCTCTTAGCCTGCCGATCTGGCCAGATCCTTCCATCTTCCCTGCCACATAATTTGATCAGCTAAACATTACTTTTCACACCCCTCCCACCCCTTACTTAGGTGTCCTTAGCTCACAGTGAACTACCTTCAACTTGACCTTTTTGGAGATGCTACAGGACTTGTAATTTTGACTAGAGTTGCACAGCTGCACAAAATCCCATTTGGGAACCCTGCACACTCTGTAAGAAAAAGTGCTCAAAACCTAAGGACAGGAACAAAATGTAACGTTTTCCAGTATTTCAAACCCCATAGAGAATCACTGATGACAAATTTAACAAGCAATTTTTTGTGTCAGGCAATATGACAACTATTGAGCAAACAGCTGTTGCTCCAGATGGAATACGTATGACAGCTGGTGGGTCCAGGTGCATCGCTCTGGAATAAATCAACAGAGCATTGGCATGTTGGCTTATTCTTGGCTGTTTTGATGGCACTTCTACCAGTTTCTTGGATGCTCAGTCCTTAAGAAACCATTTTTGACACAATGGTGCATTAATGTATTGAAATTTAAGTAACAGGGAGAGGATTTACAATGATTATTAATAGATAAGAATTTAGGGGGACAGCCTATTATAATTCTATGAGCATATTCACCTTGATTTTTTAAAACATGATTACAGGAGATACTTGCTTTTCCTGTACTTTGTCTTTTAGATATTCTTAAGTTTTTCAGGAGCAGAGAGAGCAGTTTACCTATAGATAGCTTATCTGTATCTTCATTTTCCCGATTGGGACACTGCCAGGTGCAACAATGGCTGAACCTTTACTGAGGAAATTGCCTACTTTCTGAGAACTGATGGATTTGACTGGAGGTTTAAATGTGTAAGGTTCTACAGTCTATTCCTATTACTGTGAATTATCCTAATATCTGATCTGTTTTAGTGCCTAAAAGGAAAGATTATCTCTCAGTATCCCTGCAAAATAATCTTTATATATAAATCAAGGAAATCCTTTGTGTTTCTGACTCAGTTGGTCTGATCATCTTTCTCTGGAGAATCTTCATATCCATAAACCTCTTCTCAAGAGAACAGAGACATGGAAAAATAGTATTTTTAAAGCTGATAATCTTTTTCCTTGCTTTGATATAAACTCTGAAGGAATGCAGAACATTTATAAAATGTCTTATGGCTTGGTATTTTTTCTGAAGATTTACCTTTGTTGGCTGTTTGGTGATAAAATCATAAAGGTTCTTATATATCACTCATCGCTTATGTTCCCCCTGTACTTACTATTATGTTTTTTTAATATATTCCTCATTGGCAGACTAGTACAATCATGGGAGCTAATAATCAGATTCAGTGTTCTTTGGTGAATCAGTACTTACACTGCAGCAATGCAGAGTTTGTTATTAATAACTGTAGTGGGAATGAGAATTCATCCTACCAAGTATTTGGTAAATGCAGTAGAAATGTGGCGGGAAGATTGATGTGCTTTCTGTTATAAGAGATCCTTTCCAAAGGTCAATAGAAAAATAGATGAGGCCGCTATATAAGTGGTTATACACTGACCTAGCTTTGGGTCTCCATAAAGAAATACAACCTGTAAAAGATTAGAGGTAAAAGGGAAACTTGTGTCTGGGCTTGCTCTTAAGCCCTTCTTCTCATCTTTGGGACCTACCATTGCTGTTTTAATGGATATTCCTTACAATGATTGGAGGGATGGGGGCACTCACAATCAGATCTTACATTTTACTTTTGGTCTGGCTGAGGGCGGAGACTATTCGGGGAAAAAGAAGAGTAGAAGAAAAAAAGGAAGGGTAGGGTGGGGGTTGCCTACACAGTGCCCTACCAAGGTAAAGAATTCTTATGCAAAGAAACCCATATGTAACATATTGGGGTTACCTATGTGGAAAAATTTTTATCTTCTCCCCATTAAGCATAGAAAGTAAGTTATTAATGGACTTCACTGCCAGAGAGCAAATTGTTATTGCAACCAAAGAGAACTAGGCCACTGGCCAGAAGTGTAACGCTGATTTTATGGAACCAAGACAATTCGCTGGAAGTGCTTCTGCATGTCCTATGTCTTACTTTAGTAAATTTGATTGGAGGGTATATTTATAGTATAAAGGAAAACACAAATGAGAATCAGCTCATTTGGTACAGTTCCTTTTCATTACTGACAATCCCTCCTGTTAAAAGGCTTGTGAATAAGAAACTTTTCTTATTGTTCAAGCCGCCATGTTTGTTTATATTTGTTTCACTGACGTTTAATGTCTCCTTGAGTCATTTGTAGGTACAAAATAGCACACCCTCTGACGCTAAAATTTATCCTTTGGGCTCCGAGCTGGGTCTCCTGTTGGTTCCATCTCATTATGTGTGTACAAGGCTAGAAGGAATAGGGGGAGAAAAACTGTTTGTGAAAAACAAACAGAAAAATTCCAAATATTCAGGTCTATTTAAATTGATATACTCTGAGAAAACCCAACACACAGTTCCAGTTAACAGCTGTTGTGGGACCAACAGGGGGAACTTGCACCTGTTGTGTGAGTTCTCCCAAAATGTCAGTAATTATTTTTATATTTATTTAAAAAAAAGGAGCAAAATTTAATAAAAGCAATGATATGTTGAAATTGTAACTGGGGGAATATCCTGCCCAAAATAATAGAGCTATTTTAACTTGCAATACATTTGGTACCTAAACTGATTGATATTTTAACTTTGTCTGTATTTGTCTTTAATTTGAAGTTGCTCTGATCCCTATTGATTAGTTTCATCTGAAACACAAACGTCTGTTACAGAATATTGATTTCTGCATCACCTTTTAGCCAAGTAGGTTAATTGAATGGTGCTTGGGGAACTTATTTCAGATGCAGCCTCTGTCTAATATTTGTCTTCAAAGAGCTGATGGAATTGTTTGACATTTAGCCAAGATATCTGCTAAAACTGGAGCCTGAGCAATGAGGCTGTGTAACACAGCTAGTGATTAAAGTTACATTTTGAAGAAACTTCGTTTATTTGCTATTTAGACAAAACAAACAAACCAAAGGCCAGATCTGGCTTCCATTAGAGTTAGTGGAAGTTTTGCCATTGTTTTAACAGTGGACTACTGATATCTTAGGGAACTCTCAGTACCACTGTCCTTGCAGTTTAAGTTAGCATAGAGTACTGAACTGTCATGCAAACCCACCTATATTTACAGTGGTGTTTTGTATTGTACATGCATGTGGTACTCAGGTCAAAATAGTTTCTTTTGGTTCCAGGTTTTAGTAGAAATTCAAAACCTAGTCTGGGTTTCAGTCCACACTTAGCAGACAGTATGCTTTTTTACCAAATAACAAGTGTTGCCTCATTAAAATAAGAAAACATATTTCTAACAGTTCGCCTTCTCAAATATCGAAGAGGAAAAGAAGGAACATTTTGTCGATTGAATCCCACTGAATATTCCTAGTAGCTTTACATTTATTTGTAAAACGTTCTGGTAGAGACAATAATGTGATAAACCTTTTTTTTTAAAAAAAAAAACTTTTCCAAAAAGTACACTGTAAAATGCTGATGACAAACTGTAAAATAATAGGTCATTGTTGCAAAATAATAATAACAGTCTCCCACCATCTGCTGATCTGTCTATCTGTCAGAAAGAATCAATATTATTGAAGCATTGAAAATAGAAAAAGAAGTGATAAGTGATTTCTGTTTCTCATTTCTGTGGTCACTGGTTTTATATCTCTTGTCTAAGCGTTCCACTGACATCAGGTTGCTCTCCAACTATCTTTCTTCAAATCTTTGTGAAGCAAAAGGTATATGAGTCAATGTTTTGGGGTGGTAATGCTTATCTTGTGTTGTATGTCACTTCATAGATTCTTTCTTTCAGTTGTCATCAAATATTGCACTTAGGTGGTTCCAGGCATACATACAGCCCATTTCTCTTTGGGCTTTGGCTTCATTTTGCTCTGCCCATGCAAAGGACCACAGAAATAGACTACTAGATAAGGATGAATCTGTTTCAGTGAAGATTTCTGTTCCTTCTCTAGAGACTAAAGACCTTTGTATAGAATTAATATGCTGCACTGATTTAGTTTGTTGATTTCTTTAAGCTATAAATGAAAGATATATAGATGAAGCTTATGGAATGTAAGTTAGCAAGCTATTAGGATAAGAGAAGCACGTTGTAAAGTCCAATACAACATTTTTTCCTACATAATTTAACAAGTAACTCAATAGATAAAAATAGATGTGCTGTCTTTGCCAATGAAATTTGACTCTTTTCCAATCACTGTGTCATAATCTGTGTAATGAAGATGAATTAAAACAGATTCCATTTTATATCCCTGAAACAATTTAGTTGTTTATACTTGTGGTGAGAACCTAAGTAGTCTACTTAGAGTTACCTTTAATCAGTACTCTCTGTTATCCATGTTCCCAAGGTGAAAACAGTGAGCTTGATTCTTTCCTCACATTGAGAAAATTTACCACATTCCAACTTCATTGCCTTTACTAAGTAATTCCTGATTAGTCTGATGTGAGATTAAAATTATCAGGTCAGTGTGTTCAACATTTAGGAGAGACCAACCTAGACTTCAGTGAGTTTATATATGCTCTCAGTGTGGGTTATTGTCTAATGATGAAAGGGGTTTGTTTAGCAGAAGGCATGCCAACAAGCATCAGGGTCTACAGTGATTTAATGAGTGTACTTTCAGTGTATTGATGCTATCGCATTAAAAGTATATGGTTTCTAAGGTATAAATTTAGATAAAAGTAGGCTCCAGGCAGTCAGATACACTGTCAAAACAGATTTCATACATAATAAGTATTGAAAATACCCTCACCTGCCTAACTAGAAGAGCTCCCATTATACAAACTGGAAGAGTGATTAAAAAAACACTATGATATTTCACCCATTTCTACCGCCTGCTTGATGTTCACAGTTTACCCAGCTTGGCTGTAAACCTCTGCAATCAGTTTTATTTATTCATTCACTTCTTGACTTGCTGGGTGTGCTTCCGCAGCTGCAGTAAGCTGACCTAAGTGCCTGCTGCTGCCAGAAGGTCCAGTCCTGCCCTAAGCGTATGCTTCCATCACCTTCCTTCTGCCAGTATAGATGAGGGAAATGAACTGAAAATCAACGCAACAGCAGCATGATTTTCAGCCAGATCAGTTCTGTGATCAGTCTCAGCCAGTATCTACACAAATGCAGGCAGAAAGGAAGAGATGGGAGTGCACAACTGAGGACAGCACAGGAGAAAAAATGGAACCACAGTTTCTAACAGCGGGTTGCATGCATGTCAAATTCAAGCGGCAGCCATGAGGTATCACTTCACAACGGCATAACACTTCTCACTTACCTTCCCTCCCTCCCCTTCTCATCCCAGCCATAAACTCCAGCTACTTACCTTTATTTGCCAATTATCACTTGCAAGACCAGTCTTTGATCCATATTAGCTTGCCAAGTATATAGAGGGTAAGAAAAGGTGGCATCTTCCACAGTTTTAGTTAATTAAATTAGCTTGATAGTCAGGACAGAGGGAGTAGATAGCACAGAGAGCAGGGAAAGTCACAAAGAAAGGGATGCTGCTTTCACTGCTGCAGAGCGATTGTGCCAGCTCAGCTGATCATAGAATCACAGTTCAGATGCTCAGACAGCACTAAATGTTTCACAGTATTCAGGGAATAAAAGGAAAACATTTTCACACAAATCTGAAGGCATGTACTCCATTAATAATCATATAGGATTTTCATAACTCTGCCATTTAGAAAAAAAAAGTGACAAAACTCTTTACTTCCAGCTGGAAGTAAATGGTTCTTCACTGGAAAATTATTCCTTAAATGGTCACAGGTACATTTCGCCTGGAGAAATATTACTTAGCATTTGATTGTTGTTAAGTCATCCCACTAACCAGTTAATTGTTGTGGCCTACCTACTGATGCCCAGCATTCAAGTCTGAGCCAAATGTAAATTGAGCTCAGAATATGCTACAAGCTGACCTGAACTAACAATTTCAGACAGCATATAAACCATAATTCTAGCCCTGCAGGCCTTTCTCATCTGAGTGAACTTTGTTCAGGACTTCTGGTAAATCTGTAATGTGGCGTGGTTAGTGCTCTGTCTGTAGCTCACCCAAAATTTATTCATAAAAAAATATTTTTAATGAAATTTGATTTTAAGCTAAATTGGACTATTCTCAAAATATGGCTTTCTTTTCTGAAGGGGAAGATACATTAGGGAAAAAAGAAGACACCTGAAAATTGGGCAGAAAAATTGCTTTTGGCCAAAAACACATGAAGATTTGTTCACAAACAAAACTTCCATGTTTCTTGTTTGTGTTTCTGACTTTTAAAAATGGTGGTTTTATTGAAAGTATCAATGGAAAAGGAATATCTGATACTCTAACCTGGACAGAAGGAGGGGACAACAATGGCTGTACATCTCACAGTACCGTTTTTTTTTCAGATTCTGATGGACCCCTAGTGCAATTTAGAACAGGTTTAGAAGTTGTGTTATAGCTCAGATTTTTCCTTCTAGTTTTCCGTAAGTTGGGAATCAAAGTGTTACTGCCATTTGAAATTAAAGTCCCCTTGTTCTGTCTCTGTGCCTGATAAACATCTCCTAGGGTAAGGCCTAGAATTGGGCTCATTTTCCTAGTGCTCCAAAACTGGAGATGCTTCCCAGTATTTTATATACCAATTTTTTTCCCTCAAAATGCAATCTGTCTATGTAAAGGCAAGTTATATAAAGGGAAAACTGGATGCAAGAAAGACATTCTTCTTTCCAGGCTTTAGTGAAAACTGAGCAGTACTAGATGGAGATGGGAAAAAGGACCCGCCAAACTATTGCAGCTACAATGCTTGCAGCCCTGGTGAGAAATGCTCATGGAGTGTGCTGGTTCAGCTGCACACAAGTTAAACAAAACCATGGTCATGTGCTGCAAGTGACCCTTATACAACCCTTCTCAGTTGACGTGTATGATGCAAGGCTTTGTATAGGTATTTCATACTTCAGATAATAACCACTTGCAATGTTTTTGTTTTGTTTATACAGGACACAACTGGGAGCTGATGCTACACTGCGAAGTGATACAATATACTGCTGAAGCCATGATCAAAATTGCAGTCTAAAATTTTGAGATAAAAGGACAAGTGCAAACAGAACTACCTTACAAGCCTTAAAGGTGAGACTATAGGTTCGCTCCCTCCCTCTAGTATATAAATATGTCTGTGTGCACATATACACACTTCGGCTATCAGCTTGCTACATTTAACTACCATGGAGTCCGCTGTAATACAAATATGTTTAGCTAGGTTCTACTGACATGTGGCCAGATTTTCATAAGAGCTCAAATACTGTTTCATTACCTAATGAAGTAGGTGGGATTTTAAAATTTCTTTAACTAGCAACTGTGGTGACACTTTGGACTGACCTGTTCTGAAAATTTATCCTCACTTGGGAGAGCTTTAACATGGATTAAAATAGAACAGTTATATGTACTTGATCTCACCATATCCCAGTGGGTCAGTGGAACAGTTATCACTTCAATATATAGCAAATATTGTTTTTCTGTAAAAAAAACAAGAGGGGTATTTATCAGGATAGAAGTCATTACATTCCTTCAGTTCTGGTATGACAGGAATTTGAGGTAGAGTGCTGCATAGTCCAGAGTCCCCATGGGATTGCAACAAACACAGATTCTGCCTGGGTCTATCCAGATTAACATGCCTTTTATGTTGGGAATGAACTGGCCAAACCAGACCTTCCTAAATCCACTCTTGTTTTATAAAGCCAAACTCCAGCTTTAGCAGTACTTTTGTATCCAGCATATAGGTCAAAGCGTGAATATGCCTAGCAGCTGAGACCCACTCCCAGTTCCCATTAAAATCAATGAATCAAATCTTTGAGTTCTCATTCAGCCCTTGCTCATGCAAAACGCCCAAACACTGAGTCATGATCCAACTTCATAGGCACCGTTCAGGTTCATTAATCTGTTCACTGTCACAGGTTCATTAATCAGAACCTGTCTGGATTTGGCCAGCGTCAGTTGATTCCCTTGATCTAGGAGACAGTTCCTTAAACGTCTATGCATCTGGGTAACTTTATGCCACATTTTGGTAACTTTAACAAAAGTTGAGAGTACTGTGTTTCACAAGAACCATTCAGTATTCAAAAAGATTCAGGGTCTTAGAGAACAGCGTATATGACCTATATGACTGTGTGAGAGCCTTTATTGCCTTACTAGCTTGAAAGCTGAAGCGTTGTGTGAATCACTGACCTTAAGGGAATTCTTATGGTAAACGTCACTATACCTGCTAAATCTTTGATCTGTTAATTGGACATTGTTAACAATGATGCCGTATGCAGCATGTGATCAGTGAAGGCTGATAAACCTAGTAAGAGAGTGAACCTACCAGTTTAATTTTAATCACTGACATACACAATGGATCATTTCTTTGATCTCTGTTCAGCAGAGTGGCTACTGAAAGGTGCAAGACCCTTGCCTTCTGCTGCCTCCTGGGCTTGCCCTTCAGTGTTGTGTACAACGTTGCAGTGAGATTTTGAACCTGCAGAGTTCAAGCATGTTATGATTTCAGTAACGTTACATATCTTCTGAGTCAATAAATTAAAAAGCATAGCAGTTTGTTGGGTTCTTTTAATAGAGGATATTCTGTTTGAAATCTGTCAGTGTTAATTATGTAACCTTATAGGGGAATAAATATTAAACCCTTGAAAATGACAAACGCATTAACCGAAGTCCAGCAAGATTATTTGCAAAACTGAGGACTATTTATTTTATCAAGGGTAGTCAGGACCTATAGCCCTCATTTTAGTCTGTTACTGAAGTCATTACAGAAATACAACAGTTTTCTGTGACACAGTATAAGGTTAGTTTGAAAAGTGGCCTCGCAGTATGCAGTCTGGCTTCATTTTTGCGTAGATGCTCATGCAAGTGCACATAATCATCATGTGAGGATTCTATTCTTTTCATCTTGTTCAAGATTGAATTCTGCTTTCATTCTGTGGTCATTATTTGCCCCATATCACAATAATTCACAGTAAAAAATTACGCATTTTGTCAGTGATTCTGAAATTATCCAGTGCTTGGCTGTGGATTTTAATTGAATTCAGTTGATCAGCTGATGAAAACAAAAGAAAATCTGGCCTAACCCAGATGGCCAAATGCTTTTCTGAAAGCTTAATACATTTTTACTTATCATTAGTTATGATATTTTGAGTAAATTTGACTGAAGTTATAAAGCAGTCACTTCTAAGAATTACTTTCTATCTCCATACAGGTATGGAGATATGTCATCCTATTTGTCATTTAAATATTATTACAATTTTAATCCGTTGTTCTTAGTATTGGCTATTTGGGAAGATTTCCAGCAACCAACAATTTTAAAGGTTAGCGTTATTGATTATAGAAATCAAATATACCCCATATATCTAAGTTCATCTCACAGGTGTAATAGCTGATCACAGCTATTTCAACAAAGCTACACTTTTTGCCTCTGATTTGGTCTGTAAGATCTAAACTAACTCAAAATTTCCCTTCCATATGGTAAGTGGGTGTAGCAGAGCTTCATATTCTAGGAACCATCTTCAGATGGGAAGGTATTTTGATGAGTCATCTTGGTGTAAACTGCTTGAACTCTGCACAGGAGTACAGTGCAATGGCTGCTGAGTCATGCTGGCATTTCTATCTTATTCCCTTCTGGAATATCAAGGGCTGGGGAGCACGGGTAAGTTGGCTTGAGGTACTGGAGATAAAGCCTGAGAAACCGTTAGGAATATCTGGGCTTTTGAAGAGAAATTATGAATTACACTTGGTTGTTACTTGAACTAAATCCAAAGGCATATTTAGGGAATATTTGGTTAATGTACAGTCTGGGTATCATTTGTTCAGGTCCATCTTGGAGCTTTTTTAGAAAGTTGGCCTTAAATTTGCTACCTTCCATTCCTTGAGGACAGAGCCTACCGTAAATTACAGATTACATACCGCGGTTAGTATGTCCTCTAGGAGCACATAACCTGGCATATAACTCGTCACTATTTGGTTTATGGATTTGTTCTAACGCCTTCTGTACTGGCATTCCACTTCATGACAGATCCTCCTTTTAAGAAAGGCTCTAATATAGATACTTTATAAACTCCTTCGTGGTGATCAAAGACATTAAGAGTTTGCTCAGCTTTCTACTACAGCCTTGTCTTCTTTTGGTGCACCCCGATCGCTTGTTGGCCTTACAGATTTCCTGGCAAGATTTCTTGCTTTTGATGTGTTTATGGTATCATTCATAGTGTTTCTGCCTTGGTAAAATGTTTCTTACAACTATTTTTGGTTTGCCTTATTTCCTTTTTAAATCTTACTAGCCAAATGTTATGGGTTTTTTCTCCATTTGGAAACAACTTCATTTTTGGAAGATGCCTTTGTACTTCTAGTTCTCTACATGGGCCTGTTATTAAGCATTCTGGACTTTTTTGGTCTTTTGTAAAGCATGTCTGCTAAGTGGTGTGCATTTGTTCTGAGTATCCCGTATTTCTAATGTCCTTAAGCAGTTTCCACACCACCTGCAAATATTTTACGTTTCTTGCTGCCCTTATTTTTTGAATTAAATACTGGGGTGGTAGTTTTCTTTGTTTCTTTTTTTTTTTCTCTCTGGTTTTCCAAGAAGTTTAGACCTGAATACATTTTGGCCACTGTTGTGAGCCACTGAGTGCCTCTTTCACCGTATTTTGAACCAGGTCTTGCATACTGCTTGGCGTTAAGGAAGAATTTTTCTTCCTGTTGTTTTCCCCAATTAGCGGATCTCAGCAAGACATTATTACTCTAAAATGATATCCAAAATTTTATACCATCTACCAAACTATCTGAGAATGAATTTCACACCGATGTTTTCAATTCACCTTCCATTTGACACGTTACTTCACTGAATAATGACCGGTGCTAAGGCAGGCAGGCAATAGACATACAGAATCTTCAAATTATTTACCTTCCTAATTTCCAGTGGAGAGTCTGCACTGAATCCTGCTGAGAAGCACTCTTCTGATTAACTGTTGCCAAAGAAACTACAATGAACCCACTGTGTCAAGTATTTCTGAATCAAGAAGTGTAATATGTAGAGAAAAACCCTGACCCGCCAGAAAGAAGGCTTGTGAACTAATTAGCTTCTTCTCTATACATTACCTCTTTTGTTGGAGCAGCCATTGATAAATGAGAGTTTTAATTTTTTTTCCCTCAGATCCGTAGTTTAATGTGTTTGAAAGATACAAAGAACTTTGCACAATCTGCCAGCAACAAGGCTTGTGCTAAGCATGTTACTCCTCCAGGTTTCACAGGTGCACGCAAGTCAGTGAAGAGGTTATGCTTTTACAGATACTCATTTCTGTCATTTCATCCAGATTGTTCACAGTCCCTGTGATAACACAGATATAATTTGTTCGGTCCACTAATATTTACAGTGGTCATTTCCTACAAATCTGATTTATAGAAAAGGAATATGACACTATCTTTTCAGTCGTGTTGTCATCAATATTAATTTTACACTGATATATCTCAGAATGGAGTAAAGATGTTTAAATGATGAAGGTAAAAAATTAGAGTTGCAGTTTTCAGTTCTGCAATTGTCTTCCTTTGCTACTTTGAACAAATCATGTACCATTTCAGTACTTTGCTTTTTTATTTGGAAATCGATGATCGCTCTTCTTTACACGAGAGGTTTTATGAAGTACTTTTATTAATTTGAGGCAAACAGATAATATGGTGTAGTGACACCTGAGATTTCAAAGGGGAGGATGTTTGAACTTCTGTATCAAGCAATCTTTGTTGAGCAGTTGTTAATTCAGCAGGATATGCTGGTTTATGGTGACACAACTCCGACGCCCCAATGACAAATTAGTACGCAGCTGACACCACTGGATGCGATCCCGTACACCAAAGGGCACAGCCTCAGGTGCCCCAACCCGAACTCACTCCTCTCCCAGCAGCCGTCTCAGACGCCCCTTTCCATCCCCAGACTCATTATCACCTTCAGTACAGGATTTCTTCCCAGGCAGCTCCACACCACCCTCGGTAATTAATTGCCACGTCCCACGCTGGTCACTGGCCAGGGTGCACGAGGCATCTTTATCCTCATTTGCATTCACAAACTAACAAATAGGTCACTTAAATACCACTGACCACTCGCAGCAAAGCACCTAAGCCTTCTGGGAACTTTTCACAACTCTGGAAGATGCTGAAGTACCCAAACACACGAGGCTTTATTCATAAAAATATCATTTAATTCTTTCACGTGGCTGGGAAGCACTGCCGAGGGGCCCTCTGCCGTCCCTGTGCTTCTCCCCGGACAAGGCCAACGCTGCTGCGCGACACCGACACCCCCGGTACAAAAAGCAGGAGGAAGATCACGTCACTCATTATAAACTGCCACCGCGAGCCATTCGAGCCCCGTTCCGCGCCTGAGCTACCGCCAGACCTCCGCAGCGCCCCAACGGCCCCGGGCTAGAAAGCGGGAA
Source organism: Ibidorhyncha struthersii (assembly GCA_013398815.1). NCBI lineage: Eukaryota > Metazoa > Chordata > Aves > Charadriiformes > Charadriidae > Ibidorhyncha > Ibidorhyncha struthersii. The sequence continues at coordinate 756,834 of VZSZ01004489.1, read as the reverse complement.
GAACTAACGCTATTCTCCTTCCCGCTCTTTATTTCCGCTCCCGCCCGCCGCGGCGGAAGGATTTCGCGTGCGGACGCGTGCGGCCGGAAGTGGCGGAGCGGCTCTGCGGCGCACATCCGGCGTGCGCCCGCCCTGCCTGGCCTGGCATGCCCATGGCCGGCCCCGTGGTGAGTCCGGCGAGGCGGCGGCGGGGCCGGGTGGGTGAGAGAGAGAGAGTCTCCGGTCGGGGTGGTGGTTCTGAGGGTGCGGGGCGCGGGGAGGGCCGCCGGGGGGTGGCAGACCGCGTGCCGGCCGCGCTGGCGGGTGGGAGCGCGTCAGCGCAGGGGTGTGTGCGCGGCATCTTCCGAGCGGCCCCTCGGCCCCGAGCGGCTCCCGGGGCAGGGCTGGGCTGGGCTCCGCATGGCATCGGGCTGCTTCGCCCGCCTTCGCTTCCAGCGTCCGCAGCCTCCCTGTGCAGAGGCCTGAGGCCAGGCAGCGGTTTGTGTGAGGAACCGCTGTGTTTTGCGGAAGCCATCTGTAGAGGCCATGCGGGTTGGCTAACTTGGAATTGTTGTCAAGCGCCTTCAACGGTTTGGGGGCTTGTTTTTGGTTTTGGTTTGGGGTTTTTTTTAAGTATGGCTTTTCAGTTAAATACTAGTAAGACAGATCCCCGAGTGAGGTGGTTAGACATTGGAACAGGAGCCCGAAGAAACTGTGAAATCTCCTTCCTCTGAGGTGTTCAGTGCATGCCCAGAGATAGGACCCTGAGCAGTCAGGTCTAACTTTGAAGTTAGATCAAGTTTTGAAGTTGGCTCTGCTTTGAGCAGGGACTTGGACCAGATGACCTCCAGAAGTTTCTTCCGACCTAAATTGTTCTCAGAATTTAAAAGCGTATTCCGGGCTATGGTTATAAAGAACTTGTCTGGAGTATGAAAACTAACAAAGCTTATTTTCCGTTTGACTTACATTTCAGGTACCCTAACAGCTCATTCCAGTCTCCTGGTGTTTCTCTAATGCTCTCCCTCACACCCGTTTGGTCTGTTTGGCAGCTAAATGGTAATATGTTTGGCTGCTCCTTAGAAAGTGTATGTGTGCAAGTGTGTGCTGATTGAGAGGTAACAGCCATCTACTCTAAATAACATAACAGGCTGAGTTATAATCACTGTTCTGTTAGTGGGAGGTCTGATACTCTTTGTCTCCCAGTGCCAAAGAGATTCTGGAATACAGCTTCTTTAAGACTACTTTGTTGTATTTGTTTGGAATTGGCCTGTGGGTTCAGAAATTGCTGGAGAAGATAAGAAGGTGAAGAGCAGGCTTGCATCCTTAGAGAGGGAGATCAAAAGAATAGTATGTAGTAAAATAAGGGCTTTTGGTTTTGTGGAGTAAGCAGAGGTTATTTGATAGGCTGGTAAGTATTTTCCAGTATGGAGGTTTCTCAGAACAGAAGTGGTTTTTGTGGTGATACTGGAGGAATTCATGGTAGTTCTGGTGTGTATTCATTAAAGGCTGCCAAGAAAATCTAAGTAGTTAAATTATGAAGTACTGATTGAGTTGTAAATATTGAGAATATAATGCTGAAATAGAATAACAATATTTTAAGCAAAGTATCGGCACAGAACCAAGTACAATTTTATAGATTTGTGGACAAGAAATTCAGAATCACTGCTTTCCAGGATGTCACAGTTCAGAGTCTGTAAGAGATCAAGGGCCAAACAGCTAAACAAACTGAACAAATAACCAAATGAGATCACAGTGCAGTGATGTGACAACAAAGACTGTTAGCTTTAGATGAATAAAAATAGGTGTAAGGAACATAGTGAGGTGTGAGAAGTGTTTGTTTTTTACCTGTAGGTACAGCACTGGAGTGATTGATGCTGGAATACATCCAGAGTGTGTGTGTGTTCTCTCTCTTTCATTTTATATCTATATATTCAATTATATATATTACTACATTTTATATATGTATATATAACGGTGTTTTAAAAAATGAGACTATGGTGGCAGTGTGGTGGAGTTCTTGCCAATTTTCAGAAGTACATTGAGTAAGTCTTGTTACTTAACTATTTCAGAATATTTCAGAATAGCCATCACAGCAACAAATGTCTTCATTGAATACTTGCACGTTCACACCACTTGCAGCAGAAGCCCATTTTTCAAAGTAATTATTTACAATTTAAGTACGATAAATATATCAGCATTCAAAATGGATCCTAAAACTGTCACCTGGCTAAAAGCTGGTGCCTTCTGCAAGTAGAAAAGGAGTTTGGAATCAATTTCAACATTATTTAACGTCATCTTTCAGTGAGGATGGAAAAGACCAAGCAAAGTGACTTGATGGAGAAGTTGCATAGATGACTAAGTTGCATAAAACTGCATAACTTAAATAATTTGGTATGATTTCTTCTCTCCAGGATTTCAAAACCTATGTGGATCAAGCTTGTAGAGCTGCAGATGAATTTGTCAATATTTATTATGAGACAATGGATAAAAGAAGAAGGGTATGTAGATATTTTGACAATAGAACTGTCCTGTGCATTTTTTGCTTGCTTTTGTAACTAGCGTTACACTTGAAAGCACCTGGAAGTTGGTTACGGTGTATGGTATTGGCCAGGTTGAGACCTCTGTTCCTCTTAGACTGCCTTGTAGAGGATTTTGTCACTGTGCAGCATTGTTGTAAAAGGGGTCCTTTAGAAAGTGCCTTAGACTTCTTCAGGGTAATAGTTCAGTTCATGTCCCACTGTGGTTTACAGGTACATGATTTGGTCAATGCAGGCAGATAAAACTTGCTTTATTTGTCTCTGAGGTCAGGATTTAACTTATTTGTTTCCAAACTACTTTTATTAGCAGTTACCACTTCTGTTTCTGGGATTCTAGAGGAGTGCCTGAGGATAAAGTGGAAACAGCTCTGAAAGTCTTCATGGACCACATTGATGTGGTATCATGTAAGAGATACCACCAGGTGCACCAAAAGAGAGCTGTGGAGATTGTTCTTTGGAATTTTAAATGTACTATAATTGTAATTTAATAACTTTTAGATTATATGATATTATCAGCAGTTGCATGTTACTTCATAGTTGCTTTGTGCATGAGTAGGTTAGGCAGAGTTCAAGGAGAGTTAGGCAGTTACTCAGCTGTTACAGCTTATGAAACATTTGGGAAGTTCTGGTCTGCTGCTGCAGATAACTGTCCTTTTTGAGTTTTCACTGTTCCTGGTCTTGTTCACTTTTTTTTTTTTTTAACCTGAAATTATACTTTCCTGACATAATCAGTTCTGTCACCAGCTTTGTTAAAGGAATCTCATCGGTGTTTAAATTTGGAGGCATATGAGTCACTATGCAACTTATAAAGGAGAATATGTTTCTGTTAGTTTTAATACTTGGTCAGGAGCACTAATGTTAAAATGAGCTAATATTTCAGGAGGACATTTTATCTGTTGAAGTAACAGGCAAAATCAATAATTCACAACATAGGGATTCAAAGAATATTGATTTGTTTGTTGTCCATTGTATGTGTTTACACATTTTCCCCAAACATGTATTTTCATAATCACTCAGGCTTTAACAAGACTTTATTTGGACAAAGCAACGTTAGTTTGGAATGGTAATGCAGTGTCTGGGCAAGAAGAACTGAATAAATTTTTTGAAATGTTGCCGTCTAGTGAATTCCAGGTTAATGTGTTGGACTGCCAGCCTGTTCATGGTAAGGTTGTATTACAGTTTACTAAGTTATTTTTCAGTCTTTTTATAACTGTTGAAAGTGAACTGCAGTTATAATAGTGCTTAATATTTCTTTTCGAACAAGCTGAGAGAAAATACTGAGGCTTGAAATGTCAAGTTGTGCGTAAATAAAGCACAAATCAAGAGATACAGCAACTCCATGCTTTTTCTCATATCTGGGAAAATATTTTAGGGAATTTTTAAAGATCATATTCAGATGTGATGTATTTTCATGTACTGAAAAAGTCAGGTTATGTTGTCTTTGATGTCTAAGAGTCAAGAAACCTCTACTGTAGCCTCTGATACTGACCTACCAGTATCACGTGGAACAAATTGTTATCCTCTATGTACTTCGATTTCTTTAGGTCTGGAATAGATGTTAAGTTCTTTAGATTTCTGATTAACAGCTGCTAAAGAAAAGCTAACACGATTGAGAAGTTAATAAATTACTTCTAATGGATATTTTGGGGAATATAGGTAAGGAAAAAGCCTGTGGTTAGTCACGGTTGCTTTGCTCTGCTGTGAAAAAGATATAATCTCTAATAGCAGGGGAAATAATGTATGCAACTTGCTAAATATAAATGTATATGTATATCTCAAATAGTGAGAGCTTATTCTAAGCAAAAACTCAGATTTCTTTTTTAGTACTCTAAAAATGAACAACATGAAGTGAAAATAAGCCATTAAAAAGCAGTGTTGGTGGGCAAATACACCATTGTCTATATAGAAATGATGCAACAAAACTGTGCGTTCCATGAACGTGTAACCAATTGTTAGCCTGTAAGTAGTGTAACCAGAATTGAAAGAAACTTCTATGTACATTTCCTACTTCTTTACCTGTTACTTTGAGTTGTTTTTTTTATACTTTTTCTGCTTGTGAAGAGCAAGCTACTCAAGGCCAGACAACAGTCCTCGTGGTGACAAGTGGGACAGTAAAATTTGATGGCGACAAGCAGCGCTACTTCAATCAGAACTTCTTGCTGACAGCACAAGCCACACCTACCAACACAGTGTGGAAGATCGCTAGTGACTGTTTCCGCTTTCAGGACTGGGCCAGTTAGTGAGGACTGGCTATGGGAAGTGACCTCTCGCCTTCGACACATTGAAGCTAGCTCTACAGACAGCTGGGCTCCACGCAGGGGAAATGCTCGCTCTTCGTGTTGCGTCTGTCATCGTGGAAGGTCTACAGATGTTTCAGGGTTGATCTTGATGACAGTGGGTTTAGTAGTAAACAATCTTAAAATATGAGAGGTTGCTTGTGTTACTTGAACATAATAAAATGCGAAAGGCGGTGAGCTGTGTTGGAATCATTCCTAAAATGCCTTACATGCAGCGATGCTGCCACTTCCAGACTTCTTGTATGTAATCCTGAATGCTGAAACTCTACTGTTTGAACACAAAATCCTCTTAATGTAAAACTCTGACCAAACATGTAATTTTTTCAACTTGAAATGTTTTGTTTTTACAGTAGCATCTTCCTTCTTTTGAAGAAGATGCTTGTGGCATGTAGATAGAATTCTCAAAGCTACCTACTCTTGGTTGTAAGAGGCTAGAAAGGACTGGCAATGGTTTCTCCTGTTTGTGAAAGTAGCCAGTATAGCTCCTGAGTGTGTAATCTCTCAAATAATCCATTGGAGAGCTAATCTTATCTTCCCTGATAAGAAGGGACTAAATAGTCTCATCAGGTTTCCTTTTGGCTTGAGCTTCTCAGACTTTGGTTGTAGTTAACTTACATTGATTCATATGTAGGGCATGCTGAGTGATTCAGAGCTCCAATGCCAATTACTATTGTCACACGCAAATGAAGGACTTCAAACTATTTTTCTTTGGAAGTCTTACAGTGTAAGAAATGGGTCAGTTACGTAATTTCTGTCTGCTTTAACTGTTAATTCTGTTGCTATGAAGTTTGGACTATTTTTCCTGTATTCAGTCTGCAAGTTTTGAATCCCTACTGTCTTTTCAGGAAACATTGTAGTAAAAAAAGTGGCACTGGAAGTGTGTATTACTGTGAAGCCTTCAATTTTTCTCTTCAGTACTGCTATTCAGAACAGGTGCTTTGATTATTTTCAACTTAGAAGAACACAAGTACCATCTTCATGTCATGCAGATTTTTACTGTAGTTTTCACGTTTTTTTTAAATATTACCTTGATTCTGGGATTTTTTTGTCTTGCTTTAAATTTGCAGTTTAAAGCTTTCAGCTGCTTTAGTTTTCAAGACTGTCCATCTTAACCTGGGAACTTAAGAGTAAATCTGTGTATCAGCAGATTTGTTTCAAACTGGTATGTTTCTATTTTAAGCTTAGTTTAAAAAAAATCAAAATTTAGCTATATATGTGAGAGTATGCTTGCTTGTAATTGAAAGTACATGAGGGGAACTTGTAGCTCTGATCTTAATACATGTTGCAATGACAGCAGCAACCTCAATACAAAAGCAGTTATGACTGCAGCTCACTTGTTTTTATGACTTAAATCGGGAAAACTGTGAAAATGAGCAATATCTAACTTGTGTAAAACGTGTCCAAATGCCTGTAGTTTTTGATATAATGATATAATCCCACAAATAATCAGATGTTTAGGTGAAATGAGTGGGTTCGTTTCCTTTTAAGGCACTGTAGTCTTTACATCAGTAAGTTAGAATTATTAAGCTGTCTGTTCAGAAGCTGTTTATGTTCTGAACTATTGTGTAACTTTTTTTCAGCCTGAAGAATATGAACTGCAAAACAATGCAAGAAGTCCAGAATTTTTGAAAACTGTAAATATTGTAAATACATTGTTATTTACATCATGTAGTGAAGAAAGGATCCCTCTATTTAAGTACTGTTTATTCTTAACAGAATATGCGAGGTTCATATATTTGTATTTCTTCTACAAGTTTGAAAAGAAAACCCTAAATTTGCCTGTTACTGGTGCAGCATTGTTGAACTCTGACACTGGCATGGTGAGCTTTTCTGTTTGTTTTTTTTTTTTTTATTTGCTGTTGATGATGTAAGTAGTGTTACAGATCTGCTTTGCATATGCTGAACAGGTTGTGACTTTTGAAATGTAGTGATGGGCACAACTCTAGCACTTGCTTGCTGAATTTTGAAGGCGGTCACCAGAACACACACTTGTATCTGTATCCGATAAGCTTGTCCTGAGAATAAATACTTTATTCAGGTTTTAATTTGTACAGTAGTTTTTAAGCTTTTTCTAGGCAGACTGGGAGATTTAGAATATCAGAGGCAGTGTTTCAATGACATGTTATTCTTCTCACTTATTTTCATGCTATTCAAATGCAGTCTCCTTTTAAATCTGACTTCTGAAATTAATATTAAAAAAAATTCAACCAAACAAAAAAAGCCACCACTACCTGGAACATTACTTGGGAAGCTTACTAACTGGCCGAGCTGGACAAACCCAGTTTAAACTCTTAGTAAGATGTGTAGTTGGAATTGGACTTGGTACGCATACAGGGGTTTTTGGAGAGAAACATGCTAGAACACAATTGCTTCAGCCTGGGGAGAAGTGCCAGTTATGTACTGCCTGTTTCCATCATCTTTGATGTGGATCACTTAGGGTGATTCAGTACTACCATGATTAGCTGTTGCTCTTTATAATTAAAAATGCTGTTTACAAACTATCTTTATGGAGCATACTAAGTGATAATGTAGTAGTTAGATTAAATAAATGATTTTACAACTGAGTAATTAATGGCACAAACAAAAAATCTGTACTAGCTGGAGAGGTTAGGGATGCTGCAGCTCTGTCTGCTTGTTAAAATGTCTGCGCTGAAATTTGCAGAAGAGAACATACAAATGTTTTTTATTCCATTTGGTACAAAACTATCTGGCAGGTTTAGTGTTCCCTGTTGCTGACTCTGCTGTAATATCCAAAATTTGCAATGGGCATCTCTAAAGTGAACATGTTTATGCTCTAAACTGTAAACAGGAGTTAATGCTACCATTTTTTGCTGTTTGGTACCAAGTTACTCACGTATAAATGTTCAGTGAAACAAAGCCAGCTGAAGAGCTAAGCACTTCCACATACTGAATTGTGGCTACTGCTGACTTGATAGATCTTCATATTTGTGTATATTCCCTGTATTGTCTTTATCAGTCAGTGTTTTTATGTTGCTTTGTTCTTTTGGCATACTACAGTTAAATTGACTTAAAGTACTTGTGCTGTTTCTTGGAATGGCGAAAAGTGATTTGTTCTGATGGTATGAATGATTTCTTCTGATGGGTTTGATATGCATGCGCTTCCTTATCTTGATCGGAGAAAAGCACATTATAAAGAAATGCTGTTTTATTAGTAAAGTAACTTTCCACACTTGAATATATTTTGTAAGTTTTTGAAATTGTTTAAGACCTCTTGTAAGATTAATTTAAAAAACCAAACCAAAAACCTACCTGATGTTCTGCTTTTTTTTAGAAGTTTTCATAGTTTTTTCTTATATTAAAAGTGCAAGAAATAATTTGTGGCTCCCTTACCTTTACTGCTTGTGTTCTAGATATGAGTTACGTGTTCTGATTGTTGCAGCATGGTGCTGGGGCACTGCAGAACAGGTTGGCTGTCAGCTCTTTGTCAGTGCTGCTGTAAAAAAAAAAAAAAAGTCTGGAATAATAACCTTATAGTAAATGCCTCACCAAAAGCACTGTCAAGCAGTAAACCGCACTGAGCTGGCTAGAGTAATAATCTCAAATTGACGTTTCCCTCCAAAATTTACTGGTTTAGACTGCTGTCCAACAAATAACTGTGTGAAGTCAAACAAAACTTGTGTGAGATCCCTGGATTGTAAATATTTTCACTGAGAACATATTGTTGTGCCTCTGCTGTTTCTCTGTTAAGAAGAAATGAAACACTCAAATGAGGAATGGTTCACGTGATAACTGCTGATTTATTCACTTTATTTTGCTGTTTAAAACATCAAATTATTAATGAACACACGGTATAGATAGCAGCTTTTAGTTGCTGGCAATCAAAAGATGAGGATGCTAATGCAAGGTCACCATTTGTGTGGAAACAGACATTGTTCTAGAAACAATTAATGCCAAATGTATTGTAAAGTTCTTGCTGGGTTAGAAATTGTAGATTTCAGTGAGGCTTTGCAAGCAGTCACTTTTTGTAATTATCCTGAGCGAGGCTCTGGCAGCTGATGCAGCGTAAAAGTTTAGGAAAAATAAATCACAGTTAGGGCCCAAACAGAAGATATTTTTGCATGTATTTTGAAAGTGAATCCAGAAATTGCTCTTTCAATGTTCCATCTGGCCTGACGAAAAGAACAGTTAAGTCTTTCCAAACAAGCTTTTCTTTCGTGGTTCTAACAGAAGTATGTCATAGATAACCCGGCCTTCTAAAGGAATAAACTCAGCTATCTTTTGTGTCCCGTGACTGAATGGGCTATGGCGACTAAATGGCTTTTTTGCCCTGCATCAGTAACACAGGTGCCTTAGAATATACTGTTGATGGAAAAAAAAAGCATTGAATTTCAGTGGTTAATTTTTGTCTTCTTACAATCTAATTCAGTTGAGTCCCAGTGGGTTTGCAGCTTCATGTTTTTTTTTAAGATATCCAACCAGTACACAGTGTATTGGACTTACTAAACCAAAACCAAATTAGTGTTGCTGCTGGGCTTAATACTTCTTTATCAAGGTCTCTGTATGCCACAGTATGAATTTCTCTTAGGTGTTCAAGTACTTTGGTGTGCGTATTCATACCAACAGAGTAAGAATGAACTCGATGTGAACTTAGATTACCGGCTCTGCAATGTAATGTTCTGTCAGCTACAGCACGTTCCTGGGTTCTGAGTGTTTAACGCACATTTTTCTTCGGAACTCAGCATATCCATGCTGAATCCTTAGGCTCATCTGGATGGAACAATCCTTAGGGGCATTGTGAGTTATTCTGTGTAACTGAATTGATTTAAGAGTCTTGAATTCCTAATGGACTGAAGTGTTGCTACCCTGAAAGGCTTAATTTTGTTCTGTTTCTCCCAGTCCTGGGGCAGTGCTCCTTGGTAGGGCAGTCTAACCTGATTTCACAGGGTTCCTGTTTCCAGCTGAGCCGTATGGGTGTTGCTCCATATCTCCAATCTAGAGACAAGGATGTTGTGGGGAGCTGTGTCAAAGGCCTTACAGAAATCCAGATAGATGACATCCATAGCTCTTCCCTTGTCCACTGAGGTAGTCCCTCCATCACAGAAGGCCATTGAGTTGGTCAGGTAGGACTTGCCCTTGGTGAGGCCTTGCTGGCTGTCTCGAATCGCCTGCCTGTCCTCCGTGTGCCGTAGTATAGCTTCTAGGAGGATCTGTTCCATGATCTTCCCAGGCACAGAGGTGAGGCTGACAGGTCAGTAGTTCCCAGGTGCCTCCTTTCTATTCTTTTTAAAAATGGGTGCGGTGTTTCCCTTTTTCCAGTCCCTGGGGACTTCACCTGACTGCCATGCCTTTTCAGATATGGTGGAGAGTGGCTTGCCGACTACATCAGCCACATCCCTCAGGACTCAGGCATGCATCTCGTCAGGTCCCATAGACCTGTATGTTCAGGTTCCTCAGGTGGTCATGAACCTGATCTTCTCTTATAGTGGGAGGGACTTTGCTCCACCAGTCCCTTCCTTGCAGTCCATCCACTTGAGAGGCATGGGAAGAGAGGTGGCCAGTGAAGACTGAGGCAAAAAAGTTGTTGAGTCGCTCAGCCTTCTCCTCATCCGTTGTTACCAGTCTGCCAGTCTTGCTCATCGGGGGGTGCACTGTCTTTGACCTTCCTTTCCTGGCTGACATACCTGTAGAAGCCCTTTTGATTATTCTTTGTGTCCCTTGCCAAGTTCACCTCCAGCTGCTGTGCGTTGGCCTTCCTGACCCCATCCTGACACACCTGGGCAGCATCCCTATATGGAATTCTGAAAAATTATCTACTGGAGACACCCTGAATATTAGAAATGTGTGAAGTGACTAAACACATGCATATAGCCAGTTGTATTTGTATATTTAAGTATTTGTAGGCGCATAGTGTATTTAAGCATATCTGTATATATGGTGTATGTCTTACTCCAGTGTAAGCTACAATTAGTGCATGATGGTGTTATCATCTTATTTGAATATCTGGTTGAACTGTAACTATAAGAATAGGTGGACTGGTGTAACTCACAAATTACTGCAGTTCACCGAGACCTTGTGATTCTTTCAGGTGTTGAAAGGCACAGATAGAACAGCAGATAATTAGAATTAGATGTTTTGTTACTTACTTGGCAGGAGGTCTTGTGCTTTCCTTATTTGTGAACTGTGTAATGAAGGGTAAACTTTTTCACAAGGGCAGCCCTTTATTTTTAGGTAGGACACAAATACAGTATGTTGCACATATTTTGCATTTCGGGGCGGTGGGGAGAAACCGATGGATTGTGAAGGTATGTAATCAGTGGTATTTGTTGGACACTGATGCAGAGGGACTGCCACAACCGTCTTTCGGGTTTGTCTATAGGATGGAGCAGTGGAAAGCAGTTGGGAAACAGCTGATAGTAAATACAACGTGTTAAGCACACATTTTAGTGTCCAGAGCATTGAAGCTTTAAAGTGTTCAAATCTCATACTCAGAAAACTGTCACAGTCCTTCCCCTGCTCTCGTCTAATCTAGCTGAGTTCAGTAGTAGCAGTTCGCACCATAGTTCCCAAATATTTTCTAAGCTATTAGTGCGTAATGCCCTTAGAGGCTAGAGTCCTGCTGATGGGCAGGCAGAAGGAGAGAAGTTAATCACTGAGACGGGTTAAGTAAAAGGGTTTGGATATGCATAACAATTCCCTCTTTCTTATAGGGGGAAGCTTTGGTTGTGATTGTACGGAAGGAAATCCTCACAGAAAATCTTCTAGTGGGGCTGATGCAGTGTTTTAGTTATCCCAGCGTCAAAGTTCGGAAAGTTCATTAGACACTCAGCTTCTGCAGCTTAAAATATATATATATGTGAGTATATATATTGCTTACGGCTCTTCAAAAAGTCGAGGTTGAAGTTAGCACTTGTATTTTCCAGAGATGCTGTCAGAATCCTTGCGGATGGAGGTAGCTGACTGGAATTTGTTACTGTCATCTAACTGCTTGCTAGGGGATTTTGAGAATATTGGCAGTTTGTTGGTTTCTCTGGGACCCCTTTTCCCACACGATGCTGACTACTACATTTTCTTTGCTGAGCTAAAAATTTCAGGTACATCTACTGATACAGTTCTGGCATATAGTACTATTGCGTATACTCCCATTGAAATTGTTTCTGGAGCTTGAATTTTTTCCCTGCCCCGTACTTTTCAGTTATTAAAGTGTCTAGGTATTCACGAGGCACTGTTGGGTATCTAATGCTACTTTGTAATTTGGTCTATGGATATTGCAGAAGTTTTCTATAGTGACAAAGTTGACTTGATAAAAAAAATCCTTGAGAGGACTGGCAGTTTTTTTCTTAAACTAATCACTTTGGGTTTCCAGTTTACAGTGATTCCCCACAAAGCTATAGTAAGAATAGCAAGATGCAGTAGTTGCCAAATACAAGACGACAGTTTTGCTGTAGGAGAGAATACGCATGAGCGTTATATAGGAAATACAAGTATATAACATAAAGATCTCTCCTCCTTTGGAGTTAATGTCAAAGCTTCTTTTTCCTGCAGTGTGGTTTGGATAAAATCCAAATAGTAATTTGTATTGTGTAGCGCAGCATTCCTAGCGAAGGTGCTTGTTCTTTGGAATTGTTCATTAATCTTTATGTGACAAAAAACCCACCCTAAATGCAAACCAAGAAACGGTGCACTATTAACATGGCTACAACATCTGAAACAACCTTTACCTGCTGAGGTTTTGTTGTAGAAAGATTATGCCGTATGTTGTTTGACTCTTAAGGTTTAACTTGTACAAAGGTATTCTTGGAATTACGCATCTCTGTGTGCGGAAGGATGTTACTGACGGCTTTAAAAGTTGTTGTGCATTGGCAAAGCCACACTACCAAGATGAGGCGCTGATGCTTTCCTCACCGGTGCGACTTCAGTTTCTAAGCCCTTTTTGTTTTCATAAATGCTTCCACATTAGCCAAACCAATGTTGCTTTAGCGGAATGAGAGCCGGCCCTCCCTATGCCATGCCTCCTGGCATAACTATCAATGCTCTAAAGCGATCGAAGTGGGCATAATACTTAATAATACTAAAAAAATGGAGCTGCTTTTCATTACGTGAACCGTTGCCCGCAGCGATAGCATTGTGGTCAGATAAGAAGGTGGAACGGACACAGATTTTAAAAAGAAGACGTTAAGCTAAGATCTAAAGATGACTGGTGAGAGAGGTCTCTGTACGTACGCAGCGCGGGGGTTTATTGCAGAACAGCGATACAAATCACCCGGCAGCGGTGAAGGGCAGCGCCGCCGCCCCGGCTGATGCAGCCGTCCGGGGTCCTCCGGGGGGTGGCGGGGCAGGGCCGCCCCGGGAGCCCTCCGGACTCTCCCTCCCTCCCGTCCGTCCGTCCGTCCGCCGGGCCGGTCCCGCTGCCTCACAGCAGCCGCTGTCCCTCGGCGGGGCCGCCCTCCTCGGCCGCCTGTCCCGGCGCGCCGCGGCCCCAGTCCCGCTCGATGTAGAGGTGGTAGGGGTCGTGCTTGGACTCCAGCTTCCGCGAGCGGGTGTAGGCCAGGATGAGCCCCCCGGCCAGGCAGCCGTAGAAGATCATGATGAGCAGAATGTACAGCGACCCGTCGCCCCCGGGCCCGGGCCCGGCACCGGCCGCGCTGGCGTTGCCGCCGCCGCCGCGCAGCTCCCGCAGCAGCGCCCCGAGCAGCGCCCGCAGCCGCCCCGGCCCCGCTCCCGGTCCTTGTCCCGGCCCCGCTCCCGGTCCTTGTCCCGGCCCCGCTCCCGGGTCGCTGCAGTTCATGGCGCGGCTCCCGCTGCCCCGGCGGTGGGGCGGAAAGCGGCTCCCGCCCCCCCGGGGCCCCCCCGCGCGGGA
>VZSZ01004489.1:697435-743195 GCA_013398815.1 Ibidorhyncha struthersii | reverse complement strand
CGCCCGGCGCTCAGACCAAACGGCTTTGGCGAGGGGCTGAGCCCGCTGCTCGGGGGGTGGCCCCGGGCCGTGCCCTCCTCCTGCGGGCACGGCAGACCCAGCCTGCGCCGCTGCCGCCGCCCGCGGCGGGAGGAAAGAGCCCGGGGTTTGAAAATTCCACTTCCTCACAGCGCCGAATTTCATCCAGATGCGCCCTCCCGCGCCAGAAGGGATGAAATAATCTCATTCTGTTTGAAAGGTGCAGCTGGAAAAAAGCAGAGCTGTGGACAGCAGCTGCTCAGCCCCCTCGTCGGTGCCCCGGGAGCGCGTCCTGCCCGGCGGAGGCTGCCGAGCCCCGCTGGGCACCCGCCGGGCGCCCCAGGGCTCCCTCCCGCGGGGCGCAGGGGCGGAACTGAGGAAAATCTCCACTTCTCAGAGAACGGGACAACTGAGATGCCTTTACTGGGCCTTTACAGGCTCCCTCCAGTACAGCAGCAAGATCTTTCGTGAAAGTAAATGCTGGGGAAAACGCAGGTCCACCAAATAAAGCCAGGAAGGAGCTGGTCCGAGGTGTTTGAGCTTTGGCAGTTAGCAGTCCTGTCGCAGGGCTCTTTGTGGCAAAGGCCGTGTGCCCCAGAGCCCGCCGAGGCAGCCGGGCTGTGGGGGACAAGAGCTGTCGCCCCGCACCGCGCTGACAGAACTGCAGCGGATCAGCGCGGGCAGGCTCACGGAGCAGAGGAAAGCAAGGAAAGGTGGGGGGACACAGGGGCCTGAGCAGCAGCAGCTGTGGTGGTCAGACAGCCAGAGGCAGAATTAATTGGAGTGATTAAGGCAATTGGTAATTAGCTGAAGAGGGTCTGTTCCTTGAGCGGAAAGGCCTGGAGAGGAGTGAATGTTAGCAGGCTGGTTTCTGGGCTTTTCCCAGTATGTCTGTGCTGGAGAGGGACTGAGGTGGCAGCAGACAGGCAAGTTATCTTAACTGTGGGGTTTTTTATCCCTCCCAAAGCTCTGTGCCTGTAGTTATGGGGTGGGGTTTTTTTTGAAATCCTGTGAATGTTCTGAGGGCCTCTGATTTTCTCCGCGTTCCCAGGTTGTTTATCTGGTAACTTCTTGAATTCAGGTGTTGTCATGCTTGTAGGTGAATGTGGCAGGTGCGTGTGTTACAGAGCCACAATCTCTCCAGTGTTTAGAGTCAGTTTTGCATTATGTGGTTTCTTTGTCTGTTTCCAGGAGGTGACCAGGGCTGATAGTTGCATTCTGTCCCGTTTTCCTCTCCTTGCTTTCAGGGAAAAGGCTGTGTTTTAACAGCAGACCAGAATGAGTGCCCATCCGTAAGGGCAGCTGGAAAGGCGAGTTGTTGGGGTGTTGGCTCAGGCTTTTCTCCGTGAACAGTGTCGGGCAGGAGTGCAGTCCTGTTGGGTGAGGTTTTGAAAGAATAGCAGCTGGGTTTCCCTCATGCTTCTCTTCTAGTCTTTACGTTGCTCTAGAAAAAACACTAGTAAAATGGGATGTTTCTGCAATAATCTATTCCCTCCCCAAGAGTTGCAATTCACTTATTTCTTGTTTCTCCATCAGCAAAATATAACTGAGAAACTCTCTGGTTTAAGGATAGTTACAATCCCCACTCCACCCCCCCCCCCTGGAATTTACAAGCTATATGGTCGGAGGGAGAGACTGCTGCTTTGTCAGTCAGACATGTTTCTGCTGGGGGGTGTGTGTGTGTGTGTGTTCTTTTATGAGTCCTTTTACAAAATTATGTCTCCCTTAAGCAAAGGTTTTGGCTGAGATACGTTTGCAGGCATCTTGCTTTTTCATTATCTACGGGTGACCCACTGAGAGCGTATTGGTGGCTCGACAACAGAAATAAAATTGAAAATACAATAGATCATAGCTCTAGATCATAGTTAGAAGGGCTGAATATCAATTTAGAATCTCAAGAGAGCCAAAAACAGTCGTCTGATAGATTTTTTTTCTTCATACAGTGCCAGGTTTTTATTTGCTTTTCTACAGCGTGTTTTTTGTTGCTGTGAATGATTTTCTTGGCATCTTCCCTCTGAAAGTAAGGGCTCTGCTTGGCAGTAAATGCTTAGAGTGGGCTGTGTGTAGGTTAAAACTGAGTCAGACTGATTTGTTAGAAATTCAGCTTGGGTTGTGGTGTAGTGTTTGTTTGCAGAGCTCCGTAAGAAGTCGCTGCCATCACCTGTGCATTTCCACCCCTCAGCCATATCATTATTGTGCTACTGTGAGTGTTCAGAGCAGCGATTCAGGTTTTAAAAATAACAAGGAAAAAAAGTCACGAGGTGAGCGAGACACTAATACATGAGAGGCAAATATGCTCTGGGAGGCAGTGAAGGTACAGGCTTTGGGAGGTAATTACCCTCAGCTGTACAGGGCAGGTGGGGCTGGTATGGTATTTTGAAGGTAGGGACAGAGTGGCCCTGGTTAAATGACCCTGATTAAATTTTATAAAAATGGGCTGATGGGGAGAGGCTGGGTCTGCTTCAACTGGAAAGGCAGAAAGTAAAGTAGGGCAGGCAGCTATAGAGAACAGCGATCCATTCTTCATGTTCGCTCCCTGGGGGAGCACCGTAAGTAATAAGCTGATCTATATCCAACAGGAAAGGTTTAGGTTAGATACCGCATTGTTTAAAATAAATAAAACCCCAAGGAATGCCTCCCAGGGCTGGGACGTTTGTTAAGTACTGGAACAATACGTGGACTCGCTACCCGAAGTCATAGTTGGGCTAGTTTTATTTTTAAATAGGTGCGACTATACACTAGGCCTGTTAGAAGTAGTCCAATGCTGTTTCAAATCAAGAAGTGCTAAATGACTTCCCCCCGAAGCTGCCTTATCTGTGTTTTAAAAGAGTAAAACTTATATGGCATCATTTTTCTTTAGCGTTTTAATGATACGAGGACGTGTCTTAGAGTGATAGGTATTCATGCTCAGAAGACAGGTGAGGGTGAATGTGGAAATAAGCATGTGGAACAAACACATAGTGACTTCTGGCGGCTCTGTTCATGTTCATCATTAACCAGGTTATGGGTGTTTCAAAATGGGAGAATAAGTGAAAAATGCAACAGACTTTTTTTTTTTTATTATTCTTTAAAAGCACAGCTGAGAGCTCTGAGGATCAGACACTGTGCCCAGAGCCGTGGTTGTCTAATTTAATTAGCATTGGTCTAATGTCAAGACTACACACTTCTGACTAAAGACAGTTTTGGACAAATTACCTGTGATAATCAGCTTCGTTAAAGCACTTTGTCAGTATAGAATGGATCTGATTTTCTTCAAAACATGTCCCTCCGCAGTAAAGGTGTAGCAAGATGCTGCATATTACAGCTCCCGATAGCAAAGGAATAGTGCAGACACCAGCCCGTGTCTGTCCGAGCTCATTCAAATTTAATTACATTAAAGTGACAGACCAACAACAAATGTGTGTTTAGCACAGTCAGCCCTATTCCTCCCTGGCTGATCCTACGGTAATCCTATCATGTTAAAAAAAACAAACCCAAACCCAGCAATCAATGATCTATTTTGCAGCAGCACTGAGTTTATTAATCCGGGTAATTTCATGCTACTGTAGAATATCTGAGTTTTACTCTGTGTGCATCATTCAGAATTCCACGTAAGCGGTGACTGCAAGTTTTACTGACTGCATTTTGTAAATGACCTTTGTGGCATCTTATGCAAAAGCAGCACAAGATTTGCTGGTTTTAAGCTTCTAATGTTTTAAATGATAGAAGGGAGATTGACTTACCCTCATGTAAATAGAGCTTAGCTATTAGGCAGGCTCAGGAAAAAACCCAAACCAAGACAACAAACCCCCTCACGCCAAAACCAAATATGTAATGAGAATTTATTTCTTGCATTGCATGCACCTGTAGAACATCACTAATTTATCATTAGAATACAATGTAGTTGGTTGAAACGATCATTCTGGGATGTGGTAGATTTTGGTTTGTGTTGGGGGTTTTTTGACTCAAAATTAGTGACCCACGTTCTCGACTCGTGCCGTGTCCTGTTCCTCATAGAGCCGGAAAGTGTTTGATGGGAACTGCAGTTCAAGGTACTGGCGCACTGCGTTGGCAGCTCTCTGCACCACATTATACTCAAAGTTCTCTGATGTTCTAACAGGCACTAAAATTGCATTGGGTTGCTTAAACACCACCTCACCTACTCTTAAGGGAATAATTCAATACTTTCTCTGTTTATCCGTTTTTTTTCCTTGCAAGTCATTTAATGACACCTTACTGTTACCTGCAGCGTTACTGCTGCATTCGGTAGAGGAACCAGGTCTCCTCTTCCAGCCCCCAACCCCAGGTTCTGTGCCAAAGCTGCTCCTGGAAGGTATTTGTTTAACCCTCGTTGACTCTGAGGCTCTGAAGACTTTCAGTGGCAGAGATCTTGAGCAACTAGTTCAGTATTTAGTAAGGAATTGTTTTAAAATTCTGTGTGTTTCTTTTAAAATGTGTAATCATAAACATCACAGTGTAAACTCGCTCTCTGTTCCCCCTCTTCCACTGGTTACAGCTCTTTTGTGCCTTTGTTGGGGTCACATTGTATGTAACCGAAGGTTAATCATCCCTTGTCATGTGCCATTCCTCTTCCTTCCTTCCTAGATCAAGTTTCCCAGTCCCACCGTTACTGTAGTTACACTCTGGCTTTCTCTAGACAGCCCGAGTTGTTTGAAGTAGAGGGCCAAAAGAAAATCTTGTATCAGATGTGCCTGAACTGGGTTTTGTTTCTCTTTGAACTCGTTTCTCAGACTTAGGAGGATAATTCTAAATTCTGAACCTGCTTTCTGAAGAAGTTGCAGTGACTTTAAGCTTTCTGAATCCTTCCCATTTAGTAAATTAACTGCTCCCTCACATTTCAGCCCCATGTCCTTTCCATCAAGCACAGGATCTCACCCATAACTATCGCGTAACGGTTTTGAAGCCACATACCGTCACTTCATCTGCATCCTCCTAGCTCCTTATTTTTAATGGCGAGAATGACATTCTTACTCATCCTCTGTTTACCTCTCCACAAGCTCTGCCACAAAAAGGTTTAGAATTCATTAAAAATAAAGTTCTTGCCAAACTGCAAGTATTATCTTTGCAAATAATGCCCATACTTGAAGGCAGCCTCACGTAACCCTCCCTGTTCTCCAAAAATGCTTGAAAAGGTGATGTGTATCAAATTGTCTTTTGCAGCACATCCATATTTAGTTTGTTTCTTAAAAGAAAAGCTAGGCCTGCTCTGGGCTTTGTTTCCAACATCTGCAGCACGTACTCACTGCTGCTTTTGGGAAGTTCTTTGGAGGTACGCTCAGTTTCCGAGACTGTGAGGTATTGGGCAGTAACTACAGACAACTTGTGCAACACGTACAGATCTTTCGGAACACAAACTTGTTGAACCATTTAAATTGTATTCTGCTTTTGAAATATTACCATTGTGTATGTATATATACATACGGCAAATAGCAATCCTTGGTCAAGCCAGACACAGAAGATAGCTGCAGTCTAGATAAAATACATTTCATATAAATACATTCATGGTTTAAAAAAAAAAAGTCATACACCCTGCTGACAGACTCAAGTGCAAGTAACTTTCTTACGCGTATGTAACTGTTGTGCTGTGAACAGGCTGACTAAGGGCTATTCCATAGTCACCAAATTTTAAACATGGAAAAATTGGCAATTTGGCTCCCAGACTTGAGTCACTTGAAAAGCTGTTACTGATATGGGAAGTGTTTCCTGTTGTCATAAACCAACCGTATATGTCTTAAAAAAATATTGTTCTTTTTTAGAAAAGCTATTTTCTCATTCTTTTCAGCAACTGTTGTAGTTCCATGCACAACTAGATACAGTCAGCTTTATACACCGCATTTTCTTTTCCCCTTTCCCCTCGGGGTTCTTGGAAGATGAGCTGGCAATGTTCTGGGCTGTCCAGGGAGAGATAGGCGTGGGGAAACTTGACGTTGGTCCCAAGGAGAAGGAGCAGTTTAGTTAATGAGCATATAGCCATGATTTATTTTTGCCAAAATCTGTTTGAACTGGAAAAAAAAAAAATACACATACATGCGATAGAGGAAAAACTTGCCCTGAAATTGCAAGCTAGTGTGTTCAAGAGAAGCATCATACAAAATCTTTTACTTTCTGTACAGTGACAATACCAAATAATTTTTCTTTTTAACCATCATATACACAACACGAATATTATGAATAGAAATCTATAAATACTTTAAAATGAACTTGTAATATATAGCAGTTGAGGGCCACAGCTGTACAAAATGTAAGCAACATATATAAAATGATTAAGAAAGTGCAAAGTAGAACAGTATCAAGAGCCTCCACTTTTTACAGCATTTATGGTTCAAGTGTGAAGAGCTAGCAGGGATGCGGGAGCTCAGTTACAATTCAGAAGACGACACCGTACAGGATTCTGCACACAAAATGATGAACTATAAGTAAATTGTATCTTCCCACTTCTTCACAACTATGACTTCCAGTTAATAAGAGAACATTTTTATAATGAATTTCTGTAAAGAGTGATTTGTCCCTTTTTACAAGTTCCATAAAACAAAGATTCCCTGGCCACAGACTACTTTTCCGTAAGTAAAACAAGACTACACGGCGAAACTTACTGTTGGTTTCTGGTTGCCTTGTTATGCTTACCATATTTAAAAGGTGAACGGAAATACCTTTCCATAACACAAATACAGACAATTAGACCCCGATCCTCTAAATCACATACAGGTAACCTGGACCATCGCTCACACGCATGTGAAGGTCTAGAGGCTTAGTGCCTTAAAAACAAAACCGCCAACTACCTCTCAAAAAAAAATAACAGAAAACCCACAACTCCTTTGAGTTTCAAATCTGCTTAGAGACAACTGCCCATGAATTTCACTGTTGTTTGCCAGTCAAGATGCAAGTTTTGCATTCTGCGTTCAGGTGGTGATTTCTCATCAGTACCTCCTGTAGCAGTGCAAGGCTTTGTTTTCTTTTATGCTGTCCCACTGGAAAGCTCTGCTTGAATTAAAATACAGTGGCAAGTAAAAACTTATTGGGTGAGTTAGAAGTTGAAATAGTCGATTCAATGCTCTTGAATGAAATGTGAAATAACTTGTTTTTAGAAAGCTTTTCAGTTCACCTTTATTTCAGTAAGTGTACTTTATATTCTTTTTTAGGCACTGTAAATATTCAGGATACTAACTGATGTGCAGAAGAATCCGTCCATTCTCAAGCAGTGCATTATTAGTGATCTCTAGCAAGTTCTTGACTAACATTGTCATCTAGTTTTGTTTTTAAATGGAGAAAGGTAGACTTTAAATGCTCTTTTTTGCCTCCATCGTTAAGTATCTTACTATGACAGAAGAATCATCACAACTACATTAATGTTTCTCTTTGAAATATAGGCCAGACTTCAGAATGAATTAAAGAGTAGCTGGAACAGTCTGAAGATGCTAGAGACACAGTAAGAATAAAATTACCTGGTCATACTGCTTCACGTGATGCCTGTCTCAAAACTGAAGATGATCACATGAAACTCTATGAAGACCATCAGTGTCTAATCTGCTAATAATTAAGAATTTGGACTCTAAGATATTCTCTGTTGTACTTGATAGAGATCATAGAAACATTCATCCGTTTGGTGTATTTTCTGAATATGTGACATCTACAGTATACACAGACATCCAAAATTGAGGCATGAGAAGGAACCATCTGCACAACCGTCTGGACAACATAACTTATTTATTTGCCTCCATACATTCTTTCGATGTCGTTGAGGTAATGGTTTTTCAGTTCTTTCCTTTTCAGCTTGAAAGCATCTGTTACTAACCCAGTCTCTGGGGTCCACGGTTCAGGGCTTAACCGTACTTTGATGGGTATTTCAAACCTTTCTAATTTCACTGCAGGGACAAGAGGAAACAAAAGCATGACTATGATTACACAGCCAAATGAAATACTAATTCATGCTACCTTAAAAAAAAAAAAAATCTAAGGTGAGCACTCTGTAGCTTGTATAATATGCTGTCCTACATAATGAAGCACCTACTTACAGAAAGGCCACAAGCAAATTTAATCTTGTACCAATGCTGAATGCTGGTTAGTGTGCAAATATTCTAATAACACACTGTACTTACAGCTTGTAGTGGATGTGAGAGTGTAAAGTCTAAAGCTGGCAACAAAAGGAGCATGTAGCCTGAAGAGCTGAGACCACTGTCACAAGAAGATACACTGAAATCTAGAGTTGTATTTGTATTGTAGGAATGTAGTAATTAACTAGATTAACTCAGACTAGGCAGATGTGCTCCATATTTAAATTAATCAAGTACTTCTATACTTTCCATGGTTGAATGATTCTTTCCTAATTTTTTCCTTCCTAAGAGTTTTAGAGTTCAAAATAAAGGGACTTCTCTGTATTTTCGTGACATCAGTCACTTATTTTCCCTTCAGCTGGAAGCAGTGGCTTGGCACACGCCTCGCTGCAACCAAAGCTGCTTCTCTCTCTTGCCCAGGCAAAAGGCCGCAGGGGGGTAAGGAAGGGGGGAGGCAGGGAACTGCGTCGGGAGAAGGGCGGGGACATCGGGAACAGGGCAGGGGGCTGCTGCATGTGTGCAATACTGGATGGACTTTGCTGCACATCGGCCTACAACAGGATCCCACATACACTGACTTGTATCTGAATTTCTAGGCCAACTGGTGGCAGTGCAGCCTCTGGGTGGCAGCAAACGTAGGACGGTTGGGACCTCTGGCTGTGTGGCTGTCCCCAGGGCGCTCTTCTCTCTAACTTCAAACTGGTATTGCAATGTACTCTTTCATCTTATTTTGATACATGCCTGCTCACGATGGGGGTGCATTATGTTCCGCTAAAAACGAGAATGATGTCTTTTTAAATAGTTTTGGGAAAAAGTTTCAAATAAATTTGTTGTATCTCAATGGCAGATTACTATCTAGAAGGTAGAAAGAATGTGTAAGCAAAGATTTTGAATAAACAAAGCTATGTGGACAGTAACTGGCCTAGTTCATGATAGAAAAACACAGATTAAAGTGTTTAAACCCAAGTCTGAGACCTATGGATAGATTATTTTTTTTTTTTTAAGGAAAGACTTAACAGTGCCTTTCATTCTTGTTTTCTCAGTTTCAAAAGGCAGATTCTCCTCTCCGAGGCAGTGCTTCATGTGTGCTTAAGTCCAGTTTTACTGCTTCCTTGTATGAGGTGCCAAGTGCTTTAGAGACTTTTTTTTCTGGTTAGTTTGTCAATTTTTTGGCCCCATAAAGGATTGATGAGGCTTTTGATCATTCAGTAGCACAGCAAGGAACAGCAGGCTTTTAAGCCATTACAACCATGAGGATTGTGGTTGTTCAGAGCTGTAGGGGACAAAGTTGCATGGGGGAAAAAGCTCTGAAATCTCTTGCTGAACTAGTTTTCTTAGCAGCAAATGTCTTGTAAACTTTCCTTTAAAAGCGACAGCTCTTTTGGACCTTATTTTAACTGTACTGGACAAGCAACATGTCTCTAGAATTTAGTTGCAAACAATCTCAGATTTTTTAGAAAATAAAAGAAGAGAAAGTAGTTAACACAACCAAAACATATGTCAGTTCAGGGGATAACAGGCAACAATTTGATGTGGTCTTTGCCTCTGATTAAACTATTAAGTTTTGGCAGATACAGAGGCAACAGGAAGAAGGTAAAGCAGTTAGTGAGGATAACTGAAAAGTTTTTGCTGGATAAGCACCACGAGATTGGCTAGCACAAAACGCCGCTTTACTTACTCTTGTTTGCCACTTCTTTAATCTCTCGCAGTATTTCAGCTTCCATTGTAGGATTGTTACAAATATCTACCCAGGTTCCACTGATGCCTTTCTGCTCAGCTAATGCTGTCAGCCTCTTCTGATTAGGAACCACAAAACTGATCACATAAGACTGGTCACTACCACAAGATGGCAAGAGAAGGAAGGAAAAAAGATCCAAGTAAAAATGCTTACTTGATGTTAGATACACAGACCCACGATGCTTTTTGAACTGTAGTTATTCCCCTGTACAGAATCCTTCATGTACATTAAACCTTCACAAATAATGACTTACCAAAGCTATTCTAAGTTGGTTTACGACGTTAGGTTTGATTGGTATCATGCTTTGCTGTAATTTCACGAGTACACATCTCAGTTTAGCTTCCCAGCTACATCCAGTGTTTAGCTAATTCTCTTCAGTTTCCCTTCACGTAGCGTGTTCAGTTGAAGGGAGGGAGAGGAGAGACTGGGACTATTTCTAAAACCCAGCGGAGAGCTTTTAATCTGGACACATTGCACCTGATCCAGTTTTCTCTGATATTCTGACAGAAAGCCCAAACACATGCTAAATAGAATGACATCTGTTTGGGGAAGGGGTGGGATGAAATGGAACTGGAGTGTGTTAGGATAGGAGAAATGCCAACAGAAAAAGATAGGTAGTTTCTTCAGGCTTTACGGAATCTGGGCACCTGTGCTACTTCAGAGACGCTGTTTGTAACTTGCACTCTGGTAGGAGGATTTGTTCAATGGAAACCGTGGAAAACTATCATCAGAGAAGTGAGTCAGAGCCTGTATTTTAAGTTTACCCTAAATGGAGTTTCTAAATTAATACCACTCTTACCTTTTGGCGTAAGCACAGATATTGTCAATCAGTGGACAGTTCTTCAGTGCTGCCTCTACTTTGCCCAGAGATACATATTCTCCTGCTTGTAGCTTTACCAAGTCTTTCTTACGATCTAGGAGTCAAGGGAGAGGGAAAAAATAAAAAAGCTTGTTCCATTTAAACTTTTGCATTTCCACAGACTCATTTGCAAAGCCACTATATATGTATTTTGTGCAATGCTATGCAAGATTCTTAATAAACTTGAATTAAAGCATCTTATTAAAATTTGAAAGCAGCTAATAGCATGTATATATTCTGCCAGCTTTATAAAGGCTTCTGTAAAAAAGTTTATACAGCACTATGCTTCTTGTCACACAACTTGTATGAAAGTGATGGGGACTCTCATTTTAAAAGCTATGTAATTAATACCAAAAATGAATCTTACATTTATTCTTTAAAGTCCACGTGCTAAATTTGGATAGTGATAATGTCCCAGGAAACCGCATCACTTCCAAAATTTTCCTACAGCTGTGAAGACTTTGGGAATGTGTTTAACACTGTGATTCTGCAAGCAGGTAACCTTAAGTAGATTAGCCCTGGCAAAGCCAACAGGATTAATAGCGCACTTATAATTATGTTTAGTCAAGACTCGGTAACAGATTAAGATATCAAAAATTGAGGCCAACCTATGATCTGCAGACACCCATCCGGATGAAATTCTCCTATATCTCCTGTACAGAACCATCTCTGACCATTCTCATCAATGGAGAACTCTTCTGTTGTCTTCTCTTCGTTTTTAAAATATCCCATTGAGACATTAGGTCCACCAATTATAATTTCTCCTCTAGGATTAGGCTTGTCTTTATTAGTATAGCCCCCTGAAAACAAAAAACCCCCACACGATTATTTTTAACATACATTCTGCTGCTAAGAAAATACTTTGAAACTTTTAAGTTAAAACATGAAAGATAAAGAATAATTACTTCATGGGTTACACCTCGCTAAGCAGATAGGCAAAGAACCAGCAGCAGTGGTTAAATTAATTACTCTGAAATCAGAACATTTAATACTCTCACCTTCTTGCCAGTCTCTCAATTTTATTTCACAACAAATAAGAGGAGCTCCAACTCTGCCAGTGCTGTAATCAGCAGCTTAGGGAGAGAACAAGGAAGAACACAGATATTTTTTGTCATTTGAGGTATAAACTCAAACCATAAATAAAGCGGTAGCTTATCTCAAGTTACTTTATTGCAGTTAAGAACTACAGCTATTCTAACTTTCCAAATATCCCACCAAACCCTCATATATATCTGTATCTCAAATTCTGTATTTCCAGAAGCATTTTAACTACCTTCTGTAATTGTTCCAGCTCCACATGTTTCTGTTAGTCCATAGCCTTGACCAACAGGACAGCAAAAACAGATGTTCATGAATCTTTGTGTTTGAGGCGAGAGTGGTGCTCCTCCAGAAAGCATCATGCGGACATTCCCTCCCAGTAGTGCCTTTACTTTTTTAAACAGTAGCCTTGAAAGAAGGCAAAAAAACATTAAAAATCATTCACTCGGCTCACTTTTGTAAAAAGAAAAATACACAAACCTCCTTCCTTCCTATCTGGAACACCTTAAAAATCAACTTCATCATTTACAGATTTCAGTGGATAGCAGGGATAATAAAAACCCACTACCTCTTGTGTAACACTTGAAGACGGCATAATTCCTGTAACTTAACAAACATTCCAATTTTATTACTAAAAAAAAGGCAATCCAATGAAAACTAACTAGTCATCTGTTCTGAAGATTAGTCATTCCTACGATTACATATCTTAGCCGTTTCCAGTAAGAACTTGGATTATTTCCGTTAGTCATTAGATGATACTTGCATGTTGGATGAGAATTGTCTGATGTCAGATAGCTTAGATGATTCTTCTTTTAGACTGTCTTAACAAATCACAAGGAAAAAGATACACTTGGACTGTGAATGATACTTACACATTACACAGAGGTGCGTCGTATCCCCTCTTGATTTGTTCCAATTTGTAGTCATAGGCTATCTTGAACAGAGTTCTCTGAATATAGTTCATCTCTTGAACTTTACTCATGACATTTTTATAAATTCTGTCCATTATTTCCTACAAAGTGTTAAAAAAAGCAAGGAAAATTACCACATAGACTAGCATNCCCCCCCCCCCCCAATTATTCCTTTAAAATGTGTAATACAGTAAGAGTGAAAATGTCTGCATCATTGGTTAGGCAATGCTTAACTGTAATGCTTTTAATGTGTGATCAATTAGTCAATTTATAGACCATTGCAGCTTAGAGCTATTTGAAATGGGTGGAATGAAGTATCAAAAATGCAGTAGAAAAATAGTGACTTAACCTTACTTTTCTCCATTCTTTTTTTCCCCTCGCACCAGTATCACTAGAGAGGAAGAACGCCCGTGCTGTAGCACGTACCTTCTCTTAGAAAACTTGCCCTGCACTTACCTGACAGGTAAGTCAAGGGCAAGTAATTGAGTAACCATCGCGGGCCTTCGGGCATACTGCAGTAATTCATAGCACCCCTCGCGTTTCTACAAACAGCTTTCTAAACCTCAGATTTGGTTTTAAAGTATTTTCTGCCCCTCATTCTGAAGATGTCGTCTCCATCAGCCACAGCCACAAGTCTGGGGTAACGCGCCACAGCGTAATAGCAATTGCTATGTTACACAGTTCACGTTATCGATAACACCTTAACCTGTATTTAAAATGGGACGAAAGGATTTAGAACATTTTGAATTCAAGTTTAGCTAAATCTCTTTGCTGAAGAGCAATATGCCATGCAACATTTATGGTGCTTAGGAGTCCTGACGCTGACTTTATCTACAGCAATTGCCAAGCACAAGGGGACGAGCTAAGAGATTTGAATTTCACCACTTCCTTTCCCAAGAGAAGTTTTTCAGCTTTCAAAGCAATGTGGCTGCAGTAATTCTAGTTACCTGACAAAGAAACTACAGTTCTGTCAGAGATGAGAAATTAATTTCCATTAAAATAATACGCTTAAGATCACTAAAATACACAGAACTTAATAGTGTTCAGACTGGTGAAGTATTTAACAGAAGTTTAAGGACTGCCTCCTTCCAGTGTGTCACAGAGCACAACGCTTTGAAGCATTTGTGCTTTCTAACAATAGTCAAATTTAAAACTGAAAAGAAAGCTATGAAAATGATGTACTTTGAAATATCGAAGATCAAAATATTAAGGTCTTATTAGAAACCACTCTCAGTAGTGTTTTTGATTAGTTCCTTTAAATCTTCATGTTTGAGCTTTAGACAAACTAGAATTTCAGAAAAAGTGTACGCTATTTTCAGCCTGGTTTACCTACAGAACATCATCTAATATTTCCAAAAGCCAGACAAATATCTTAAAGCAGAGTTAATTGTCGCTTTTTGGAAAGACTACAGAGGCACGACAAGGTTTACAAAGGCTGAGAGGAACCATTAACCCTTATTACAATGTTCTGATCGAATCAAATATTTAGAAATATTTGTGCCTCTGGATTCTGTTAGAATTGTTTTCCATTTCACTGCTTGTATGTTCTAATCACTGGTGATGTTACGATGTTTTGACGATAAAAAAAGACAATAGTTTTAGGGAGAGAAATATTTATTAGCTGATGTTATGTAAGTGCTGTTCCCCTAGAGCTTTCTGAAGGTTTCCCCTCTTTGCTGTAGATTGTTGAACTCTAAATCCTGTATGCTATCAACTGAAAATAGATCACCAGTTCCAATTTTATTTTTTCTCAGCTGACTTCTTTGTGATTGTGTGTAGAATCAAGACATTTAGGTGGGGTTCAGCATTATCTCTGTTCTGCAGTTAATTCATATGAAACTGGTATTTTTTTGCACATGCATAGAATATAGTCTTTCCAAGAGGGATTATGTCCATATTTAAAATTTACACTGGTTTTGACAGTAGTCTAGCACTTGAATTTTTCCCGGGAAATATATTTAAATGGCTATTTTCCAGAACGCTGGGGTTCTCAGACATTAATTTTCACTCGGTTAATTATTAAGAAAAAGTCCAAGCCTATATATATATATGATTATTATTTTATAAAACAAAAAATGCAAGCGAGTAATTGATTTTAAAACTCTTGGCTGTTCCCAAAAGATGCTGCAGAACAACCAAATCCAACCCAAACTCACTATTCTTAAATGAGATTAAATCCTCCTACTCACCCACCACCACCGTGTGGCAAAGGCTGGTGCTACCAGTCTTAGGAGCCACAGATGCGATAGGATCCTAAGAGGCACGTGTGATTCCAGGACATATGAGGAAGTTTTTTTTGCATTAGAAAGACGCAAACATTTGTGTATTTTTTGGGTAGCACTAAGACCTCGTGGAATGCAGTAGCCTGGTCACCCGAAGACCAGCGTAAGCTACAGAAGCAACAGGAGTCAGAGTCTCCTGATAATTTTTTCTTATAAGAGGAAACTAAGAGAGACTAAGCCTAAGTGTTACCTTGGAGACAAGCAGCTGCGATTGGGCAGCCAAAAACTATGGCAGCACAGCTTAATTTGGTAAGTTCTGTAATTCGGCCAAATGCCCGTATCTTAAAGTGTCCATCTTAGCCAAAGCCACCCTGCTTTTTCCCTGTGCAAAAAGAAGTTTCAGACTCTGAACGTCAACGACTTTCTGTATTCTATTGTTGTATCAGTAGCCCAGTAAAACATCGCTTGTAACTATTACAACACATTTACAGTTTTGGATCAAAAAGGGTCTTGGCTTTAGCATACATGTAGTCGTGTGCTCATCTGCAGCATCAGTACTCAGTTCAAGCAATGACAACTGGAATTTCTATATTCTGCTTTTTTTCCTGTTAGTGACAGTTACTCACACATGAAGAGAAAAAGATGTTAGTAAATAGATTTATCTAGCACGAACAAGATAGAAAGCACCATTTTGTTGCTAAACATATCTGCTTCTGCATACTTACAGGCACAGCTGCCATCAGTGTAGGCTTAAGTACAGTACAGTCTCCTTTGCTTCCCTTCTTAATTTTACTTGACTGTAATAAGGAAAAAATGTCAATTTATGAAGCTGAAAACTAAGCAGCTCTTTAGAAAAGGCCTAAGAAGTAGGGAGATATATCAGCATGTAATTTGTTTAAATCTCTTCCCCTGTCCCTCTGAAAAACATTTCCTGCATAAATTTTTTTCCCATTGTGATGGAAGAAGTAATGATTAACAATTCCACCCAAAATACTAGATGTTTTTACAAGTCCAACCTGGTTAAATCCACTTTGTACATCTTTCTCTTATTTCCTCCCTCCAGCATTTGCTTTCTCCTCCATCTTCCTCCAGGAGTTTCTTTCGCCTGATGCAATCTCTATACCAGCAAAACCTACAGAAGCATTCTTTCCCAGCTTAATTTGCTCTTATTTATCTTCATTGTTAAATGGAAGAAGGCAAAGGGCTAAAGAGAAGATCTACAATAACTGGATAAAGAACTGATAAAGTGAGACTGAAAACTTAAAATCACTTTAAACAGTTATGTTCAGCTAATCTATTAATAGCTGTTCTTATCCTGATATCCAGTGCATAATGCTGTACGTGTTTATTAGGTTTTCTTTTAGACTTCCTGCGTATCATAAAAGTAAAGATTTTAAGAAAATTTATATGGTATGACCTGCTGCTATAGTTCACCAGGAATGTTAATTTGCATCATTTTCTGAAAAAAATTTACATTTCTCAAGTGTGCCATACACATCAGCATTTCTTTCATAAAAAGATCGCTAAGCCAGGAGAATGCAGTCTGCCAAAGCTGGAGTTTGGTTTCGCTTCCCCCGCGCCCCTCACCTGATCCGACAGTGTGAGTGGAGAGGAATAGCCAATCCTGCAGCCGTACGTGATGCAAGAAATTTCTGCTGTCAATTCTAATACGTGGGCCAGAGGCAAATAACCAATGTACGTATCCTTGGGCCTAGGAAAGGAAAGGATTATCTAATTAACAATGATGCACAAGTGGCCTGAAAATACTGTGTAACAGTTCCATTGTGTGCTTAGTTATTACTTTTTGAAAGACTTGGATCACAAGGGAGGTTTATGCTTCTGCATTGCGAGAAGTGTGTGGTTTCAAACCACAGTTTATAAACAAAATGAGGAAAATCCTACCTAAGGAAATCAGTATGAATTACAGGATTTGCCTGGTTTTCTAGGAAACTCAAAGATTCCTTGGTGCTGCACTGCTATTTCCTCTCTTTGTGGGAGTTGTCATCCCAGGTACGAAATTAAGGATGAAATCACTATATTTTAAAATAATCACCAATGATTTGCAAATTCTTGACAGTCATCATAACATCGCCTTCTAAAGTAGTTTAGTAGAAAGACAGCTGATCACTGAAGCACTGAGGCTTATTTCAGGAAATAATTTATTAAAAGATTTCTCAGCAAGAAACTCAGAGCTGTACGTTACCAGAAGCTTTCAGCATCAAGCCAGAACTGGTTTTATATCCTATCGTAAAAGGAGTTCAGCAACGTACCTTATTTCAGCTATTAAACCCTTTGTGAATGCAGTGACAAACACACCCACATTCATGAAAAACATCCTCAAAATATTAATGTGAGAGAATTTGCAGTTGGTTTTACTATCATCGATGCACAGTTTATTACTTTTCTGCTCATTTAGTATACTCGAGCAGATTCTGCAGCACGTGCGTTACCCATCCAGCAGCAGTGTCTGTAGATCAATGGAAGCGGTAGGCTCTGACAGACTTCCTAAAGTCATTCTAGCTGCCCCAAAAACATCTAAAAAAAATTTCTCAAGTTTGACTACATGAGAAATCTCCTTATCTGGTGGCATCTTCTGATGCACAAAGAGAGTGCAAAAATGCATCACAGACCTAAAGGTGAGGGTAATAATAATAATTAAAAAAAAGTAGAAACAGCATGTGAGACGAGCTAGAAGGGCATCCTTTTCGAATGACAGGATAAGTTCACAAACACAAGATATTTCTTATAAATTGAAGATTAGTGGACTCACAATAAAATGAAGAAATTTGGTAACACCTAATGCCAACAACAGACTTTCTATAAACTTGTGTACTTTTGGAGGTTCTGTTTTATCTCTCCATGCACATGACAACTCGGTGTTTCTTACCCCAGTCCAGGTATTCTCTCGCACTGTCCCGTCATTCCAGCTATTAAGTTTTTATGCATCATCATCACTCCTTTAGGTCTCCCAGTAGAGCCACTGGTGTACATTACTAAAGCCAAGTCTGTAGGAACAGGTCTGCTTGGCAGAATGCTTGCTACAAAATGCAGTAGGAAAATTGTTATTGATTCTTAATCTACTTTCTAAACTGTTCTTTCTGTAATTAATCAACGTGAAAAAGTCTGTAGGTAACCAGTGTGAAACAGGTGCTCCAGCAAAGGTAAGCACAATGTGCTGCTCAGTGGTGGTTGCAGAAATCAGTGATGGAGAGAGGAAGTGAGGGAAGGCAGGTTTGGAAAGGAATAACAAGTATTTGGGCATCTATGCAATCAGGGTGATCCTTTTGCCATTATGTCTCATAACTGACTGAAAGCTTCATAGAAAAAGCCTTCAGAAGACCAAGTAAACCTGCCAAGGGCAGTGAAGGGGAGAAATACAGTACTGGAGAAACAACAGTTTGAGGAAAAAAAAAACCAACCCTGAACACAAAAGCAAAAAACCCAACAGCCCAAAAAGCTACAAGTCAGCTTTTCTGTCAATCACTCTTCCAAAGCCAAGGTTGTAGGGTTGTAGAATTGACTACTTTTTTTTTTCCTTTTTCTTTTTTTTGGAAAAGCAGTAAGCTTACACCGCTTGACCTTTGATTTTTGTTTTAATCCCTTAGCATTTATTCTTAGGATGAAAATTATTAGCTTTCATGGCTTTTGCAACTATAGGGGGAGCCAAAGTGTTTGCGAGGGAAGCAGGGGTTTTATGGAAAAAAAGCCACAAAACACCACCCCTCAAGGTAACTGCTGGTTTGTATCTGTACCTTAAACTGAACAAAGATAAGCAGTTGTAATTAATGTGTGCTTCCCTGCAAAAAGCTCCTTTGCCAGTTTATCTCCTCTTTTATCCAAGAGAGAGGAGATCTGGCTAAGCACAAACTGCTGAGTGAAGGAAAAGAGATGATCAAGGTTGTTTTTTCCCTCCTTACAGCAGATGTTTACAGTCACTCCTGGCTGCCCAGTGTAGCAAGGGATGTCAACCATTACTGCTCTAGCCCAACGTGCTTTTCCGCTACATACTGGTTAAAAAAACAAAAGACATTTCCAAGCCAACAAGCCAAAAAATAGCCTTGAGTGCTTTCTCCTCTCTTCTTAGGAAAAATAGTGAACATAAGACGAATAAAAGGGAAAAGTAGCAGAAAATGGAACACTGAACCGGATTCTATTTCACTTCCTA
This sequence comes from Ibidorhyncha struthersii, assembly GCA_013398815.1. Lineage (NCBI taxonomy): Eukaryota > Metazoa > Chordata > Aves > Charadriiformes > Charadriidae > Ibidorhyncha > Ibidorhyncha struthersii. The sequence continues at coordinate 724,193 of VZSZ01004489.1, read as the reverse complement.
AAACAAAGCTGGAGTCTTAAAATAAAATTATTCTGGTTATCGTTTAGAAGTTAAAAATAAAGTTTTATCCTGAATTACCTGACACTTGAACAAGGGTGCAGGACAATAAATAGAGATCAAACAAATTTGCTGCTTATTTAAAGGAAGCCAGAGGATGAACTGGCAATCTGCCACTGCCTTTGTGTTAGAGACCTGCGTGGGTGGGGTTTTTTCCTGCTACGCATCCATCTTAACCTAGGTCTGATTTCACTGTTAACGTTGCTTGATTAATTCTCTGTGAAGTGATTCACTTACAGTTTTCTGGTTTGGCTCCCAGCTCTTCTACTGTCTGCATGCTATGAATCTCCACGTTTTCAGGGTATTCCGATTTATTGATAGTCTTCTTGTCCACATAAATGATATGTTTAAGACAGGAGACCTGTGACAATGCAGTCTATAAAAGAGAAATGAAATTTTTAGCACTGACTGCACTGTAAAATTATTACAGGGTTGCCTGTAAGCAGGTGAAGCTGGTACCAAATTACCTTAAGCTTGCTCTCAAGAAGTTCTACGCTAGTGACCAGATATGATGCTCCACATTCATTGAGACCATAGGTTACTGCCTCTTCACCCAGGGTGGCATACAATGTAACAACTGTTACAGCAAGGAGAGGGAGAACATGAAAGAAACATTAGGGTAATACTAAATGCAAAAACTCTTGCTGTAGCTCACTGGAAAGCATGGCGGGAGGAGCAGGTGGGGGCGTAAAATTAGCTTAATGGGGAATTTTCTAATTTGGAAACAAACCAGCTTTGAATTTTTCCACATCAGAATTTTATGCCACAAGAGATCTCTGAAATGAGGAGGACAGTTGTATAGGAAGCATTTCTTTACTGACAGGGTGGTCAGACACTGCAACGGGCTTCCTAGAGAGGTGGTCGATGCCCCAAGCCTGTCAGTGTTTAAGAGGTGTTTGGACAATGCCCTTAATAACATGCCTTAACTTTTGGTCAGCCCTGAATTGGTCAGGCAGTTGGACTAGATGATCGTTGTAGGTCCCTTCCAACTGAAATGGTCTATTCTATAGAAGAGAAATCATCGAAACAAAGAGATCCACTAAACCCCAACACTAATGCCCTAAGCAATCACACAGTGAGCAACTGAGAACATGTGTTCTGCCGCTGAGCTCCCTGCAAGCCAGAACGCGGGGGGAGAGGTGATGCTATAAACATTGCAGGGCACCAGTCATGGGTTAAAGCTATGCACTTGTACAAGCAGCTCTTCCAGCAGCGTCAGCTGCTTTGCTTGCTCCCATGAAATTATTGATGGGGGCAAGGCAGAGAATCAGACTAAGGAATCAGACTGTTTTTCACGTTGCTAGATTATTTTTAACCCTGACTGGCTACAGGAATGCCATTAAGTGCCTCACAGGCACCAAGGAGTTCACTCTTCCTATCATCTCTCTACTGAAAAAAAACACCTGCCTTTAGTATTATCTGCTATCTCAAACTCTAACCTCCAAAGACCATTAAAGGAATTTAATATTCCTGTGAAATAGGGTTGAAGTGGAAGGGACAAAAAAAGAGTAATGTTATATGGCTGATTCTTCCTGCCTCTCAAAGCGTGAGGATCAAGACCAAATTAACCATCCTCTCCTACTTCAATAGCAGTATCAGCTCTTCCATTATTGCCCTTTAACAGCCTCTCTGCGTACTCTACTGAACGACCTTCTCCTTGCACAGTCAGCTATTATGAATACTGGAAGAAAGAGGCAGCATAGTGCAAGCAAAAACATAAGGCGGCAACCAAAATAAGCCATGGGTCATCATGTGTTGTATGCAGGCTGGGCATGTGAGTGCAGAGTAACCTTTGCCACTTCACCCAGAAGTTTGCATTCATTATGTCAGATTAGAGATTTTTCACATCTTAATTTTTTTTAAAAAAAGGAAAAACCCATATACATAATTGTAATGAACTTGAGCAGTTAAAAATGTCACCAAAAACCCTTCAGACTAGAGTATGATCTTGATTACTGTATCATTCTTCTCTCTTCCAATAACCATTTCTTGTTTTGCATGCCTAAGTCAGGATACAGACAGAAAATACTATAAACACATTCCACATTTTTGGGGGAGAAATGCAACTACTGACATCTTCAGAGTATTTTCAAAAAACCTGAATAGTAACCATGCTGTTCTGTCATTCTAACATCTAGAACATTACTACAATAAAATCAGAAAAAACAGTCTCATAAGTACAAGCAAGTTAATTTTAGGGATCTCTGCAATGCATAGAATAGACTGGAAACTTCTAAGAATCAGACTGTAGGCAGAGTAAGTTTATGAAATTCTTATACCATCAATGACAGGATTGGCAGATTCAAAATACTTAACAGCCAAACCAGTGCTGAGAAATGGTTCTAAATTACATTAGAAGTAAACAAGTTCAGCACTCACGAGGAAAGTTGTACTTGAAGCAGGTGAGAGCTGCAATCATCCATTCTGCTCGGGTCTCACAGAATATGACAACGGTACTCTTTGGGGTTAGTCCCAGGGCAGTCAGTCCACTCCCCAAGCGATTCACTTTCTCATTTACTTCTTCATAGGATAACCATCTGTAAGTTCCTAAAATTAACTGGCGAGGGAAAAAAAAAATAATTGTGATTACAAGAAGCTGCTGGTACAGCTCTACCACCATAACACCGTAAGAACACACACTGCCATTCATTAAAAGATACAAAAAATTGCTTTCATTTTTCTTGAAGTAGAATAAACAGTGCATCCTGTATTCTGTTATTCTTTAACTACTATAAAACAGATGTTTTATACCATAAGAGGATGATTAAGGAAGACCTCTAAGGAGACCTCCACTGTCGAGGCAAGATGCAAAGCAGCTCAAAACCAAATCAGAATTAAGTACAAAATTGTAAGTTTTACCTTTTTGAACACTTTTCCATTTGGTTGCATTTCATTTTCTTCACTCAGTATTTCTCTGGTCCCAAGACAATCCTTCTTCCCAAATTTTGCTAAAGCATGGTCAAACAACTTGTCCAATGTGTCTGCTCCAGGAATGTTTATGTTTGCTAGTGAGTCAAGATGAGTAACAGAACGGTAGGGGCTTCCAGGTTTGTCCGAGACGGGTTTAGCTTTTAAACGTTTTGCCATAGCCTTTTTCTTCTTAGCATTGGTAAGAAAATACCATGGAATAAATACAAGCATACTGTACACAGATATTAACAAGTACACAGGCAGCAAGAGAATGGCATATCCTTCTAGCCTAAGTTTCATTGCAGGTATTTAAAAAAGAACAATCTCTTATTGTGTGCTGAAGCAGGCAAGAGCAAAGCAGCAGTGCAGTATGGTGTTGGAAGAAGCAAGAGTAAGTCAAGCTTAGGTAGTTCTGTTTCAGAGCAGCTGCTAAAATTTTAGTAACCTTTGAGAGCCAACAGTGGACACCTGTGGGTGAAGACCAGAGCCAAGCAGAGAGCAGGAAAAAAAAAAAAGAAAAAAGAATTAAATTAGTAATATTACAGTCAATCCATTAGTTTTAGTCCTTCTAAGAGTTCACTTCAAATGCATCAAGACAAAGGAGACTGAAGTAACTGATTTAAGAGGCGTGTACAGCAGCCTACTGCTCTGAAGACCAAAGATCAATCTTTTCCATATTTGTTTGTTGCATCCACAAATATTTACTTTTCATAGACTTTTCTCCACTATCTCTGTTTGAATAGTTCAGGGCTGTTGAGATGAAGTCTGTCCTTCACATCATAATATTGTGTTTCAGCTACTTGAGTAATGCTACAGTTGCACAATTATGGGAAAGGTCAACAGTTGTTTTCCCCCTAAATATTTGTACTACAGGAAAAGATACAGTAGATTACTGCTTTTCAGAATATTATATCAACTTATATTCAGATTAAAGTGTATCTTGATACAGAGTCCTCAAAAGTCTACATGTTGTAATCTAAAAACTATATATTCCAAAACTGCTTTATTAGCTTTACTCCAGCAATGGAATTTTTTGATCTATTACTTTTCAGCTATGAATGTCAGACTCTTGGAAAGGGATTACACAGATTTGCTTTTCCCCCTCCAAAAACTACTTCAATGCATTCCAGGTATGGAAAATGGAATCCAAGTTGACCAATTTAATCCAATTTAAAATAAAGCAGAGTTTGGCAATATATTGTCTGCATGAGAACTGGGCCTGCATAAAGACTGAAGGTGAGTGGGAGAAAAACTCATTGGGTTGCATCATAGCCAAAACACAGCTGTGGCCAGCCCAGTGGTCTGTAACTAGTCTGCACTGGCAGGCAAAAGATACAGGTTCTTATCTTCATCTGGATGGCACGCAAACACGGCATGCAAACACATCATGAACGGTGCACACAGCAGGAAAATAAAAGACAAAGGTGCACCGACAAAAGAGCAGTACCTCGGACACACAGGGGAGTGAGTGACGCTGAGCAGCTTATTGCAATGCCCAGTCTTTCATGGACAGAAGCTGCTAAACAGAATGGATGAGAATAGGGAAATTTTCAGGGCTCTAGCAAGAATTAAAAGAACATGGGCACACCTCAAAGTGTACTTTTATTAACATCTTTGCCACCCTCAGGTGATGAGAGAGGCTACAATTAACATTTCGGGTTAAACGAGACAACTGTTACTACCAGCATAACAGAAATCTATTCATAGGTTGTTGGGGCTTTTATTAATAAGAATTCCAATATCCGCAGTTGTGTTGTAGCCAATATCAACAGCCTTTAATGTAATGTAAGAGTAAGAGCTCTACAGATACTTAAAATAACATGATCACCCCATTAATTTTTTAAATTAAACCTATAAAATAAAATCACTATTGACAGTAAAATGTACTAAACTAAGTTTAAACTTGTTCAGAAAAAAAGTATTCTGCATATTTGTTTTTATAAAAAGTGAATGCTACATTCTTTTCAAAATGCTTCTGCTTATTCTGCTTTAGTTAACATCATCATCAACTGCTCAGCATACAGTCAAACCTCACCAGAAGAGGTATCATTCTACTTCCCTAAGCTCCAGTTCTCAAAAAAGAAGGTTTACTGGTTTATATTACAAATCTTTTATGATATTTTCATTCCAGTTAATTCAGTGCTCCGAAAGCAGCAGTTCAGCTTGTATTTAAAACAACAGCCAGCCACAGCACTAAGACTGCAGTAAGAAAACCTCAGTGCATGCCCATGATTAGACACAATGCTACACGTTAAAATAAACCCCACGGAGAACTCTCACTTTTCTTTACCTTCCAGCAAAAAGCATATGACCAGACACAGTGACTTGGATAAAAATCAGACTTGTTGGACTAATGCAAACAATGTTATATAATGAGACAGTACCACAGCTTTTATTCAGGCTGAGTAGTAGCTTTTTCAGAAGTAGTCCTACTGGTAAAAAACTACTCGCTAATAATCAAGAACTGACTAATTTAGAATGGGAGGAGAGGAATGGGCTCATATTTACTTAAATTCTTTAGCCAGTGTTCTGGATTGACCAATGCTATAAAATGACATTTACTTTAACTTTTCCATTCAATTTAATCTCCTGTACATTAATTTTATAAATTATATTTAAGCTATTTAGCAGCTTGTGTAACACTGGACCACAAAATTTTCAGAGTATTTTCTGTGTACATGTTATTACAACAGATACAAAGAACGGAAGATCATATTTTCACACATTGATTTGCTTACTACTTTCTAATTAAATCTATATTGACTAATGGTATCTATTAATATATACTTATTGCAATTATCTCATCTTTCCACTGCTATATTCCACTTTCTTATGGCATCAGAGCACCAGTGGATTGAACTGAAGTCTCTACGGTAAGAGCTGCCCCAGGTTTTACCATATGTAGAATGATGGGGACCTGCTCCTCTTGTCATCTAAGCACTGATGAGGTGCAAACAGCACAATGAGTTCCACCAGTACTCTCATGATTTAAACAGGTATTTCACAATATCCAATTCCCATTTTAATACTGATTATTGATACTAAGTCTTTAAAACTGAACTGGGTTGCAGAATAAATTGTAAGACTATGTGTGAAAAGAGGACTCTTGTTTGAAAACGTATCCTGCTGATGTCATCTAATAAACCTTTCTACATGCATGGAATGTGTACTTTTCTAGTGAGATGATCTTCAAGCTAAGCAACAAAACTCAACTCAGTGTTAAATACTAACTTAGGAACCTTTACGGTTTACTGGAACAACTTTCTAACATGCTAAAAAACCTCATCAGAGTGTTTAAAATACTGCCTGAAATAATAAAGTAGTGATAAAAAAGTCTTAATGGGAAAGAACGATTGTTTTCTCTTAAAACTGGCACCCTGTTGAAATCCCTTTTAACTTGCTGCCAGTTATGTTACTGTACACATTAGCAAAAGTTACAGGTTGCATTTCTTTCATTTTGAAATTTCAGATTTGTTTGAAATACTTTAAAAAGTGTTTATAAAGAACAGATAACCTAGCTACTTGTACACAGTTGTGGTATTTTAAAGTGATTCTATCTTGACAAAAATTAGTTGTAATTCTTAACAGAAATCAGACTTAGTACGTCCCAAAAAAACAAGCTTGGCTTTTTCCTTTGAACATAGTCATATAAAAACCTCACACACACAGAGGTACACTTACAAGGGTTCTGACAGCGATGACTCAGGTCTTTTTAGTGTTGATTAGATCTATATTAAAACAGAAAAAAAAAAAGTATTAGAGGTTGGGAATTTTTTTGCCTTGCAGAAAGGAGGAATCTTTAGAATTTCTGCCCTAATGCTTCTGAAGAAGAACAGCCTATGAATTTAGACAAAGGTGGCACACACTATCCATTACAAGAGGGGAGCAATGATATTATTGGAAAAGACTAAGCTTGCAGACTTACAGAGTACAGATAAAGGTACCCAAAAGGAGTTTAATTTTTATGGGACCCCCGCCCTGTTTAAACATGTCCTGAATAAAGCTATGAACAGAAGCTTAATTTCATTTAAAAAAAAAAAAAAAAAGAAAGCAAGAAAGAGACTTTTGGATTCCATACGGTCCATTCTTCTGTCTCAGGGCAGAAGCAACAAGACCTTTATTGTCAGTAGAAACATTAACTCAGGACTATCACCTGTAGCATACACTGCCCAAAAGAGTCATAAGGAACACGAAATAGAGTTTGGGTACTGAGGTAAGAGGAGAGTGTACAGAACAAAAGCATGGCTATGTAGGCAGCGAGGCTTCACTGGTTCCATGACCAGTGAAAAAAATGATGCCTATATGCAACTATACAGATAGGGCTTCAAAAAGTCTACTGCATAATTGGTCTCTTGGACTACTTGATTTTATATACAGAAAGCTTTTAACTGATGTTTAACCTACTTACATTTTATTAGCCTTTCCCATAAGTCTAAGATTTCAATCAAGGTACCAGTTTTTACGGACTGATACTGTGTTAAACATCCCTTACAAAATTCTCCTGCAAACACTTTCTCCTGAAATATGAAATAAATTCGAGGCATAATAATGTTTTTAGTGTTACTGGCACTCGCATGTGGCTGTATAAGATCTTGATCCATAACAGGACCATCCCAAACTCATGACAAATAAATATTTATCATATTTTCCATATAATGCATAACAGAGTGACATACTGAACTTGCAAAAGTACATCCACACCAATTCCATTTTGTTAGAAGCCAAACTTAGCTATTCAAACTGCACCTTATGCCTTCATTCTCCTATTTAAGTTTAATTAGACTTTAAGAGAGAGGATGAGATGCAACGTTCACAATGCTGCACCATCAAGGATACCTTCAAGGCAAGGCAACTACATATTACTAAAGTATAACAGTTATGTTCTCTATAAACTTCCTCTTTCCTCACAAATACAAGAAAAAGTAGCACTCACATGAAAAATTTCACTGTATCAAAATAAAACTTACATTAACACTAGAATATTTAGATTCTGTGATATTTTATGTTGACTTACAAAGTTCATTATTTCTCTTAATTGTGCAATGTAACTAGCCTATTTAGACGCTTACCTATCTGTTTTGGAAACAGCAGAGCTTCCAGTTCTTGGTGTAGGAAATGCACGTTCCCAGCAACAGCAGTGTGTGCCAGGCATGCCTACAGTCCCAGAAAAAACCCAACCCAACCCAAACTGGATGTAGTTTCTCTCCTAGATAGCTGCGTTTTCAGCATCTCCCAGGGATCTTCCTCAGGTGAATAAGCTTCTAGCAATTTTGGAATGGTAACTCTCTAGACTAGAGTTCATTTATCATTTGCAATGATATGTTACAGTGTTAGTATTAGAAATCTCACTCATGAGGTAATCTTTTCCTTATTACTATTATATGCTGGCGTTTACAAAAATTCTATAGTCCAAGCTCCCTATAGAAAATAAATAACCGATGCGAATGCTCATACAAGCACTGGCACTGTATTTTACAGACTGCCACAGATGGAAGATATGTTCTTTGAGTATAATCGGACTTTGAGATCCTCAATTAAAAGCTCCAGAGACAGATAATTGGCAATGCTCGAGTCTCGTCCTGCAGCCAGGGCCACAGAATAAAGTCTGAAATCAGAGCACAGGTTTTGGCACAGAAGAGACACTCCTCTCTTTGTAATTGTTCATGAATTTAACTGAAAATCTAAGAAACAAGTGGCAACTTTTTTTTTTTTTTTACTATAGAAAAAGAGCTTTTAAATAGTCACAAAAGCTTATGAGACTAAATAAGAGCAAAAGTGTGCGTGGGGAACAGGGAAAGGGTTTCTACTTCTGGAAGCGACTATTCACGGAGAAGGAAGTGCCTTAATCTTCTCTGCATTTAACTATTCGAGCAGAACAGAATCAACGTATCCAGCATTTGCACACACAACTAGAATTTCTAAGTGGACCTCAAAACCTAAAACAGTATCTGTGGCTAGAAATTTTATCCTATGCAGTTTAATTTTAATAAGGCAGCAAACTATTGTCTTCGCTAGGAAAGGCCTTAATTAGCCCAAGTCCAAAACACTGTAACAGTTTAATATTGAAAGTATATGAATACCAGTGTTCTTTGTACTTCCTCTTGTGTTAAAACGTTTGCCAGGGATCCAATTTACTACGTAATGATAGCATGATTAGAATAAAACACATTTCTTTTTCAGTCTACTTCGAACATTAATTGCAACTTTTAAAACCTTTTTTCATTGCATTAGGAAAGTCTTCTAGTACGAAAGATGACATTAGACAGGAAAAGGGTAGAATTGTAGTTTGTAAAGATAACCTGTTTAGTTTAAAACCAACACCGGAGGAAGCCCTGGTTCCCCTGCAACCGAGCTCTTGCCAGCTTCAAATGGAGACACAGTTCTGGCTTTAGCGTAAGTACTCAGGGCTGACTCCTTTCAGGAAGTTCTGAAATCTTCCAAAACAATCCAGCATGAATAAGTAGCAACTATTTCCGGAATTTCTCTAGCGTTCAGGCAGATTTAAACATTCTGGAAACCACAGTAAGCATTCATAATTTGTTAAGTGGAAAGGTGGTTCTGCACAGTGAAAAAAAAATGTGAGTTGATCTGAATAACTACGTGGGTTATTAGTTACAGTCAGGTTTTGGAAGGGAATTTAATCAATATCTAGTAGTCCTGGATTTGTTCCAGTACGAGAACTGAAAAAGCCTAGGATTTCAAAATGAAATTACTGAACGACTGAGAAATATCCCATTGCCAGGAAAATGCAGCAAGCTTAAATGCAATAAACAAATGAGTGCATACTACAAGGCTCGCTCTCTACTAAAAAAAAATTTTGGTTTTTCCAGATTTATACCTGTCGCACACAAGAACGAGAAAACATTTCTACAGATGAGAAGACTGTGGTTAAATAGCAATAAAAGTTAGAAGAATCTTGTGGGTAATTACAACTTTTTGGGGGTTAGAAAGATTGAAAGAAGAAAAACTAAGGGAAATTACTCATTTTTTACATCATGTCACTGTTTTTATGAAAACAAACTCTGCCAATATTAGGCAAGTTACTCATGGTAGAAATAAAAAGTACAAGAGGTCCGATTTTTGTTCCTTTCTCACAGGCAGATTTCTACATATTTTCCTCTTACACAATTTTGTACGTCAAAGAGCAATGAAAACTCCAGAGGTAATCTAATCAAACGCCAGCAGGTTTCAGACATACTTCTGTGCTCTACCAATGCAATAGCAGCTCAAAGCCTGAGAACTTTCAAGAGCTCTTACTACGTCTGTGCAGCATAAATACTAGTACCCATGGCCCCACAAACAGGGAGAGGGGAAGTCAGGTACAGTGGATCGTGATGCAAGTCGAGGGTCCCAGTTTAAATATATATATTGTTTGAAAGAGCAAAACCACAAGTAGTATTAGGAAATCTTGTTTCTCTTACTGCTGGTTAAAAAGAAAAAGTAGTTAATACAATGTTTTACTTAGCTACTAAATAAAGATGAGATTTATATTTGGTTTCAAGAAAAATATTGTTGTCCTTTATATTCACTACTTCTGGTTTACTACCTCAGAACTTAATGTCAATCGGGAAAAAATAAATCAGTTTGTAAGTGTCAAGTGTCATACATCTGTTGCTGCAACAAGTATTGTAATGGAAGCCAGACCAAGCACGCTTACCCAGTATTTCTCAATTATCTAACAGACTGGTGTGAAACTCTCTCTCCTAATCTTGTATCATAAGGGCAAGCAAATATTTGATGAACGGGTGAGAGCTGTTTGTGTGCCCCAAAGGCAGAAAACATTAAAGGCCAAGGCATTCCACAACTGAAAACTGCCCACTGAGAACATGCTGAATTGGGGAAGTATTTCCTCTAGGCCCACCTCTGTTAACTTTTGCCTCATTAAATTCTATCCAGAGTCTGCACTGGAAATACCTGAGGCTCATTCACTCCAACGCTTCCTCTCTCACGTGCCCGTACTCACTCTGTGCTGGTTTTGCTGTGAGCCCATTAAAAGCCTGTGGCACACAAGGTTTCGAGTCAATCCAATTTATCCTACAGTAGTGGGAATGCTCGCAGTCACTGTAACAGCAAATTCAGTTGTTTCAATGCTTTTGTGTTGAAAGAAGTGAGAGGCATCTTTTTGTTTCATTGGCATTTTAATTAATGAACATAGTACGGACTGGTGGCTTGGACAGACAGGATTTCACTAGAGGATGGGATGGAAAAGGAGAAACTCTGCAACTGAAAAATACTGATATTGCCTCAAAACGCCTCCAACATCTACAAAATATACTTGGACTAAAGGGCACAAAAATTAAAAAGGAAAACGCCTATACTATACTAATAAAGAAGTATTTATGTCAGCCTGATCTCCTCTACATATACACCCATCTCATCAGGCCTTATAGCAAATGTTACTCTTACTCTGAAGTTTCAACAGCAGAGATAAGCGATTGTACTGTTTCCACCCAACTTTTAAAAATAAGCACATGAAAAGGCAAGCAGCATGATCAAGGACAAATTTTAGAGGGTATGTGGCCGTGGAAGTTCTCCAGCAAAAGCTATGTAAGCAGTCAAATAAGAATTGATAATCTGTTTCTTCCTGCATGTAATACAAAATGGATAGACTGACTAGTTCTGTGTTTGGCTACACAACCATTTTGCAATGGAAAGGCGGTGACTTGCAGGGCTCTCATGATTCAACTAGTGAGATTTAAGTTATCCTCATCTTTTAATCTTCTGCTTCTTTCTCAGTAGTAAACTGCTTTGCAAAAATACCAAAGTAGTGGCCTCTCCTAAGACTGCTGAACTACACAGTCTAGAAGATCAAATCAGTTTAAGCCCTATAAATATAAAGCCCAATTTGCCACATCTTTCATAACATTTCTCTTGCCTGCAAACACTGTCCTTGAGAAACTCAATACCCCAAGCCACATAATCCCCTAATACATACATTTTATACTAAAATCAGTGTCATACATTTCATTCACTTCATACAAGGTTTGCTGCTTCCTTCCCCCCATGAAAATCATGCCTCCTTTGAGTACAGACTTGATAAGTTCAAGCTTTCTAAAAACCATTCTCTTATTTTAGGCAACTTCAGATAAACTCCAAAGCCTGTTATCACACTTATTGTATTGGAGAATATTACAAGAGAAGATCTTTGCATTCACCTGTACTGTATGTTTGAAACTACAGACTGGAGATTCCCCTCTATCTTTGTTGTATTTTTACACATTACAAATGAAGTAGGCTAAATAAAAATAAAATATAATAAAAAAAGAGTACTGAACATCCAGACTATTCTGTATAGGTCTGTACCATTTGTGCAGTCTCTAGCATAATACATAACTAGAAAGAAGCATTTAAACCTAATTTTTATAAGCAGATTATGTTTCATTTTTAAGAGTGATTCTAACTTGAAAATGTGATTAAAGATACTGATTACAGGCCAAAAAAGGACAGTTCAGCTAGAAAAGGGAGAAGTAAAACAATGCAAAAGCACAAATGAGACTTCAGACTGAACTTGAAGCCATTCCCTCCATTTTTTCTGGGTGGAATACAGGCATCTGAAAACTGGCATAACGTTCTGCGGTGCTTAAAGTCGAGCAGTTTTACTTTGCATTGAAAGGGACCAGTAACACTCGCACAAGTTACTTCTTTCCAGTAACGTCTTAAACTATGCCACCATTTCACCTCACTTGGCAGGGAATGGATAGTCCGGATTTTGCTTCTGTCTCCTAACTGGAGCACACCTGACAGAGCAGGAATTTACTCGAAGCTGGGTTTCTTAACAGAAGCTGTTTTCTTAACAGAAAAATTAAGAACTTATTGTGCCCTCAAAATGCAGGGAAAACTGAAAGTAAATAACTGATGTACAGTGTTTTACAGTCTTCAAAGTCAGATATGATATTCCTGTTTCTGTAATATTAATGAATGTGTAATGTGGGTACTGCAGATACACAACTTACATTCGTACTTTCTAACTAATGTTTTGCTTCTAATCACTAGGTACTTCCCCGGGTCTATTGAGCATTCTTTTTTATCTGTTCTCAACTTACTGTCAGTATTTGGAACATATCCATGGATAACAGGTTGTTTAAGTATTAGGGGGCTCATCTCCCCTCTTATGTTATTATCCCTTGCTTATGATAATCGTTTCAACAACATCCTTTCACAATGTAAGGAAATTAGGACATCGGGTGCTTTTTGTTCTGCAAGTAAAGATGAAGGAGTACAGGAAAGAATCTTCCTGGGTAAAAGTTTTTTAAAATTTACCCAGAGACAATGTAGTTACGCTTATGCCTGTTGGGTACAGCTGCTTCACCGATTGCTGGAGCACATGTATTCAAGTTCAGACTCTGATCAAGTCATGGTATTAGGGCTGGACAACTGTGATGTTTCTAATGATGTTTTATTCAACAAGGCAAAAAAGTTATTAATGATATCACCCTACCTGCATAGATTAAATATTAACACTTATTTCCTGGCCTCAAATCTGGCACATTACCAAACATCTGTACAGCATGACCTAGGAGGAATTGTATGTACTCTTGTGATGACGCATTCGAAATACTTAAAAGTAAAATGGCATTTCCCAATACAAAATAAAATAGTAACACTAATCTATTACTACATAAGAACAAAAGTTAGGAGAAGGTAAACATGGAATCATTCTTTTTTAAATAGGATTCAGCTAATAGATTCCTCTGACCAAAGCTTAGTAACACGAGCACAGGAGAGCCAGTCATTACAAGCTACTTCCTTTATTTATAAATTTCCTGAAATCTAGCAGCATTGCTCTGTAATAACCTTTTGGTGAAAGGAGCAACTCAAACGGTAAAATGTTAAAGTGCATGAACACAAGTCCAGTCTGGCAGCCAAACATGCAATGTAATGCCAGAGATCATCATAATCCCGCCTAATGCTCTACTGAGAGTGCGGTAATATTAACCTGCCTTCTACCGAAACCCAGACACAACAATGGACTACAATAGATCCTCCCTTTTATTGCAGTTACCCTGACAGATTACATACTGCTTTTAAATGTCTTCCCAACAGCGACTGTTCTGTAATTTAACAGACTAAAGTTCTAAATATAATGCTGTATTTACTTGAAAAAAACCTGACAAAAGCTTTCATTTTGACAAGAAACTCTGCCACCAATTTTCAGTTTACCTTTATTGCTTTTCAAAAGCTCTAGCATCTTGCATCAATGGCTTTAGGTTGCTTTCTTCTCAGTCACTGGTCATAATTTAGGTAGTGAAATTAATTACATACTTAAAAAAAAAGAGGGGGCGGGCACAGGAGGAGAGAAGTCAATGTTCCTCCTGGTGTACTGCACTAGCAGTCTTTTGCCTACCAAAAAGTGTACTGGGGGCCAGGGAGGGATTTTTCCAAAGTTCTTACTGTTTTTTCAAAATTCTGTGGGGACAATCAACAAGAGGAGCACCAGAGTTGGGAAATACACTTTCCCTTTTCTCTTGGGAACTCACATACAAATGCAAATTTCTCCCTTTTTTGTGACTAAGCAAAAAGAATTAAGCTTTCTTATTTGCAATTTGAAGAAATTCTGTCCTCGCAGATGTTCCGACGTACAGATGACTGGGTGTGCACTCAAAAAATACAAGTTTAAGAAAACTGTTCCCACCCACGGTCACTTCAGATGGTGGCCCCTGAGATTTCAAACATGAGTCATCTCTATTTTTCATTGCGTAACTAATTAAACTCCAGAGGAAAATGGTTTGAGAGTCAATAAAAATTAGGAGCATTAGGAGCAAGCGTATTTTAGTCTTGTACAATCACAGTATTTTCCAGTGAAAAAGTGATGATATCTTTTGTATTTTTAAGGAACTGAATTTTATTGTGGTCTTAATGCAAAATTTTAGCACTGTCTATTGCTTAGTTCATGGTGAACCTATCCTGTCACTTGTTAGCCAAACGTATCTAGATTCATTTCTAGATCCCTGTCATCTCTAGATGCATACCTAGAATTCCCAGATAAAGATTTACCTAAGACAGGACTTCATACTGCAACTTTTTGCTCACTTTACTCTAAACTTTTTGTAAGCAAACTTGCTTTCTGCTACTTTCACGTGCTTTATGATAGACTGAGATATCTTAAATGTACATTTCTTTTAATAACATTATTTGGCAACACAAGTATTAATTTTTGTAAGGAAGATCTGGAGGTATAGACTGGGGATGAGTTGCACATGGATAATAAAACTTAATACAAATTTAGTCAGAGAAGTTGGGGATTTTACCCATCAGCAAGGGAGATAATACTGGTGATGGCTTTTCTACCAGGAAAGGCAATCTTACTGGCTGATTGTACCATAACAGTTCTTTGATTTTATCTGCATTTCAAAGAGGAAGTGAGATGACCAAGCAAATTTCAGTATATTTTCTCCTACAAGGTAAAATGCAGATTCAAGTTAGATTTAACAGCACTAAACACTACTTAGTTCAATCTTCTGAGCAGTGCAACACCACCAAAAATGGAAAACAATGCAAAAGTAGTCCAAACATAAACGTCCATACCAAGATGGGAGAACAAGGTAGAAACTAGCACAATTCTTAGAGGAAAGCAGTTAAAAAAATGGACAGAGAAAAATACCTCTGAGACAGTTTTAAACAGTGAGGTTTTGAACTTTACCACCCCCCAATACATGTGCACACACACTTATCACAATTCTTATTTTACAGCTACCAACGCGCTTGTTTAAGGTGTACAATTTCAGAGGCGGGCAGCTTTTGATGTTCTTAGTCCAAAATATCCAAGTAGCTTTTGCAGAACAGCAGAGGACATGCTTAGAGGATTGGGTCACAATATCACGTGCTCAGAGCCTGAGCTGGAAGCAGAAGCAGCACAGAGCCAAGCAGCCCTGGCCAAGGAGGTGTGTAACCATATCATCATTATCCTGTGATTGTGCCTGTGCTAATACATCCTACCCCTCGGCAAAACGTACTAGCCCAGGACAGCCGGGCACTAGCCCAGGACAGCCGGGCACTAGCCCAGGACAGCCGGGCACTAGCCCAGGACAGCCGGGCACTAGCCCAGCCACAGAGCTTCCTGAAAGGAATTTGTTCAAGCCCTGCCGGCTCACAAGAGCGTGCCTATTTGCAGCAAACCACACGGCTAAAATTCAAGTAGCTTGATGGCGTGACTTGATATCTAGGTAACTAGATCACCTTTGATATGAAAAAAGTAGGAGCCACAGTAGCAACTGCAGAAGAAACTGTTTGCACAGCACTAGACTAAACAGAGAGTAAAGTGGTCTTAGACTTAACAAATTTTGCAGGAAGCACTAAGAGGAAACTGACACTGTTGACCATTCTTTCAATCTATTTTTAGGATTTTTTTTTCTCTGAAAAAAGGGACATAAAATCCTTAGTATGACACTGTGTAGCACAACAGAAATTTATGGTTAGTCATAAAAAAGATATAATTTAACTTGTTAACAAATGCAGTGATACTCAAAAAGCTAACATTGTCACCAAATGTTTCCATTTTCAACTTAAAAATACACAGTCCACACTCCAAGTCTGTCAGTATTTGGACAGATCATTACAGAGATGGTAGGTCAGTTCCCCACTGGAAGGTTTTAGTAAGGGTTATTTAAGTGCCTACTCCCTAGTAATTGTCAATCTTATTGCTTACTAGCACACAAAAAAACCCAAATAACTCTTTACCTTTAATGCAACTGCAATTCAAGTGTTTCTAGGTAAGCAGGTCAATAAATTCACGAAAAGTCTAAAAAAGAAAAAAAATAAATAGTGAAAATTCTAGGCATTTCTTAGGTTATAAATATGTCTAAACAGACCATTCAATCCAACATTTTCCTGGATTTGTAATATAAGCTTTGTCAGCTGTTTGCTGTCAATACCATTCGTACAATGGCAAAATACTACCTGCTACTTGAAAACATGGAACAGGCTCATCATGTACTTTACTTCAGGTCAGCGGATACCACTAGAAACTCATTACATTATCATCCTTAAGTGCTGGACTTTCACCTCATCTGAGTGCCTTCAGAATGATGTAACATGCTGCCAACCTCTGTGCCTGACAAAAAGTTTTAAAACTTACTCTTGGTTAAAACCAGCATTATGACATTAGACTGCTTTCAACTCCAAAGCTCCAGTAACACAGTATTCAAAGCTTACCTTTCCTAAAGATAAATCTGCTTGATGCTATCTAAGTTACCCAAATGTTTTTCATTTTCAGCTTTTTAAGGAAAGGTAAACTTATAAACTAAGAGGTACCATGTAACAAATTTATCACACTGTTTTGTCTGTCTGAGGAACGCAGATGAAGAGAAACAGCCAACAGAAACCTTATCCACTCTGACCTTTCAGATAAGATCGTACCCCCCCTTTAGACTTGCATCCGATGTCTGGGCACAGACTGCAATTCAGAAAGGCAGGAAAACAAGCGTTAAAACAGTTGGTGTGGTCCTAAACATCTCATACTTTAGGTATAAAGTAGTATTAGCATACACACACGCTACATTTATATCTTATTTTCATGCATGTACTCCAGCAATTATGATCCAACCGCAGTGACAGTGACCTGCATAGTCAGGTAACTCAGAGAAGGTCTCCCCAGATCCCTGCTCCTCCTCCGTGAACCCTTCTGTTGATTGCCACTGCTAGCTCATCTCTTTCCCCACTGCAGATCAGACTCCAGGTCCAGGTTAAACAAGGATTATTTTCCAAACAGTAACTTTTTAAGTGGGTGTAGGTTATACCTGAATAACTGCAATTTTTTTACATTGCGGAATGAGGGGGGAGAAAGACTACAAGGCTGGGCACCATCTGCTCTTCTTCATTAGGTAATGTGAACTGGAAAGAATCTTACATTTATTTCTGACCGTTCTGTGTGTGTAATTATCATTCATCAGGCCATCTCCGAGCATTTAAATAACTTGAACTCAGTTCAAGGCTAGAACAAGTTTTTATGTTTAGTTATGTTAGACTAAAATTGCCAGACTGTTTAGCATGCTCGTTTTTTTCCAGTCTGGTTTTATGGAACTGTAACATACACTGCATAATTATTACTATTTAAAGGCCTAAAAGACCGAGTTTCAGTGAAATGCTGAAATACCTATACAGCTTCTCTTACACGACCTTGAACAGCAAGGATAAGGTACACAAACAAACCAGACTGAGTGCTGACAACCCCAGAATGGCAAAAAGTAGCATACTCATACAAGCAGGATGCTCTCCACCATTTTCTAAGGCATAATCTTGCTCCGAGCCCTGTTCCAACTCCCACTTTCTCACCCTGCTGTTTCTTGAAGAAGAGCAAGCTTAGTTTCACCTTCCAGTTGTTCCTCTTCCCTGTGGTGATACATTTCATAATGAAAGCACATTTGGCCAAGTTATTCGAACAGAGGTCCTCACAGAAATGCAAAACTATTTGCATGCTTATGAAATAAACAGAGAATCCATTTTCATAATGAAAATTAGACACATCTATCTAACAAAGGCACAAAACCAAGGCTATCTTAAATTCATTATTAAATTATACTGTGTAAATACACAGTATGAATCAGCTGTACATACAGCTGTCTTCATGGAAAGCAATGTGCAAAATGACAAACTAATGGGCTACTACAGACAGATAGGAACTACTCCATCCTTGCTTCCTACTTCTGCACCTGCTACAAAAAACCTACAGGCACCACAAACCAGGATCTCTGGCTGCTTTTTCATTTTTCCTTTCTATTGCTAGATCCCTTTGCTGTTATTTGACATTACCACTAGCTGCAGATTTAGTGCCTCAACTCTTCTCTGTAACATTCACAGCTACGGAAAATACCGTTGTGAAACTACACCTTCCCTATAGAGTATCATGACTTTTTTAGTATGTATATTTTCATTGTTTAAAAAAAAAAAAAAAACAAAAAACACAAAAAACAAAGAGGGCCATGCTAACAACAGAAAAGAGGCTATAGGGGGTTAGCACATAAAGCAAATTTTAAGATATAACACAACTTGAGCAAATTACTTTATTGAAATGACATAACCGTGAGCTCAGTGTAGTGGAGACTCCAACAGAGAAGTGAGAACAGTGCAATAAGCCTGCTGCCTATCAGAGTCTTCAAGTTCACAGCAGCTAACTCAATCCAAGTCTGGACTGTGGTGATCCCACTTTGTTTGTTCCCTTGGGCTGCAAATTTTGCAGGCAGCCAATTCTACATAACCTTTGAGTCGAGCCAGTTGTCTGACATCACCCCCTATTCAGCACACAAGTGCCAGTGCGAGGGAGGAAGCAGTAACCTTGGGTTTTAGTTCGGCTGACACGGAATTACTTACACCTTTACATTGCAGCTTTGCAAGAACTTTAAACAAGCATAAAACAGGCCTACAAGCATAAAATGGAGCTATTGCTCAAAGAAGCAGCCTCCACCCATTTTTTTGCTGTCCCCATCTGTCCCCTCCCTTTTGCCAGGAGCCAGAGTGAGTGAGTGCTGGCTGCAGCTTTCGCAAGCTTAGTGCGTTCATGGAAGTGCAGGATTAGAGGGGAGAGAGAAAAAAAAAAAACAAAACAACAACCAGAAGCTGTAGCATGACAACTAACCTACTTTTATCTTTATTGAAAGCCACCACCCCAACCTCATTCCCAAACACTGAAATGTCTTAAGATTTTATTACGGATTAATTTTATATATTCCAATACTTTAATATGCATAATTTGATATTTATTGAAGGTCAGGAGTTAGTAATCTTCCTAATCCAAAGGGGCTGTATGGTACAGGAAACAGCAGCTGACTACTGATTTGACAGTTTAAGCTATGAAACCAATGCTCTCATTCATAAATTTTTGGGCTTTTGCTCTGAGCCAACATTCAGCATGCAGCGATATGCAGTTTCCAGCTCCTCAGACTTAACTGGCATATTTGAAGTAGTGACATTTCATAGGCTGCTCGACTCCTCCAGCTTCCAGGACAAAATACTTGTTAAGAATGAGTCACTGTGTATTCTACTTATCATGTACTTTAGGTAAACTGAACATAGTAAGATCTTTTCAAAAATTATTGCATGTATAACTACTAGAGAAGAAACAACAAAGTAACTGACAGATTGCTTAGGCAATGTGAAGTGTTTCAGTAAATCTGACCAGTTACATCAATTTGCCCTTTCCCCCCCCTGCCCCCAACAAAATACTTGCATTCTCTTACCAGCAAGTATCAAATACAGGCTCCTTGTAATCTTTCCACTACCTTCATCCGGCTCTACAAATGCAACAGGACACTGATAGCAGAACTCGTTTAAACGTGGAAAGTCGAAATGTGGAAAGCTGTGTGGCAGCTGAATGCGCCACCTGCCATAAATATGTGCAGAATTGTGAGCTGCAACATTGTGTGAAGTTAGATCGAACATTTTGTAGTACCTGCTCATCTGTACCCTAACTTAACAGATAGCGAGTGCTCTTCATATTTCACTGAGTGTGAGAAACCCACAGTGCAGAGCATTAGATGCATACTCATTATTTGCAGTCTAATGTTTCTTTAAACACAACTTCCTTTTTGGATCAAGTTGTAGGGGTGGCTCCTAGTGTACAGAAACACACATAATAAAATGTACAAAACAGTAACTTATTTTAAATATCATACTGGACTTGTAGGCAGATGAGCAATGATTACATGAACACAAAAATAAGCCATCTTTTCTTTGGGGAAAGTTCTTATTTTAGCTATTGACCCCAGCAAGCAGGATGTAGAATGAGCCACTCAGTTGCTCAGTTTCCAGAAACACAGCATACCTTTAGCTTTCTCTTTAAAGGACCAGCAAGAGGTTCACTTTAGTGTCAGGCTCATCAGTACATGCTATCCTGAACCAAGGAGTGTAGTTCATATGTTATAGCAGAGTGGCCAATGTAAAAGTTTCGAGGATGGGAATCAACAGGCGCGTCCACTTGACACTGTGGAGAGTAGAGATACAACCGATGCAGACTAGCAGGCTCTCTCAGGTGTCGAGGACAGGCTCTTGCTAGGAGCTGCCCACGCACAGCATACAGTCAGCCACACGGCTGTCTACAGCCTTTGGGTTCCACAGCAAGAACCAGGTGTGCTGGAAAATAATCACAGGAAAAGCTATCGGATCTATCAGCATGGCAGTGTTTCTGTCTGTAGAAGCATTTGTGCTACTGAGGGATAGTAAGAAAAATTCACTTGCACTAGGAGACTGTTAAAGAAAACCAAACACAAGTGTTAAGTCTGTTCTTACTGTGATACATAACAAAGATTTTCTGACAGCCATGAGAGATGTGTATAAGAAATGTAACAGTTACAGAAGCACGAAGGGCCTGGGGGGCAGAGGCATGGCTAAAAATACAACTATTTGGGAACTGGAGGAAATATGTTCAGAAATAAGCAGCAGCACATGCATGCTTGACACTTGTTTTCAGTTGCATTGTTTAAGGGTCAAGAATTTCCGCATGGAATTGAAGGTGTTTTGGAGTGCTCAGTCACCGATAACCCCAACCGCAGCAGCCCAGAGATGTGAAACCCCACACTGGTGCGCAAAGGGGCATTACTGCTCAGCGAGAGCCCAGCCTTGCACTCACAGCATGCTTGTGGACTGCTGTGGAAGAATAATATTCAGTAAGAATCTTGGCTAAAGGGGCTATTACTGCTCAAGTTACTTTTGTAAAGTTACACAAGCAAACACACAAACAAGCAGTTTTATAAACTAGACCTCTAACTGTAGTAACTATAGTTGAAACTGAGTAACTGCACATACAGAGGAAAGCCTCATTGAAGGTGCGGTTCAGAATGCATGTCTTGTATCTTATGATGTCTAGAAGAGTGGTTTAGAAAAAAAAAAACAAACAATAACCATCCTTTAATGTTACATGAATCTTCTGTTGTGTCCCCTAGAATGTAAGTCAGGTTTATTAAGCGTTATTTAAATTCAAAATGCTACACAGTTAGGTAAAGCACCTAGCTAATTAGAACAAGGATTAAAGTACACTGTACTAATACTATTTTCACTTTAAAATGGGTTACACAGGATCATAAAATAGCTAAAACACCCCAAACAGGTCTGCTGTACAGATCTAACAAGTAACTTGGAAAACACAACCATTAGCTAGATGTTAAGAAAAATTTTTTATATGTTGGTCATCTTATACTAAAGTACAGTGAGGTAGACTAAACATGTCATTAACAGATATTTGAAAAATAAATTATACATTTATTATAAATTTAAACAATTCTTTAAAGAAATCCTCTGAACACAAGCACTTCTGTAACTGTCTTGGTATTACTCACAATCTTATTTGCTATAGTAAGGAGAGCTAAAACAGAATACCACTTCAGAGTTATTAAAATAATAATTTAAAAGTCTCTTTAATTAGTACAAATTCTAAGAGTACAAGTACTGGAATGTAATGTGCTATTTTAAGTTTGTCCTTGTCATGTCAGCTTGTTTCCAATTTCACAGGCTTTCAAGCATACCTAGATTTTCTTTTAGTTGATATATACATTAATATTCTAACTGCTGTTATACACCTATGCTATAAAACACTCCCAGTTACCAAGGTATGGAAATATGGGCATTTTCCCTGCACTCTAACAAAAGAGATGAGCAAAAATCATAAGATGAGCTGCAGCATCATCACACAGTTTAAGGTAAAACAGATGTGCATGCAGGTATTCTGCTCTGATTTGACACTTAACAGCTGCTATTGACAGACCCATGAATTTATAGTAAGAATTAAAAAAAAAAAAAATCTGTTGCCTAATAGGCAAGTTACAAATATGCTTTTTAGGAAAAGAAGCTCAACTGATGAAGCAGTAACATACTCTGGGGATCAATAGTCACATCAATATACATTGAAGGAAATTCCAGTTCATTAGTTTTGTCCTTACTGAACAACTGCAGTATTCGAGTATAATAGATGTAAGAGTCTTGGATTTAAAGTGATAACCAAGGATCCACCCTAGATCACTTTAAATCCGAGACTCTTACATCTGTGATAATTGGTGGATCACTTTATCTCTACCTTGGAGATAAAGATACCTCACCTTGAATCCCAGTGAACTGCTGGCTGCACAATATCCATTGATTTGGCATTAACTGTACTACAAAAAACACACAAAATTTAAATACAGGAAAAAAAAAAAGGTATTTTCTCAATCTCTAGGATTCCTTACAAAACATTTTACTAAGGTGAAAAGTACTCTTTGATTTCAATGGAAAGTCCAAGTGCTTAGCTCTACCTGAAGCAAAGAAAGAGGGAAACAATTCCTCATGTCCTTCATGTTACACAGCTATTAAGCAAAAGGCAAAGCAAATAAAAGTGCATGATGACTTTCTGATGTGGTAGCATTAGCTCCAACCTCACTTCTATCATAAGCAACTCACATACGCAAACTTTAAAAATCGCCCATTATACAAATTCACGTTCTGGCAACACATTGGCTAAAGGAAAACATTTCCCACCCCTCCCAGCCCCATGCCCACAAGCACCTTTCCTTACTTGTTCTGCTCCTCTGTTTCCCAAGACTGCCTGTGCTATTTATTTCCGTACTAAAAAATGGTTCAATGTGCCTTCTGATTTTTCTACTATATTTGGATCATCTTAAAATGTAAAATAACTCTACAGCCAATTGTACCGACACGCCTTGCTCACATGCACTCCTCATACCTAACCTCTGCAGAAGATCAAGTTCAAGCCAGCACCAAGTTTAGTCCTGACTCAAAAGGTACCACAAGCTATGGCAGCACACGTCAAAAGTAGCACAGTAGCCTGAGTAGTAGAAAGTCTTCCTATCTAAGGCAACAGCAGCAGCGTAAGGAATTTCCACCCCCACCACTCATTCCTAACCTCTGTATCATGCACTCAGTCAAATAAATAATGTTATGCACATCTGGCACATGATTAAAGCCGTATCTTGATTACAAGTACACTTTATATGAAGTATTAGTTAGGAACTGATAGCGCTAAAAAGTGGGAAAAGGGAAAGCAGATCTACTGTAGTTTATTTCAGTTCTTTCCAATTATTTTTGTTGATCTCAGCCAAGCGGCTGGATGTGGATAACACTAGGTACCTACTGCAGAAAAGCAAACTGAAACCATATCTCCCAAACAATTCTGGCAACTGGCCAGAAGTCTTCGTCTTTGCAAGTGCAAGCCTGATTCCATACAGTGTCTTTTAATTCACATTCATATAAAACAAGCAAAGACTTCTCAGAGCTCCAGCATATCCAGGATTAAGGCAAGGTCCTCCCCGTCCACCGCTCAGACCACAAAGAACAACCTGTGAGAGGGGGCCCTGGCAGGCTTCCTGTCCACCACAGATCATTGCAAGAACCCGTCACACCACTTCCAGCGTGTACTTTACTTTCAGTGTGAGACAAGTTACTCTGAGTGAGCAGCCACAAAAAAATAACTAGTGCTGTGTTCAGCTTTCATTTTTATGTGCCTGTCTACCAAGTTCAAGATTTTGAAGAAACATACAGTTACTAAGTGTCAGCAGATTATGGACAATCCTAATTTCCCTTCCTCACCCCCAACCAGAAAAATCAAGGAAACAAAAGAAAAGCAGTAGCAAAGTATTAATAATTCCTATGCAGTGTAAAGCATATCTCTACTAGCAGAGGAGAAATACTCTCTTAACCTTTCCCTTGGACCCTTCTGTATGGCTAGCCTATTCCACTAAGCACCTTCCAAATGGAAATGTGACAGCAATCAGTTATCCCAGTTATCATTTAATCCCAGTTACAGGGAGAAGAGGAGGGAACTTTGAAATGAAGATGGAACACCAAAGCGGTCACTCTCCAGCTGCCATAGAACACAGGAAAATGAAACAGCGTGGCCAACTTTTGAGATGTGCCTTCCACAAAAAGGGTGGAAGACGTCACACCACCACCACCAACAACAACCCAACATATGAACAAATGGAACAAAACTGTAAATTAATTTATTGTTTCTCAGGAAATTGCTTCCCTCCTTCCATAAACTTCTTTCTCTCCTGGGAAAATAAGTGTCCTGAAGCACAGTGACCGCATGCTTAGTTGCACATACAATGAAGATTTCCCTTAATAATTAACTCTGACTCTTTTTTGGCTTAGGTAAATCCTTATTAAGAATAGTTTTATTACAAGCAAGCACTTATTCATTTGTCATGTTGACTACCTAAGTCTATTTATTAATCATTAACTTCAATAGATTTTGCATGTTTACTTGGCTCAGGGTACTGTTTAATATTTGGGTATTAACTTCATTTAAAACAGTGTAATAGGCTGCACCTATTTCACTAGATACATATCTCAACATCACTTGAAATATATTTGTAACTAATGCCTTGCCTTAGTGATTTGTTCAAGGCTGGTTTCTCTAGTTCTATAAAAGGGCTGGAGCATAATCCTCCTATTAGAAGGAGGTATCATCCACTGAACAATAGTCATTTATTATGCTGAAAATTTATAGCTGCTGATAAATGTTAGATTATTCAATCAGCAGACACCAGGCAACACTGTCACTTGCTTGCACAGTATAGGTTACAGATAGTGTTACAGGTAATACATGAGTAAAGTTTGCATGAGATGCAAATACCCGAATAATTAACACATCACCATGAAAACCTTACCACAGTGGGGTTCTTGGGGGAGGAAATTGTCTTTTCTGTTTCAAGTTTATACAGTTCTGTAGTTTAAGACAACAACAAAGGAGAACTGGCAAATACAAAGAAATGAGAGGTAAGTTGAAAATATATTAAATATTTCCTAAAATAACTTTTATGTGGAAACATTTAAGGCTTCTGCAGAACTGTATTAAAATATAAACTTTGTGTTGCATGGAAAGCAGAAGAAAAAAAAAAAGAAGCCAGACAATCTCTCTGAAACTGTAGAACATTGCTAATTCTGCCTCTGGTTTGGAAGAAAAGATCAGTTTGGGGATTTATTTGTTTAAAATCTAAGATATTCACATCTTAGGAAAAAAATAAAATCCATATCTTTAATTATTGCAGTTATTCTGAGATGACAAATCCCAAAGACTCAAAAAGCAGAACTTAATTAAAAGAAAAAAGATCATATGTTTCTAATTGCTATTTGCAGCTTTATTTGGTAATTTTTGCACTTCAAATTGGCAAGGCTATAAATGCAAGTTTGTCTATACTAGTAAATGACAAAGCATGTCGTATTCGCATTTTTATGCTACAGCAGCCGAAGATGAAAAAAGCAATCAAGTAAGGACAGATACTATCTTTAACCTGACAATCATCTTTCACAACCATCAGGGACTACAGCTGTCCATTTACTTTACAGGAAACAATCCTTAATTTACACCAAATTTCTCCGTAACCCCCATCTGTATTTACTGAGTACTGAAAAACAGAATCAAATATGAAACAATTACGTTAGGAAGAAGGGGGTTATGGTACAGAACAGTTCAAAAGTGGCTATAACTGTTCCATTAAGGCGGGAGGCAGAGCCGCAGCGCTGGATGAGCGGTGGTCCGTACAGCCCCTGTCCTCGGCCCACGGTGGCCGCAGTCCCGGCGCGGGGAGCCATGCCCCGAACACACACTGGCTTTGCAAATAAGCTTTAAAAATCCACAAAGCGTACTTTAAAACGCCGCACAGTAAAACTTATCTCAAGAGGACAACAAAAACATCCCACCGCTTTCTTGCTTTGCCTTAACAGGTGCTCTCCTGACGCGAAACAGAAAAACATGCCCTGTGCGTGGCGCCGAGCGATGAATCACACTTCCCCGGGCTCCTGCGTGTGCTACATCAGCATCAGCCCATACCCTGAGCCCAACCTCCTCCGCCGCATCTCCGCCGAGGGG
>VZSZ01004489.1:607998-696807 GCA_013398815.1 Ibidorhyncha struthersii | reverse complement strand
GCGGGGGTCCCCGGGCGGGGTGAGGCGGGGGCGGGCCGCGGTGGTCCTTAGCTGGTGCTGTGCGGTCCGGAGGTGTCCCCTCGGCCCGAGGGAGGCGGGCTGCCGGCGTGCTCTGGGCAGAGCTGTGCCGCGCCGCCGCCCCGCCCCGCTACACCGCCCCTGCGGCTCGTTTTCCGCTGGGGACGGTTCGTTTGCCGTGGGACGGTCGGACCCTACGGGCACCCGGCGGAAACCACCGCCAGCCCCGCCACAGCCGCTCGTCGCGGGCCCGACGTGGAAGCTGCGGTGCCGCCGGTCCCAACCGTTCCGGCTGGGCGAGGCAGCGCGGAGGTCTGTCGCCCAGCGTGGCTCCTGACCGCCCCCGAGCCCGCCAGGCCGAGTGGGAGCCCCCCCGTGTGCTTCACTCAGAACACGGGAGACGGGTTTCATCAGCAGCACTGACGAGAGCGGCCGGGATTACTCACAGCGCGGCTCAAAAAGCCAGAGGCCACAAATATCCCTGTGATTCATGCAAGAGTTCGCCAGATGGTTTTACGTGTTTTGGAGTCTGAGGCTTCTTCAGAAGAGAACTAGCACAAAATAACTTTTAGCAAGACACACAGCCACTTAACAACGTGTAAAAGGAGGGGAAATATTTCATGCTCCGTCTATGCTGAGCAGAAGTCCAGCACAATCCTCCCCCGCCCCATATGGAGTGGGACAGAGTGTGAAAAAAGCAAAATTACAAAACAAGCCATAGCTGTATTTGGCAACAAGAGTTTGTTCCTATAAAAGACAACACCTTGCAGGAGGCGACAATTTTCTGACGAATATGTGATGTGGATGTTATATTTAATAGTTCTCATTCTTGGAGAAGCAAAAAGCACATCAGTTCCTTGGATGGAGGCTGACCTGAATCACTGTGTGGTTTTTCCTTTGCCTGGGCTATACGAATTCTAGTGCGGTCTGTTATTACTCTCACTTTGTTCCAATTTGTTTCAAACCCCATTGTTTTGCTTAATGTCAAATCATCACTAATGAGAGGGCCTGGATTGTGCAAGATGCCCAAAGGCACATCTGCTTTATGCAGACTAAATATTTTTTTGATCTAACCTCCCTTTATTTAGGAAAGGTTGAGCAAACAAACTTGCTACAAATCTTTTTTTCCAACTAAAATACTGACACATTAGCCTATTTTCTAAACCTTTCTCATAAATAGTAAATGTGTAACAGAATTTATTTGTAATTTGTTCCAACTATTTTATACTTCCTGTAGTCTTAAGTTTCGAATTAACTGAGCTTGGATTTAGCGTGGTGTGTCGTGCTAGTGGGTAAGGAAGCGTGTCTTGCGCGTGAGCCCGCTGGAGCGCTGGAATGGCCACAGTGGGTCCGAACAGAGACCCAGTTAGCACAGTATGCTGTTTCCAAGGGTGGCTGGTCATCTCCTGGGAAGATAATAAATACTGCAGCTCAGAGACTTTTAGCTAGTAGTCGTCTATTTCTGCTCTTGATAGACAAATTAATGGAAGGCAAATCCAATTGTTTTCTTAATCAATATAAGCTTCTGGCATCTACAGCTTGATGTAGTTCCACAGTTTAACTTCTTGCTGCGTGCAAATCACTTCTGTATGTTTTGAGCCTTCTGTCTGGTATTTCCATCTGACGTCCCTTGACTTTTGCGTTAATTAACCACAAATTATCATTCTCTCTTAACTCCTTGTTAGTGCCACTCCTTGTTTTACAGATTTGTATCACAGAATCCTTGCGCTACTACCTCATTCATCTCTCCTCTAGGCTGACAAGTCTAATGTTTTCCAGGTGCAGTTTCATAGTACCTCAGACAAATTTAAGTTGGAGCTTCCATCTCTCTACCTCAGACTGCGTGTTCTTGCTCCCACATGGATTTCACGTGCTCCAGGTTGTGTACTCCTGTTGAGTGCAACTCTTCCCTCACCTCTTCCTTTATGCTTTCCCTACTGGAGCCCTCACCAAGCCATGGGACCTCCTCCTCAACCTCTTCTTGGCCCTGGACAAGCTGGCCTTGCATGCCATAGCAAGAAGCTCAGTGGGGAATCCTGGTGCCTGCAGGGCTCATCCACTCATGTCCCCAGGCCGGGCACCATGGAATGACATCCAGGGTCAGTGGTGTTGTCGGGGGTGCTTGACAAAATGCTTTGTTTGTTTCAGAAGGATGAACATCTAAGTCAAATTAATGATTTCAGCAAAGCTGGAAACAGATCTTGGTTAAGTACAATCTAAGGAAAAAATATAACCTGTCAGGTTATACTTACAATAATGAGTCCTCAAATTAAACTTGCTACAGAGAGGGCATCCAAGCGAAGAGTCAAATGTACATTGTTCTGTGCAGGCTTTAGAAACAGCACTATGGGAAACCTTCCCTGTAGCTCCAGGTATGTAAATGCCTAACTGAATTACACAGGATTTACTGATGTTGCTCTTTCATTTGTCATAAGAAATAGTTCTGTTTAAACTAGTTATTTGAAAACCTTCAAACATTCTTTTCTGAAAGCAAAGCAGAAACAGATTTATTTGCTCTGTATAAATAAATCTTTGGTCAAGTAGCAATAGCCTGAGGATAAGTGGAATACTTTCAAAGGCTTCAAACCAGGTAGCTAAGAAAAGCAAACCTACTGTCAGGAAGCTTACATTCACTACAAGAGCTCAGAAACGCCCTTGCAAACATTTTAGGAGCCCACAAACAAAAATTTAAACTGCCTTTATGTAACAGTGTGTCACACTATCATTAAAACCAAATCTGACTGAAAGGATTCTCATTTTCTCTTGTGTTGCAACTGCTTTGTACCTTTCCAGTAAGAAAAAACCCAGCAGCGATCTCTGTGGAATGTGATCAGTATAACAGAACTTCCCAGACAGTGCAGTTGTTCTGTACCAACACTAATTTTCATCCTCATCACGCAGGTCAAAAAGAAGCAAGAGAAAGGTATGTTGAGGCGAGACCAAAGCCAGTCCCAAAGGGCTCCGTGACACAGGGCAAGCTTGGCAAATAGTCAACAGCTTCTCACCTCATTCCTGGTATCAGTGAAGGGATTGCATAATGTTAGCGCTTTCAATCTAAGTAGTAAATCAATATTCGGAGCCTTGTGGGTTGTTTATTTATATTAGGAGCAGTGACTGGTGAAATCAACTATTTCTTTGATGCAATCCTGTTTCTTCACAGAGTGTACAGTTAGAATCAAAACAACAGAAAACAAATTTCGTTCACAAACATTGCTATTTTGTAGCAAGCCCTCTCCAAAAAAGTTGCCTCAGTTTTGGTCTCAGGCTGCTAAAGTTTGCATGTGTTCCTTTTTTTAAATTTTATTTCTGCTACTTCTCAAGAAACTTAGAGCACATCACAAAAAAAAAAAAAAAAGCTGAAGCACGTTAGACCTCCACAGTAAGTCTGCTCATCAGGAGTAACACACTTTTGTTCCCTCTAGATCTTTTTAAACTGACTCTCAGGTTTTAAAAGAAAACACAACAAAACCAACACAGCGGTCAGTCATACAGATTTGGTCACACAAAGGATTATTGATCTCTCCAAAGAAGTGCATTTCAAGGAGGAATTTCTAGCAGGGGGGAATTGAGGAATGGCCCATTGACTATAGGGCAGTGTTGTAAGAGAAGGGGCCTACTTCCAAATGGGGGAATTGTTTTGTGCTTTGATGCTTTTTGTTCAAGCCAGTTCCTTTCCCTCACTACTCTTATACATGAAACCTGGTTGGAAAATGATCTGCAAATCTCTTTATAATGTTGCCATAAAATAACCAATTTCTATATTTTGCACAAATATTAAAAAAAAATACCTACCACATCTAGTATCTACAGCCAACATACTGGGCTGTTTGGGGAAGGAGCAGGGGGAAAATAGGGACAAAGTTTAATAGGTCTTCTGAACTAAAAGCCTTTCATCAATTTTGGTACCCTGGATCTACACATATATGGCTTCTCATTTTGAGTCATTATGTAGAAGAATGTACAGCAGTTTGCAAGTGTTGAACGTATACTTGCATTACGTAATTAAATCTTTGTTTTAAACCATATTCTATGCATGAATCAGAAACATGTACCTGCTTGCAAACATAACATTTGTATTCTGTAAAAACATCACATTCATTACCTGCTCAGATCCATGCAGGGCTTTCTATTCCAGAGGTAATGCCTGACAGTAACTTTCTGCCTGCTTAGGCAGCAAGGGAGACAACCTGCTGTAGCATTACCCAGACACCTATTATGCCCCCCAAAACCTAAATATCTGCAGCATTTCAGAGACCGTGATATACTCAATTAGTTCATCAGACCTAGGGGGCTGCCCTACGTATCAATATTTACAGCCCAGCAGGCTTCAAGATAGCATAGCTATGATAGCACAGATAGTCACGTTTTTGGGCTTGGATTTTGATTATTTCATCAAAGTGGGCACTTACTTCTTTAACGATCCTGGGTCAAACCAGCACTTCACAGACAGTACCATTGACATTGGTAGGTTGGCACACTACATAAAGTCACAGGAGAATGCAGTTTCAGTGTTGTCTTTCTGTACATTTTATGACAAAACTGAAAAGCCCCATCAGGAGCAGAACTTTGGAGTACTAGATCCTAAATAGGATGGTCTATGAACATGGCATTCCTGACTGAAGAATACACATTTTAAGAAAGGAAAGCAGTATTGACAGAGATATTTCTGATCTATACCACAACAAATCCAGGGAAAGATCTGCCCCTCCAAATTTAATCTTGTTGGTGCATATCTTATTAGTAGAACATATGCAACTGTACCATCATTAGATCGCTGTACAAAACAAAGTACCTAAACATGATTTTCTGTACTTTAGAGGAAACTTTGAACAGCCATTACATGGGGGACTTTGAGCAGTGCTCACATAATGAAATATGTGCTACTGCTGCCTAGAGAGGTTCAAAAGAAAGGAAATAAAATGCTATAAAATTAAACGTTTTCTTAATTTTTCATAAGATCCAGTCTAAAGTGTACAACTACAGTTACCAATAACAGGCCAGGCTTACTATAAAGAGCCCATTACATTAGGATAGAGTATGGCTAAAAATATGGCTAAATAATTGTCTTCTTCCGGTCTATTCCACACTCTTCTCATCAGGATGCCTTGAGTCTTACAGTTTCCTTTAAGGAAATCGTAACATTTTAAACACTACGGTGCCCTAATTTAGTATGAAACCATTTGGGGAATTCATGAGAGCAAAGACTAAAATTCAGTGCAGACCTTGACCTCAATAGTTTTTCTATTTACATATGCCATGGCAGAAACAGCAAGGCCAACCTCCTCATCGATATTCTTTCCACAATAATTTTTTTATTTAGAACCTCGATAGCAAAAAAAATTACTTGTTCACCTTAACTTTGTTCCAATTTGTCATCTGAGCTCAATTTTTGTATAAATATGATGCTCGGTTAAAAAAATAACACAAGTCCTAATCATGTATGCCTGTGGGCTGGCTGTGACTTCAAGTACATTTCCGAGGAATATGTAACAGGCAAGTACAAACAATATCCTCTGTTGTACTCCCATACAAATCGTTCTCATGTACTCCTCCAAATTTGTAATGTTGGTAAGATTAGAATGACTCAACTTATTACTTATCTGGTTTTAGTCATTCCTGTAAGTTTGGGGGGCAAATACACATCAGTAGATTTGCATGAAGGACAGACATAATCTTATGTCCAAAACATGTTTTGGTACACGAAGTAATACTTACTTATTTTAGAATAACTGGCTTCCTATGTAACGATGTAACTATTACACAAAGATTAAATGGCATGTTTCTTTGTTTATTGATGTTTCATTTCTTAAAGCAAAGAACATAAATCAACTCATAGTCCTTAACACTGACAGACTATAAGCTCTTTTCTGTACTTATTCATGTAAAATCACATCTAAGAGAAACTTCTGAAAATTATTTGGTGATAAACTGGCAATCTACTATGCAAGTCTTCCAAAGTCATCTTGTTATTGTGGACTCCCTTGTGTAATTTTTTTAAACAAACTGTAAATGACTCTTGGAACATCTGTTTCTATGATTATCCCTGTAAGAATCAGTACAAACTGATCCCGCTTTCATCAGATATACTTTCTTTTTCTTTCAGAGATCACTGCGCCCAGAAGGTGAAATTATGGCATCACAACACAAAACTCCAGCCCAAGGACAGAAGTATTCCATATGCTCTAAAGCAAGTAGGTAACCTTCCAGTCTTAAAACATTCTACACATCCTGTCTAAATTACAACAAGCTGCCAGTCTGCCCTGACATGCTCCAGCAGTTCTGCTTCAGCTTGTTCCTGAACTTACAAGGGAGTGCTTACAAGACAGTCTTGCAGCTTTCATCCTTTCTGTCATGATTTACAAGATGGAGTACCTATAAGAATCTCATTTACCCAGCTTGTCAAAATGTCAGGATTTTGCTGGAATTCAAATGATAATATTTTCATTCTGTCTTTGCAGCAAAACTCTCAGTCATATCTTGTTTTTTCTAGCACAGGCTCTTTCTTCAGAGGCTGATTGATCACTGCATTGTTTCCCATCAGTCCAATAGAATTGCCTCCATAGCACTGTGGACCATTGAAAAAAGAACACAAATTCCAGGAGAAGAGCCTTTTAAGATGTTATTTATGGACAATCTGCAGTAGTGGTAGAGACTCCCCTCAGCAATTTCACATATTACACTGAACAATGTAATAAATGGGTATGATATTTTTTTCTTGGTCACCTTTTTCAGACCCTTTAGAAGTCACCCACAAAACACTCTCCACATACACTTTTACCTCTCCCATCCAGGTATCTCTATACAGGCTCTTGCTTACATGGACAAAGATGCCAGAGTAACAAGTTCCTACCTTCTTAGTAGCATTTTTCAGTCAACAAGTCAATATTTCCTTTGCATAGTAACTTAATTGTCAAAATCTTTGGGTCTACATTGATCTGTTTCCATTCATAAACATTTGTGATACACAAAATGTGTATCCATGAAAAAAACAGAAATGACATACAAAGATGAGAAGAACACCTTAACACCGTGTCTTTCAAAAAGATATTTGAATTCTTACCTTAAAAAGTACTTCCCATGAGATCAAGGATTTGACTCAGCACTCAGATCTGTCGAGTAAAAACACTTTTAATGAAGAGTCCAGATGAACTTCAATCTTTAACACTGCGGTGAACAACACTGTGACTGCTTAAAATGCTGGCACTTGTGACATTGACTTCCCTTTTGCTGTTAAAACAGAAGAGAATTCTACTTACACAATCAGTTTGTCCTATCAGTAGCTGCTACCTACTTGTACATGTTGATTCTTGGGTTTACAATTAACGTCATATATGCAAGAAATATTAATACAATATGCTTAATTTATACAATACTTCTAATGACTATGATTTAATTTCTGTCAGTAGTTCTATTACAAGTTGATTCCTGGAGTCAATTATTTAGTTTATTCATGTGACGCTATATATGCAAATTGTTTGCAAATATAATTGTTATTGTTGTGGTAGTTACAGAAGAAGTAAATGCTTGTGGATGAAACCTGGTTCCGAATATTGGCAGACACTGGAGTTGGGTTGGGAATGGCTGCATTCTGAGGTCTTCTCTGCTCCTGCTGGTCTTGTACTCAGAATTCAAAATGGCCTGAAAGTAGATACCATTACATTATCTGTACCGATATCTGGCTGCACAGCTCAGGTATCAGTATTACACACAGCTGACAAATACCATGATAACAGTTTCTTTTTGTTCAGATGAATAGTATCACTTACAGACCTATTTTCTTACTGGACAATGATAGTTAAGAAAGATGATGCCTGGGGGAGTTTCAGCTTTAGCCTGCGTTGCCTAGATAATTTAACTTCTTCATTAATATACAATAGAAGCATCTTCAAACAAAGGACTTGTAGCAGCTTGAGAAAATTAGAAGGTAGTGCAAAAATAGGCAGGGTAACAAAAGGTACATTATATTCCCTAGGCAAACAGCCTGAGCAATTCCATCTCTTACCAGCTTTTATGATATTATTTTCATGACTTCTTCCAACTACTGGGCCTAATGAGATGTTACTCTTCACAAACTTTGCCTTGCTTATCTCCTGATTATCAAAGCTACAAACAACACTATGCCTATTTTTTCTTTAAGTATTATTGATCAGTACTTACAGTAACTCTTCAGGAGAAAAGTCCAGAGTAGCGTAAGTTGTAGTTTAGGACAATGGAGCACAGCAGTGGTAGCACCTTTCCTCTCTTCACAGTTTAAGTGTTGGTTGGTTCTGCCTGCAGAGGCTGTTCAGCAAGCTCTGTAAATCACAAGTGCACAGTATGTAGCAAAGGACTACGTGCTAGTTCTCAGAATTTAAAGGGTTGCTTAAAACAAAGCAGATCTATTTCTAGGACACGTTTTCACACTGTTTTTTTTTATGTTATGGTGAGCTTTGAACTCCCAAAATACCAGCTACACGTGTCTTGGGCTGGTGTAGTAAGTTCACTCCTTCTTATGAGCAAATTTCTCATATTAAAAAGCAAATTCTATAATTCGGAGGCATACAAAGCACATAATAGAACATAATTTCAGTCTTTCCCCTTTTTATCTCTTCTGTCTATCAAAGTGTGGTTTATATCTGAATACACTTCCTTATAAAGTAATTTACTCTATTTCTTTTTCTTTATGAATCCAGCCTGCAATCTGCTTCCATTGAACTTAACTGCAAACTTCCAGTACCATCACAGGGAGTGTGCTTTGTGTCCATGTTCACAGAGGGAGACCTGGCTAGCTGGGTGAGGGGGCAGACCATCCACCCCCAGACATCCCACAGGCTTTGCAATCCTTTTTGTGCAGTTGGAGTGAAAACCAGTTGATTTTAAATGTTATAGAAGTGTTAAAACACCTAGCAGAAAGCTTGTCAAGGCAGTTAATCAGAAAGCATCACAATTAGTCAGCTCCACCCCAGGGCTCCTCCTGTGCAGGACAAAAGGTGTCACATTGTCCAATGCCAGAGGAAACTACGTGTTTATACTGACACAATTCCAGCATCCCTGGGTTTGTTTGTTTACTTTTCAGTGAATTCCAGAAAAAGCAAGCGCTAGCTAGAGATCACAGAATAGAACTGTCTAGGTTGGAAGGGACCTTTAAGATCATAGAGTTCAATCATGGGTAGAGGGGAAGAAGGAAGTCCAGCAATGTCATTTCAGATTAGAAACCTTGAAATATAAGTAAAGGAAGGGAACAGGTGTTTGAGGCTCCCACCCCATGAAAGCATCACTGGAAACAGGTCTAAGCCCACTGCCACACACAGCACATGCATACTCTGGAAGGACTTGCATTTGGACTCCTATAGCTGAGTAAATGTGACTGTCAAATCACTAGAGTCTATTTTTAGATATGTTAATGGGAAATATTTTAGAGAAAAATACCTAGAGGATCTGCGAGATACAGACATAGTTTTTAGGTAGTATGTATGGATGTTGGATAGACTTTGTGACCTACATTTCATTTATCTTTCCTAGTATAAACCAATCTTTATTCATCTGGAATTTTGGCGTCACATTTGACTCTGAAGAAACTTTCACTCAATGATTCACTCTTTGGGACACAGAACCTTTGTGTTGGGTAGGCTGGCTTACTTTCAAAATTACCCAATCTAGCCAAGTCGGGGGTTATTCCTTAAAGTTAAATCATGCAAGTCATGTTCCCCTGGGAAGCAATATCAAAGAAATGGAAGAGCAGGGAACTTCCAGATTCAACTGCCTCTCATCACAGACTGCAAATCTAGACTGCTTTCAGATTTTGATCCCTGTTATGTTACCCGTTAAGGGGGACAAAAGGAATGCGGGCAGCAACAACACCACACTTCAATGAGCTGTAAGCGTAGTGATTGGCATGAGTCACCTCCAAGGTCTGCCACTAAAATAAACTGCTTATCCTTTCAACTTAGGCATACTGGTAGCTCAAAGATGATGTGAAAATTAAGTAGGTAATGTTAATAATACGATTTAAAGATGCATAATGTGTTTATTACAATGTGGACTGAGGAGAAGACCCACTCTTGTGAATTTCTTACACAACTGAACAGGTACCCTTTCTCCTTAGACACTCAGGAAGACAAGTACGCAACTATCATCATGCCCAGTATGATATAGAAACAAACCAACAAAAACAATGAGATAAATTGGATTGCCAAAATTCTCCCATTGTATTTTACTTCTAATATTTTGAAGGGTAAATCTGAAATATTTTTGAGGACTGAAAGCAGAGTGACACTGCTGACATGGCTGAACACTACAGAACTGCAGTAGCTATCTATTCTGTTTTCAATAAGGTTTTATCTCATTTGATTTGATGGTAGTTACGTGCCATGCCAGTACCAGTCTGAACGATACTAGCATAAATCGAGCTACTGAGTTTTGCTCTTCTCTTAATGTCTTCACGCAGTCTATCCACAGCAGTACTGATGGCAGCCACGCATTTAACTGTGTTTTCACAACAGTGCCTGCAATACCTTGTAATTCCAGGTACCATCTTTTTTATCAACGTGCTTCTTAGTATTAGCCTATGAAGTACAGAGAATGTAGAGATTGAAACGTCTCTGACTTTTGTACCACAATTAGGAAGTCTGAAAGTTCAGCTTGAGCATTTGAAATAATGCTGCTGAAGAGCAGAGAATTAAAAGCTACATCCTTATTCAGTGTTACGCTGACGTTCACTTCCTTTCCCAGAAATGGCTGACCACAGGAGAGAAAGCCTATAAACTGAAATACTGCTATGCAGAATAAACAATTACTCCTCTGAACAGCAGATCTAATGAAGCCTAACTGTTTTTTAAGTAGATTTGAATTCTTACCTCCTTTTCTTACATGAATTCCTTGTTTAATAAGGGCTGACCTCTCATTGCACAACTTGTGCTGTTACTATAAAAGATCATTCAACAGCATTCAACATTTCCACAATAAACCAGGTTGCCATGCGACTCTGCACATGCAAATCCTGTATACCTCAAATTTTGACCCAATATCAAATTCTTTTCAGAAAAGCAAATTGATCTCAAGTTTAAAAACACTCTCAGGCCTTTAACTAGCTAAGTCATATGTAGCTGTTTACACTGTTGTACAGAAGTTATCTAATGAACTTCAGCCCACGCACAGGGTTAAAAACAACCAAAAGCTATAAGGCAGGATACCTTTTCCTCATAAAGCTTTTACAGGGAAGTCTTGGGTCAGTTCTAGTTATCTTGTGAAAGCAGCATCGTCTATAGCCTCAGGAAGGAATTTCACATAAAAAAAACTACTCACAAAATTAGATTTATGATCAATGCTACTGTTTCTTCCTTTCCCCCCTATTAATCATTTAAAATGTTAAATACTTGTACACTCCTCTCCAGTATGCAACAACAGCACTTGAAACGCATAGAGTACTTGCAGTATAAGGGAAGAACTCCAAACAGAAATTACATTCTAGTTTCTCAACATCTCCTTTTACTTCTGCTAATCATTTAATGGTAAACCTATCACTTAATTAATTTCTGAGACTTCTATCCAGTTTTCTCCTTTTTGTGTCATAAAACCAGCAAATGCTACCTCAGTGCAACTCCTATGACTTTACACCCCATGCACAAAATTTAGGACCTTTCAGAATTCATCTTGCAAATAGACATAATTAAACCCAGGGAAGCTATCACACAAAGCAAAGGAACCAGCATAGATATTTCTGCAAAATATCTCTCTTTGTGAGAACTGGATCAGGCACTTAATGAGCTTCCATTGTCTTCAGCAGCATAGGGCTCTGTCCTTACTAAGAGGCCAGCAACTTAGATGACTGAAATATTATCAAATATTATCAAATTTCTCTCCAATATGACCCCATTGACTTCTCTGGTGCTACACTGGGCACAAGTCTGGCCCAGATGCTATAGAAAGTGTTGGCACAAACACGGAAGTTCAGGAAAAATGTTAGAGGATTTGTGATGAACAGGAGGCTTAAACAGTTTTAAACCAACCACTCAAGATTTCACTTTAGACTAATTATTGTTTTATGGTGTAACTTCATGGCAATTCCTCTTAATACTGGATTAAAGAGTTTAAAACAAGCAAACCGTATTCAATACCATGGGAGGTCTACAGTAATAACACCAATTAAGCCTAATAATCTCATTGTAGGTCTAAGACATTCCTCTGGGTGTTAGGTGATACTTTAGCCAAATACTGAAATGTGTGATTCAGGCAAATAAATAAGTAGTTTCAGCAGAGCAAGATTAAAATGCCTGCCATTAACCCAAAAGAATCATAAATAGATGCTTTCAAGTTTTTATCTAATGATCAACGTATTCCCAGAAGGAGCCCTGTTTTTTTCCCCCACAGGCTAGATGAGAAAATTGAACAAGGATGTGTAATATTCAATGATAACATCAAGTTTTTTAGGCCTGTCTGGAGACAGAATGGGTGCAAATGCTGGAACTGATGGGTGAACTTTCTGAGAATTCTCATTCAAGATATTTCAAAAAAAACCTACCCCATTTGCAAAGAAGACGTGAACCCTCCCCCTTTCCCCAACACACACCCCTTTTAAGGATCAGAGAAGACAGGAGAGGGAAGCAGCACCTGGGAATTAAATTTCAGAACCTGATTGAGAATTTTAAAATCCTCTGTTCTACAAAGTTTAGACTAAAAAGACTAAAACCCACCTGCTTTGAAGAAAGGAAAGATCTCTTTAATAGCAGTAATCACTACAAGACTGGAAGCCTGACTTCTTTTCTCAGGGGGTGCAAACCAGTCTAAAACCAAGCAGGACCTGGGCTGCCACCTGCTGCCACAGAGCAGATGTGTGCAACTTTCTCAGATGAGACTCTGTGACATTAGTTTACGTGTGTACTGTCTGCATGTTTATAACCCAATATACTCCAATCTCTACAAAATAAACCATCTGAAAATACCAACTTCCGGTGACATTTAAACTGTTTTACAAAGTATGCGAACGAATACGTAAGAACTATCTTTAACCCTACAGATAACACAAAGTTTTGGCTAAGTATTAATCATACTAAATTGCACTCATCTGCGTGATTGAGGATTTCCCCCCTCTTTTTTTTTTTGAAAGAAAAGCAGAAGATTTGTGGGTTTTCCTTATTCACAGAACAGAAAAGTTGCCTCAGCTCAGAAATTTTCACATCAGCTGTATAAGGCTTCCCAGCAGACTGTCTTCAGTTACTAGATAAGTAACCCACTATGAAAAAAAAAAGGTTTATCTCTCTCAGAACGTTTCCACCCATCTCTTAGTGAAATACAAAGATATCTAATGAATAAGAGGAATATCAAACTTGTGTCACTTTGAAAAGCTCTTTTAATTCCTCATGAGAATTATCCTAGATAGGTGCAATACATTAAAGTTAAATGCTGTCTTGGGGTGGAGGCAAACAAAATTTGCTGAAAATAGAGCAGACTAGTAAAACTTAATCTGTTGAGATCTACATTACATTCATTGCATAGATAGAACCATTATCTTAGTTTGATTACTAGTGCCCCTATGCGCTCTACAACTATTATTAAAACTTTTGAGGAAAAGATGGTGAGTTGACTAAAATATTGACAAATGCTAACTAAAAATACAAAGTGGGTACTTGGAAAACATTTGCAAGATCTTTTGAACAGAAAAAAACCCACCATGTTTATAATAGTACATGTTTGCAGAATGTATTTTGTTGCTGACAATGCCTCAGTGATTGGGTGTTTCTTCCCTAATGTCACTGAAAGACTTGAAGCCCTTTTCAGAACTCACCCCTCTACCCAAGACAGGTTTAATGAGATCATTTGAGTGAACCCACTGGCTCACAACATTTCAAAGCAGAAAAAGCAAATCTGAAAGAAGCTTTGTTGTGCTCAACACTACCGCTGAATATCATATCTCAGTTCCTCTTCAGCTCTTTTATTCCACAGTTCCAAACCCCATAGTTTCTGCATGAACAAACTAGTAATCTGAATTTTGATATATGTTTTATACCTCAGGGCCAGGATTGTAGCTCTGTCTAGGTGCCTTTTCAAGTACCTTGTCTTGCAAAGTGGTTGTTCTTGTCACAAAGAGAGTTTCCTAGTTCCAGATGACATCTTCTCTAGGCTTGTCTAGACCACTTTTACAGGAAAAAAAAAATTTCTGCAAGAGTGCACATAATCAGAAAATTTAGAACACTAATGTAAGCATCATTCTTAATAAGCTCTACACTAAATGTACACATTGCATTTACAGATGCAGTACCATGAAATACAGGTCATATAT
This sequence comes from Ibidorhyncha struthersii, assembly GCA_013398815.1. Classification (NCBI taxonomy): domain Eukaryota; kingdom Metazoa; phylum Chordata; class Aves; order Charadriiformes; family Charadriidae; genus Ibidorhyncha; species Ibidorhyncha struthersii. Next base: position 682,532 of record VZSZ01004489.1, on the reverse strand, counting down.
TCCCTTCTTGTATCTCCTGGGACAATATGCATATAGCACTGCCTAAACTGGAGCCTGTTTTCGGAATCTTCTTCCCATGCAGGTTCCAGTAGCTCAAACAGGGCTACATGTTTCAGGTGACTGATTTAAGTCACAGTGCATTTTTTGCTTCATATTTTAATGGGAGCCAGAGCAGACCTGCCAGCTAGCAAAACCGTCCAATCAAAAGATATTAAAGAATTCTGGAAAGACACTAAGATCTCAACACAGAAATCTGTGCTTTGGTAGGATGTTGCACTGTTGTTAGAATTTATGCTGTATTGGTAGAATGCCTTGACCTTGATCTTGCACCACACAATTTCTTTGCTTTTGTCAGTTTTTTTGGGGGGAACAAAGTCAGATTCCAACATATTACAAATAGTTCTCAGAATACAAGGTATTATTTTGATAATTCCAATTAGACAGGCACTGATTATGCTGCACTTTCTTCCAAATTAATATCAGCTGCCCTTCAAGTAATAGCAGGTATTATTCTCTATTCACAAGATACCAGTGCAAACACATTCATGGGTAAAGATACCAATTATATAGATATCAAGTATATTTAAAATATACCTTGTTTCATTTACATAATTTGCAGATGCCTCATGGCATTACGGAAATGTAAGAGGGCGTGTACTAGTGTTATGTAAAAGGTTTTAAAGAATCTTTTAATGAGAAAGCTGTACCTTACTCTGCTTGTGTGACAGAACATCTGGAGTTTTCTTTGCTTATCCAGCTGACATTTGGGCTCTTTGGACTTTATAAACAGCAGCAAACGGATCTGGAAAAGATGAATAACTTGAAATGTTTCATGCTGGGATATAAATATTTCTGTTACTTCTTTCCCCCTTTATTGGATAAAGTTTTCAATTACATGCTTCCGGAGATCTGGCCCCTCCTTTGAGCTATGCACCCCCATTACAGTTTCTGCTCATCCCCTTTTCTCTGCTTCTAGTAAAGAAAGCTTTTAGGAAATAATTTGGGTACCTCTTTTCACCATTAGACAGAATTTCTAAATGGAAAAATCTGTTACTGAGTCCAATATGATCTGCTGGGTAAAACACCCATACTGAGCACCACAGCCCTGAGCCCCTGCCCACGCGGGGAAAGATTGTGTCAAGGTTGAGATGGTGGAAAAAGTCTTCCCAGCAATCAGCTGGAGGAGGAAACAAAAAGCACCTAGCTGAAGCATGATGCGTACCATCAGCCAAGCTGTTAAAATGCTCACCTGTACACAAGCCAGCAGTCCTCATAGATTTAGAGAGCTCTGTGGTAAACATTTCTAAGACTTATGAAAGAGACTAAAAGGGGCTGAGCTATCTGGAAATCACAGACCTGAAAAAGAAAACTCTTTTGCCTCCTCTGTTCTATTACTGAAAACGATTAGCAAGCATCCACTGACGTAATATGAATAAAGGAGCCATCAGCTACAGGATTCATCTGAATACTGAGATGAGAACATAGGCAGAGATACTAAATCTGCATAAGATATGTATTTTCTTCTTTTCTTCAAACACTGTGTGTTACATTGGCCTAAGCAGAAAACCATTTTATATTTACACATCAACTCCTTTCCAAAAAATGCAATCCTTACACATTTCAAGAAAACTTAATTCAAGTTATTTATCACTAAATTTCAGTCCAGTGACTGCCGCAGTTTAGAGCTGGTTCCTTCCAACCCGATCTCATTGGAGAACTGTGAAACCTATTTCCCTTTTCCAGCTCTAATGGGAGAGAACGCAATTCCTGCCTGCCTCTCTGCAAACATTGACACCTTTTCCCAACATTTGTTCTATCAATGTATGAAGTACTACAAAATTCTTGATGCGCCTAGGCCCCTGCCAAGCCCTCTGGGACCAGTTGCCCTGTCATCATGCCTTTTGCAGAAACAGGCATGTATTCTTGGTATTTAAAGTAAAATTCCCTTACAGAAGAGTTATCATGCATCATGCAGGCATGCCATTTATCACTAGAACAGAACTAGCCCGATTCTCACGATTTCATTTCCTATGTGTAGAAAAGTAGTGACAACAACATTCTCAAGAGATAAAATAACAAAAATTGTGCTTCCACTGAAAAAGAAAGGGTGGGTTTTTTTATTGTATTAGAGCATTATAATGAGACTTTAGGAGGACGAACAACCACTAGAGGGCTCATTATTCCAGACAGTCTTTTTAACAAAATGGTTAAATAAACCTTTCAATAATAAAGAACTTAAACATGACCTCTGTGTTGTGTGAGGCTCCTACACTTTATGAAATGCATAAACTTGCACAGAAAACATGTACGTATACCCATTTTTTCTCAGTAACTTATTAAAACAAACTGTAAAGACATGCCTCACCATGGTCTTCACCACGGGCTGCAGGGGAATCTCTGCTGCAGCGCCTGGAGCGCCTCCTCCCCATCCTTCTTCACTGACCTGGGTGGCTGCAGAGCTCTTCCTCTATTAATAATAAAGGCAAATTCCACACAGAAGTTTAGGGAAGACACAAGTATTCAGAATCTCCCAGGTTGAGATTCATTAGTAGTGACAGAGCATGTCATAATCAGAAGTTAGACTTCAGTTTTTAAGACTGAACTGTCTTAACTAAAAGGATTTTCAGTAGGTCTTCATGGATGTCAATGCGCCAAATAAACTATAGCAAAATATAACAAAAATAGAAAGCACAGATTCTTCTCCCTGCATATCTGTGTAGATTTATAGAATCACATACCTCCTATGTATACCAGTCATAGCTGAAATCAACTTTTAACAAACATGACCCAGGCTAACAATTCTTGTATGGCAATCAAATCCATCAGTGATTTCATTCATTGACTTCATTTATCTTTCTGAGATATCAGCATGAAAAGTATCTTGTAGTCTACCTATAGATAATTCAGAGCTCACCTTCCATTTGGGTCTGGTTTACTGAAAGACTAGCTAAGTGTTGTTAGGAAATTTATTGAATTCTTGTGGATATAAGCATCTATAAGTGTGCATTATATTAATACAATACTTTGACTTGGAAGGCACCAGTGAGAAAATTGCTGCTAAGGCTGAGCTTCCAAGAAAAAGAGTTTGGGTGGTTCTTTGTGAAACGCCTTTTATTATACTTAGCAATATTATGGTGCTAGCACTGGACATGAACCAAAGCAAATGCCTTGAAAACAGAAAAAAGGCTAAACAATAGAGGACACAAACACAAATGGGAGTGAATGCCATTGAGCACTTTAAGGCATAAAATGTTTAGTTACTGATGTGCGAAAAGAGCAGTCATCTTTCTGTTAGTTCTCAAGACACTTCAAGTTTAAGAACACATGAATAACAACTGGATGGAAACTTTAGTGTTCTTAAAAACACGTTTTACAGTAGATCCACTTTTTTCACACTCATCTTAACAAAAATATTTTCCCCAAGCTCCAAACAACTTCAGAGAATGCCTTTACTCGTTTAACGTATGAACCTACAAAGAAAGGTATCACTGTTTCTCAGATGCATCCTCAATCTGTATTACAGTTACTGACAGTACTGTTTGACCTTTTAACTTCAAGATGGCTAGAGTAATTAATATGCAGATGAACTGTTAACTATGATTTTCTTTATCCCAAAGCAAACCTTGCACATTCATGGTATTTCTTTATTTCTCCCTGCTTTTACATCCAACTGTTTTTCTGTCTATTAATAATGCAGCTTTTTACGTAAGGGAAAAAATAAGTCAAAAACTGCAAACATGACAGAAATGTGATTCAACAAAAAGCTGGCTCACACGCTTGTCATCTAACAAGTTTCTGTTGGTGCTTTATATAATTATTTTCTGTCCATCAGATTAAAAAACATGAAAAAATGTTTCAAGTTGACATTTACTTTTTTTCAGTATTGTCTAGCATGTGTTCTAGCTAAATTAGCTGACAGGGAGAGATATGATAAATGCAACAGCCTTTCTTCTTTCTCTTTAGAAAATTCCTTGAGAGGAAATCAGCAATTACACTACCACAAGCTTTTCTTTAGATTCATAAAAAATACATGTGAGCAACTGACTAAACATAAGGAAGGCAGAATAACTGATGGAAGAATCTCTATGAACCATGATTTGTAGCAAGAAAAAAAAACACAACAAAAAAACCCCAAACAGCAAAATAACAACAAAAAAAGCCACCCTGTACTGAGTGGCTTACCAGATTGAATTTTTCCAGGTGGTTGCCCTATAGGCACTTCTGGTTGCAAATGTAGTTTTCAAAATGTAAACTGTAGCTAAATGAACATGAAAAAGTNGAGACTATTTACTCTAGGGATTAATGACAGTATAACCACTAGCTCTTGATTATTTCACTCACTGATACCAGTAAGCAAGAAGAAAGATACGACCTTACTGATTTGCTGGGAGGCATCTTCTTGTGCCTTAGGAGGGAGAGTGCTGTTTTTTTTGCCAAAATTTGAGAATGAACCACCAATGGTTATTCTGAACATGACATTTTACAAGCTATATACAAAAACTAGAAGAGAAAAGACATCTGCTTCTGACCTGGTATTTCTCCTCACTTGTGCTCAATTTGAGCATGCTACATTTATCAAAACTAATAGCGGAGGAAATACTCGTGGTTAGATGTTTTTCCTAAACTAAACAGTTTTGAAGACTACGTTTAATATTCTCTTGCCCTGCCACTGAAATATGATAAAATTGTTTAAAAATGGAAATCAAACCTGATCAGTCTATTTCCCATGTTCATGCTCAGTAAAACAAAAAAAGTAATCAGCACTCAGCATAGTCAGTTGTTAGCAGGAAGGACCTGCTTGCACTTTCTTCTTTTCTTTGAGTTTGTGCATGGGTACCAGAAAGAAAGCAGCAGAAATACACACTAGCTGAAACCCCTTTTATTGCCGGCAATAACGTGCCTGTTGGCTGGGAGCCTGAGAACACGTGTTTTGATTCTTTATATATAATTTTAAGATTATTCACATATTCATTTTTACAATTTGCATAACCTATTGACTTTGGCCAGGACATCACTTCTTACCATTCACTTTTGAGCACTTGTTCAGGCAAACCTCCCATGCAAGCACACTTAATACCTATTTATTAGCTGAGTTTGCACCATTTTGTTGCAACTTTGCTGCTTTCAGCTTTTTTTTTGATTGGTCTGGTTTCTTCTAACAGTAGACCGTTTTTTACCGCAAGGTCACTGTCAGCCAAGTTCTCTTGTGTATGTCTTCAAATTCATCTTTACATGGTAGCTTTTTCATATGTAACATTCCCTCCTTTTGTTTAGTGCATACTTGCACAGTTTAGTTTGGAGCAAAATAGTATTTGTACCCACAAATTTGAGCAAGACACGTTGAGCATACTTGAGCAAAACAGCAGAACGTGATCCCTAAAACAAGTAAAACTCCTAATACTGTTAATACCAAACTGACAAATTGTTTCAGTATTGGGGTAATAGACGGAAATAGATGTGACAACCAGTTCCACCATTCTATTCCTTTCAGATCCTGTCTTATGTTTTGTACTAAAGTTTTAAAGTTTTTCAGTTGGGCTTCTATTGGTTTATTGTCATCTGTGAGACTGAAACAGCAGCCTCCTTCAAAATCTTCACACCCATGTGTGGCCCTAAGCAACAAGTAATCTATAGCTGCTCTGTTTTCTAAGATTGCTTCCCTGTTCAAATGCTGTTCCTCTTGTAGTAGTAGAATCAAAGTGGAGGTGGCATTCAGAGTTTTTGCTAGGGTACAGGCCACCGCTGTCAGTTGGAGGTTGGCACCTAGTGCTAGTGCAGGGACTTCTGCTAATGATGTGCTTCATGCTACTGCTTCTGCTTTGCTCAACAGATTTGCACTTGAGTCACAACTCGCTGGTAGGGCCTGAAATAGGCTCCTTCTGAATCTTTTTTTGTATCATATTTGGTTGATGTATTTCTTTTTAGTGGGGAGACTGTGAGTCTTCCAAGTGTGCATGGATCTCCGGCTGCATTTTTGGGTATATAGCTATAGGCCTGGAGTCCATGTAATAGAAACTATCCTTTTGGAAGATAGATGTCAGCAGAGTAATAGGAAACCTTTGTTGTGGTATTACAGATTAAGTTGCTGTTGTTCAGATTTACTGATGGTGCAGTAGCATTAACCATATACATACAAGATCCAGCTGGAGTTACATTGAGAGCTGGAATCACGTAATATGCTGATTTGATCACGCGGCTGGTGTTGAGACTTTCCCTATATTGGGATGTTGACTGTAGGTTAGGTTCACCGTAAAGCTGAGCAAGTTTAAGTCATTATGTATTAGTGACAGGGGTGTCCTCACACCTACAAAATGTGTAGTTGCAGCTTTCGTGATATCTGACCCATACTGTACACAAAATTCATCTGAATTATTTAAGGCAGTCTTTCCTAATAATAGCCACCAGTTTGAACTTGGAGTTACATGTTGTAGTGGAATTCCTCCAATCATGTTCAACGGAAGCAAAAGCAGGATCATCACTAGGAGTTCAGTGTGGCTTTCACCTGAGAGTGGCGGATCCATACATCTTTACCTGCAACTTTGAGAGCAGCATAAGTACACAGCAATATTTGCACAGGACCCTCCCACCTGGGTTGTAATGCATCTTTAGTCTTGCAGATCTTTGTCATGACATAATCTCCAGGTTGATACAGATACAAATAGTCTCCTAAAGGTAAAGTTTACATAAGTACAGCTTCATACTGTTTCTTTATATTTGTTACTATTTTGTAGATACAAGACATACTGGGTAACTGCTTCATCCCCTGCCAGAAGGCTTGTGTGTGTTCAAACAAAGGTTCCTGGAATTCTGTCTCGTCTTCCGAATAAAATCTCAAAAAATTATGACCTGGGTTTGGACATTGCCTTAATTCTTACAGTGCTAATGGTAAAGCTTCTGCCCATTTTAATTGATTTTCTCTACAAATTTTTGCTGGTTCACTCTTTAGAGTACAGTTCATCCTCTCTACCTGTCCTGAGGATTGGGGATGATAAGGTGTATGCAGTCTTTGTCAAACTCCTAAACCTTTATACAGGTTTTCTAATATTTCAGCTGTAAAATGTGATCCTATATCAGAGTCTATTCCCTCAGGCACTCCATAACATGCTATGATATCTTTTAGTAAAGCTTTAACCACCATTTCAGCAGTTGCTTTTTGGTAGTAAATGCCTCTACACAATGGGATAATTGTTCCATTATAACCAGTAGGTGTTTTTGTCCATCTTTTGGAGGTATATCTACAAAGAAAGATATAGTTTCTGAAACAGCATCCAAGCTCAAGGGCACTCTCCTTTTGTTTTTGCCCTTGTCTTGGACTTTGCATTATATTCTGCACATATGATGCATCCTTTCGTGACTTGTAATATTGCTTGGGTCAATCCAGGTGCCACCCATGATTGACAGACTTGATTTTCTAGATAAGATCTCCTCCACGTGTGCAACGGTGAAGTTCTCCGACTAAAGGTATCAACATAGTCCTGTGAGAACAGGTTTATCTTCTAATGTCCAGATTCCATTTGCTTGTTTTGCTCCTAAATGCTCCTCCATTTTTCAATTTCTTCTGTGGGCAAAGTTTCATGTTCTCTTTTTGAGTCTTCTTCAGTTATGGTCAATAGCATTTCTTCTTTTATTTTTGGTTGGACCTATAAGGTTTTTAAGGCTGCAACCTTAGCCACGCTGACAGGAAGATTGTTTCCTTCAGTCAGATCAGAAGCATCTCACTGGTATTGCTGTATGGTATAATACTGCTACTAGTTTTGGTTTTTCTAGAGCACGTAGAAGACCCAAAATTTGTTCTCGATGTGCTATTTTCTGTCCTGCTGAAGTTAGAAACCTTCTGTCTTTCCAGTTCAGTCCTGTTGCAACCACTACTCCTAGAGGACATTTGGAGTCTATATGGATGTTAGTGGTTTGATTTTCTGCTAAAGAACATGCTCAAGTTAATGCTGTTAATTCTGCAGGTTGTACCCCAAGGTGTCCCAGAAGAGCGCTTGCTTGCAGCATCATAAATTGTGTGGTGATGGCGTATCCTGTAACTCATCGTCCCATTTCGTGGTAGGATGATGTAATGGATGTACCCACTCTGACTGAGAGTGAACAGTGCTTTGGTTCAGGCACCGCCAACTGAAATCAGCCCTGCTGGGCAAACCCTGAGAATTGTGCTAGGCCATATCTTCTCGGGAACTAAGGAGTCTAGGCCATGTCTTACCAGGAGCTAACAGTACTGCTGCCTAATTATCACCATCTATTTCCAATCTTCACACTCAATAAAACAAAGCAAGTAATCAGCATTTACCATAGTCAGTATAGCATTGCTTGCAGCCCCACTGCTTTTGCAAATGATCCTGGGTTTGATTACTTTTTGAAAGGTGGATAAAAGGAGAAGAATTTTCTTAAGATTATAAAAATATTTCAGGATTTAGTAGAACTCAGCCTGGGATATCACAGCCATTCAAACAACAAAAATCACATTGAAAATAAGAGGAGAGAGGAAGCATGTACATGTATAGACTTCTGAAGATTTTGTCAGCGTAGGGGAGCAATTTTCCTAATTTGTGAAGGGAAAGTACATTTGATTTAATTCCTGGGCTACAAAGAATGCAGCAAGAAGGCCATGTGAAAAGTGGAAAGAGGTCGGATGTTAGTAGAAAGCCAAAGGGAGTCTGGTTTCTATTCTGTACAGAAAGAAGCCTTCTGGTTTACAAGACTAAGCAATAGAAACGTTGATGCTTTCTGTGCACACGACATGCATGAATATCGTAGTCTGCAAGTGATGCCCAGTGGCTATTCCAAGTCTCATTCCGACTGCTCAAAGCATATTTCAGCCTGCAATACTGTGCCCAGTACTGTTCTCCAGACAAGAAATGACAGACTAACAAGGAGTCTCAACCCAGCTTCCATTTTAAACTTGAGAGTGATAAATTTGTTGCTGATTCTGACTCCGACTCCATTTGCATCTCCAAAGATCATCAGATCAAAGATCCTGCACATAATGTTTGTATTCTTTTATTAAAAATCTTGTAAATAAGCAGCAGTACTTTAACTGGCCACCTAATCTCAACTCCTTGCAAAACTTGCAAAGTCCCCGTTCCTGCTTTTCCCGTCAATCCAGATGTCCTCATTCCTTCCTGTCTTAGGTAGGCAATTCTCTTCTCCTTCCTAGTTCCTATGAGTAGGAAGTCACACAAGGCTCACCTCTCACTGTCTAGACCTAGCACATAAAACTACAGTAATGCTAATTTGCAAGCTGAGGGAACAAAGCAAACTGTTGTCTCCAATGCAGCCTCACAAGACTGTGTCCTTCATGGCCGACCAAGAAATGTCTGATAAAGGTGGGAGAAGAAAGGAGGAAATGGAAGAGAGGATAAAATGAAAGTTACAGATATAATAAGGTGGAAAGTTTTTGTGGTTCAGTCCTGACTGCCACAGACTATGGGAAATTAGACAAGACACAACTGCTTTACGCTTCAGGTTTCTTTCAAGAAACAGGAATAAAACCCCTCTTCCCTATGCTTTGAAGAGATGCATCAGGTCCAGAACAACAGACTGGTGTCAGAGGACAGTGTGGCGAATGCGTGTTTTCCATCAGCTAGACTCTGATAAACTACTAATCATCAGAATTTGTTTTATTATTTTGTGCATAAAAGTGCACGATAAATTACAGCTCCACTGTTAAAGTAGTTCTGCTGATGTCTTCAGCTATACCTATGATATTATTCACCAGAAACATTTCAAGACTTAAAATATTATTTTACTTCATTGCTCCTTTTGTTTGTGGGTTTTTTCTTTTTTTTTTTTTTTTTTTAAACAACTATACAACAAGGACACACAGTTTCTAGTAAATCTACAGGTGTAACCACATACTGATGTGTATCATCACATTTCTAAAGTTACAGCAATATAGCCTGATGTTAAGGAAAGGTCTCAATTTATATACCTAAATTCAAAGGATTTGAGGACAGGCTTCAGCTAAGCATGTGCTTAAATGCTCTTTTGAGTAAGAATTAAGGTCTTTTAGTCCCTTTGCTTTGAATTTCAACTGCTGATGCTTATTGATGATATCTACTACATACAAGAATTCAGGCCTTGCCTTCCCTTCCAGGCTTACCTAAGACGGAATTTGCAAATGATACATTAGGGAGAGATGACACAGAGTTTTATTCCACAGAGGAAGCAACATTCCATAAGCTGACTTTGAACTTCATACATTGTCAGGGAGCAGCGAGAGTGTGGCTGCTCCACCGAGGCAGGCAATCCAGGAGCCAAGGGTGACCACGCACGCAGAAGGGCAGCGACCTTGCCATCAGGGGCACAGTCCCACAGCACCAAGCCAGGCAAGTGGAACAGGGGTGGGGATGGTGACAGCTTCTGTTGAGAGTCCAGTGAGCATTAGAGAAATGAGGGGTGACACATCAGGTCCAAGGCCTGTCTGGGCAGCCCAGGCAACAAGTCGGGAACAGCAAAGGACAGAGCTGAGGACAGATCTGCAAACTGCACAGCTTGGGGGAGGACTGGGGTCCAGGCCAGAGCTAACACTGAGCTCCCAGGCAGATGACCTGCGAGTAGGAGCACCACACAAGGCTGCTCTGGGTGGTTAAGGACTGCTGGCACACTCACAGCCCTGACATTTCTTCATGGATTAACATTAGATTTTACCATTTTTATATTTCAAGAAGCAGAAAAATAGACAGAAGACAGAAAAATAAAACTCATGTTAGATTCAAGAACAAGCCCCAGGCTCTTGCGCAAACATTTTGGTTACAGGAATTTATTGCTTTTACAGAACCATTTCTATTGACATAGGAGATATGTGTGTTTACAATGGATCCCAGTAAGAACCTACATTACTTAGTGAGAGGATGAGAAGAAATGGTTAACAAACAGAAAAGAGCAAGGGCTTAGTGTTCAGTCAATAATAATAAATTCTTATTCACAGATTTCAGAGTGCTTTTCAAAGAAGCTGAAGAAACTGAAACAGACAGAATGAAGGAACTGTGCCTAAGCCACCCAGCAGATCAAGATCAGAGAATCACATCTTTTAGATTATAGTGGATCACAATCTGAACATGAATTAACAATATTGGCCTGTTGCAAAGAAATATCAATCATATCAGGACGTCCGGTTTTATACCAACTATGTTCTTTCTTTCCCATAAGTGGAAAATCACAGAAAAACAAGAAATCAGCAGGTCACCTCATCCATCACCATGACCCGAAGTAGGATCAAACAGATCAGCAAAGTGCTCCAGGCTACAACTACCTCTGGAATTATAATTGTAATGTTAATCAGCTTCCTCATACAGTCAAGCACATAGCCCAGTAAAGCTTATGCTGGCATAAGACGGTGTGAGAGCAAATGGGTAGCAAGGGGAAAAGGAAAGGCAGTGATGGTTTATACCAGGTGACTTATACTAGAATAATGTGCTGAACTATGCTGCAACTCAATCTTACTGAATACCTTATTTTTTTTTAAAAAAAGCATGTTTCTGAATGGTCAAGACTACTTTAAAATTTAATTCTGTCCCCTTCAGCCTTGTGTCACCTGCAAAATTATTATGTCCTCTGTTCCGCTATTTACCTTGTTAATAACAAAAAGACCCAGACTGAAGACAGGCTCTACGAACCCAGTGATATATTCTTTCATTTTGCCAGTGAACTACTGCTTGGTATCCAGGCAGTTTTGTATGGACCTTATGATGCATTTATCCAGACCATAGTTCTCTAACTTTTTGAATGAAAAGGTCATGTAAGTGTCAACACCCTAATCAAACTGACAACAGGCTCTGTCCTATCCACAAGGCCTGTTCCTTACTGGAGGAGAAAATCAAGTTATCTGGCATGATTTATTCTTGACAGATCCATGTTGACTGCTATCATTCCTTGCTTATCATCTAGGTACTAATAGTAGTTTGTGAGATTATTTGTCCCAGGATTTTCCCAGGGATTTCAGTTAATTACACTGATGGAGCTGTGTTTCTCTGGCTCCATCCCCGCTTTGATAACAGCAATTCACAGTTGCCCCTTCTGTTTTTTTCAGCATCTCATTCACCTTCTTAATTCAGCGAGTTCTTTAACTGTCTTTCAATCATGTTGACTAGACAAACAATTTCAAAACATTTGGTTTATCTGAGTGCTTCTAATCTGTTCTTTACCTACTCTGGGCTGAGATAATTTTGTTCTCAGCATCTCCAGCTCTAACTATGTGCTCACAGGTGATCTTTTTTGGAAGTCTGATACAAAGGCCCCAATACTTTCTTTGTAATCTGTTGACAGATTTGCTTCTCTGTTGAGTATGGGATTAATCTTTTTCCCTGTCTTCCTCTTAGTACAAATATACGAGTAGTTTTTATCTGATAGCCCTTGATAGTTCAATTGTTTTGCAGCATACCTTTTTTTAGTCTGCCTTTCTTAGTAATCTGACCCATCTTCCTTTCTATTTTTTTCATGTGCTTAACATCAATAGAGACCTCATGATGTGGTCAAGCTAACCTTACTATTATTTCTATTCTACTCGTAATTGGGATAAATGCCCCCTTGTGCATCTGGTTTCTGCAGATTCACTTTCTGCAGCAGGTTTGTGCATAATTAGATCAACAATAGGCGTTTTAATGAATCAGCAATGACTGAGAGAACAGCATTTTGTAGAAGAATTCTTCTCAAGTTCTAACTGCGGAAAGGAGCCCTTGAAGATCTTGGCAAAGCCTGGTGGGTCCCCCTTCTTTCCCAAAAAAAGGAATAATTTCTTCCACAGCAGGATGGCATGTACATGCTGCCACCAGGTTTACAGCCCAGGTGTTGCCGCCTCTCTGTCTATACGGCAATTGCTTTGACTCAGCCAGTAGAGAGATCTGCCTGGTCTTTGCATACTTATTTGTGGAATTGAGCTTTTATTTTCAATTAAGCAGGCTCAACAGTTTGGCTGGTGCCAGTGCTGTTGTGCAGAGAAGGGCAGCGCCTGGAATGGCCCGGAAGGGGAGAGCGACACGCTACGGGCAGGGTATGCGAGATAAAATCTGTGTCTGGGACAGCGCTCAGGGTACGTTCGCTCACGGTTCCAATGACCTTGACAACATGCCCTTGACCCACTGCTCCACCGAGGTCTCCACCTACCTTTAGCCTTCCCCACAGAAACAGTTACGTACCGGCAGCGCGGCTGCTTCGCAAAGCCACAGACCAGTTGCCTCCGGGATCCAAACCCGGCCCGCACTGCTCAAGGCTCCGTTGTGCACACACGGGGCCTGGACGCCACGTGTCACACGAGGGCACGCACTTACCCGCCTTCAGAGAAGCCCCTCGCCAGCTTGGCCTTTCGCGCTGCGCCGCCACGACACAGGCCGCTGCCATTTCTTGTCCAACTAACATCTGCTGCAACGGCACTTGGGAAACACGTTCATCGAGTTAACGCTGCTCGTTGTATCAGGTGGGCAGTTATGGGCGCGCACCCCGGGCCCGCCAGCAGCGCTGAGGGGAGAACCATGGCCGGCCCTCGCCCTCCTCCCTGCCGGCGGCACCGGGGGGAGCCGGGCGGGCGGGGACGCCAGGACGGACCGCGGGCGGCTGCGAAGAGGAGGAGGAAGGGGGGCAGCCGCGCGAAAAGCCGAGGCAACAGGCAGGAGGAAGCGCCAGGCAGAGGCGAGCGCGGCCGAGGAAGCCGCACCCGCCGAGGCGGAGGGGAACGAAGGCAGCGGCGGGAGGAGGGAGGAGCGGGCGGCCGGGCGCAGCCAATGCGGCGGGCTCGTCCATTTTTCGGTGTGAGTCAGGCACGTCGGTGGGGTGATGCTACCGGCGCTGGGAAGGGGCCGGGAGAGGCACGGCGACGGCGAGCGGCCCGCCCGCTCGGGCTCGTTCTCTTCTCCGCCGTGCCGGCGCCGCCGCTGAGGGCAGCGCTGCTTCCTCCTTCCCCTCCCTGGCCAAGGCCGGCCCCATGGCTGGGGGCGCTGGGCCTGCCTCCGCCCGGCCGCGCCGCGCTCCCTGACGGAGCAGATACCCGCCGACGGAGGCAGCGGGCCCGCCGCCGCCCGGCGGGCNNNNGGGCGGGCTGCGGCACGGCCCGAGGGGCGCGGGGAGAGCAGGTAGGGCAGGCGGCGGGAGGGAGGCAGCGGCCCGGCGGAGGGGGGAGAGGCGGCCGCGGAGGGGAGAAGGGCAGCCCCGTGGCGGCCAGGAGGCCCGGGGGCGAACGGAGAGCGCCAGGCGGGGAAGAGGAGGGGTCCTGAGGCGAGGGGCTTCGGCCGCTGCTCACAGGCTCCATTCATCTGTGGCTCCTCCCGTCTCGCAGGCTGCTGCTGGCGGCGCCCGTCCTGGCATCGAAAGGAAAAGCCAAAAATTCGCCTTGCCCCCAGCCGAGCGCGTTGCTTCTCCTGAAGCTCGGGAAGGAAGGGGACTACAGGGGGGCCGACCGTACATTTCATGTTTCGTCAGCCCGACAGCATTTTGGCTTGGATTCCATCTTGCTCCTACCTGTTCCTGGACAGTGACGGGGAGGAGAAGAGGCACCGTCCCAGCATGTCTCGTTACAGCCTCCATAACCTCCTGGACTGGATGTACGGGGGTGTGGACCCCAGCTTCGCTGGCAATGGCGGGCCGGAGTGCGCGGCCTTTCTCTCTGGGCAGCAGCGCCTTCTGGAGAGTTTGGTCTTCCTCAGTGTGGGCGTCGTGGAGATCCTTCTGTCCCTGTGGAAGCTCAGGCGGCTGTATTTCAGGGAGCTGGAGGGTCACCTGCTGCAGCAGCCCCAGACTAAGCAGGAGAGCTTGGGCAAGAACGTGCTGCTGGTGGTGCTCTGCCTCATCTTTGGGCTGGAGGTGGGGTTCAAGTTTGCCACCAGGACTGTCATTTACCTCCTGAATCCCTGCCATGTGGTCACTATGATGCAGGTAAGGCTTGGGTACAGTCACTGGGAAGTTTGCCTTAGTTTTTCTGCTTGCAAAGCAGTGTTTTTCCTGGGGCGGTTTGTGGACCAAAAGTGCATAGCAAAAGTACAAATGCCAAGAATTTGTATAAACATTTTAAAACCGACTTAGTTTTTAACCAGCTGAATTGAGATCTATAAAAAAACAAGTCAAATGAGAAGGTGAAGTTGTAGCTATGGCTAATGTCCAAATCTGTGGTTGAAAATGCAAAAAATTAAGGCTGTCTTACCACTTGCTTTCACATAATCCTTGTTTCAAGCATAGAAAATGCTGTTTTCACTGACACTATTGGTAAAATTTGCACCAAATTTAATGAAACCAAGATTATTGCTAAAGCGGCTATGTAATTTACATGCAACTTTTTCAAGCAAGTGACTTTTAGGGGTGTGACTATTTTGCAAAGGTGTTGAAGAAACAAATTACTCTTTATTTTTTGCAGGTGATGTTGATTTACCTTTCTAATTTTCAAAGCTGAATAGTAAGGAAAAAAGCATTACCCATGTCTCATACGTGGGGTGAACAAACCAATCTGGCTTAATACCTGTGGATAAACACCATGCTTTAATCACTTGTGTCTTGGTTGTTGATGTATGATAACGTGCAATTTGCGTAGCTTCCAAGGTAATGGAAACATTCATAAACAGTTGCTGATTTGCAATATCTAAAGCTTACAAGCTCTGTTTATCAATAGTCCTTTGCATGTAACTTTAATGGCCATTTCATTGAGCTTGGTAAAGAGTTTGGGAGATGTCGAAAATTATTATTTTGTTTAATTTTGCTAATATTGTACCCTTGACACTGACAACTTAGAAAATTCAAGCTCAAGAATTAATAAAATAATGTCAAGAAGGCTTGCATAAAAGCTGCCATGGTAACAACTTCTGTCTTAAGATCTGTAATAGATGAAAATCAGACCAATGCCATTCCTAGTGTCCCTTTCCAGAATGCGAAGTGATCTGTGCTGTATCAGATCAACCCAGTTGTTGGTTTCACTCCTGGAGAGCGTTTCCTAACAGGAATGGAAACATCTTTTCTGGTTGTACCAGAGGTTTGAGGGAGATGGGTATTATTTCAAGAGGGGAACATAAGCTCTTACAGCAGTGTTCAAGACCTTTACAGCAATTAACTTACAGTTCCAGAACTTAATTAGTAGGTTATGTAAATTGCTAATCAGTGATGCAATATTAGCTCAGTATTTTATAGCATGGGACACTTGCTTCCTATGAAGTGGCAACAATTGCTGTGCAATCAGTTAGTCAGTATTGGTAATGAAGGGAAGTAGAAGGTATGCAAGAGCTGTTGAAATAATTGAAATAAAATGATATAGCTACATTCCATTTCTTGGCAATACTATGTTTACTGGAAATTTTTCCTATAAATTCTCTGGGAAGAAGGTGAGGGTATGTTACCATTATGACTTGGAAATTTAATTGTCTTGATATGGTATTATAATATGATGTTATGATAAGTATTCAGCAAAAGCTAATGTTATACATAGATGGGCGAGCTAGTATTGTTTACCCCATTCATTAATGCTGTCCTCCAGGAAGACAGAAATTTAATCTCTGTAGCCAGGCATGGGCAGTTCTTAAACCTCTTTCAGACCAATTGTGAAGATTTTTTTTTTATAATACTATGCTAATTACTCATTAGAAGTAGTGTTCCAGCATTTGTGAAATTGAGAAGATGGGTATGTCAGCAAAATTCAGAAGTCATCCTCTTCATCCTCAAACAGATGTGTTAGAAATAGGCCTGGGCTTAATGTAGAGAATGAAAATAGCTGCAAACCCAACAGCTTTCAGCTGGGAAAACAGGTGAGATACAAAGACAGCGGATGACCTCCATCAGCAGAAAAGTGGTACACAGAAGTTGGAATCTTGCAAGTGTTCTTTTTCTGGCCTGAATTTGCTGAGCGCAACAGCTTGGCAAGATGAAATATATGAAAATATGATTTAACCTTCACTTCCGTTCTTATGGTAGTTTGTACGTAGTCCTGCTGCTGCACCTAAACATTAGGATGAGCAGAGTAGGTGGTGAAGAGATGACACATACTACAGTAATCAAGATGACTTCAAAGGGAAGGCAACAGTAGCTGTTGGTAAAAGTCTCTTCTTTCACTCAGTTTCCATTTTCCTTTTCTTCAGCTGAGACTGTTTCACCTCAGAGCAACAAAGGCTCTGGGCTCTGAGCCAAAAATATTTGGAACTGGAAATTATCTTTCAGATTTTCTCTGCATAAAAGCAAAAGTCCTGCTTTTAAAAGACCTAAGACTGAAATGAAATCACAAAATAAAATGGGAATTACGTCTGTGGTGCATTTGCGCAGGCAAAATTGTGTAATATAGTGGATGCTGAGTTCTAAATCAAATGAGTCTCTCTTGATCAGGTGTCTAATTTCTGCTTATCACACCAACCTGTGTTCAAATCAAATCTTTTTTGGAAGTGGGAAGAACTTATTTAGATGTGTCATCACAAGGATGAAGCATCAATAAAATGAACATATTTAACTGCCTAGACAGTCCTCATGGTTCATCCGATTCAGAGAATTTGTTGCCGTGCTGCCATCTAGTTGAATTACCTAGAAACAGTACTACTCATTTCCAGCCCTAGTCTTGGGTTTGTCTTCTTGCATAGCTTCTGGAGGAGGGCCAATATTGTTTCTTCACCAGTGGTATATCAAGTGCATCATCGTTGAGAGAAAAATACTTCAATTTTTTTTAATTTTTATATATATAAAACCAAAGGTGAAATGGAAACTTCTGTGGTTTCTTTGACAGGTCTCTGCTGGGGATGGGGATGTTTTTGTGCAGTACAATATTTATTTAGTGTGTGGTGCAGCAAGGAGGGGAGTCTGTGAAGGAATTCATACTAAGCTCTTTCTTTATATAAAGCGTGGTCTAACTGAAAATTATTTGAATACCTCTATAGCAAAAAACCCTCAACAGTCTTTTTACAACTGAGGATATGATTGGACCAATGGTACTGCTGTAAACCTGGCATAAAAATGTATCCTAAAAGGGAAACATTAATTCCACTGGGGTGTTGCAAACCTATTCTCCTTTGCATAGCAGGAAAAAATTCAGCATATATTTAGGGGACCAAGTGTTGTATTTTCAAGACATCAATCCTTTTGAGTATTTGTTTTGTTTGTTTTGAGATTTGCAAGTGTTCTTCCTACAGAATCATTTCTCAGTGGTAAACTCTCAGCTGGTAAGTTGTTATAATTCTCTTCCAATTCTACACTGAATTATTGTATTTAAGACAGTTAAGGACTGACATTTGTCTGCAATAAAGAAAATGTTTTTGTAGGAAACACCTGTATTGCTGGATGATTACTTCCAACAGTGATCTTTTTCGGCAGAGAGAAGTAAACTAAAGGGGAAGTGATAGGGGGAAAGAAGGATAGGGGAGTCCAGTTTTGTTCAGTGATCTCAATCTGATGTTTGAATAACTGAAAACAGGGCTAAGTGCATCTGCTGTTCAGTAAATACTAAATCCTGTGTTCATTATTTCCAGTTTTAGCTTCTTTAGAGACCTGGATCCTTTCTGTCCTCTGCAAAAGAGGCTACTGTGTTTTTGGAAACAATGGGCTGTTTTCAGAACTTACATAATAAACATAGTTTGACTGAATTCTGCGTCATTTGGGAATACGTCCCAACATATAACTAATTATCTCCCTCGCTCTTCCCTCCTCCGTTTTTTTTTTTTTTTTTTTAAACCTTGGAAACATTCTGATTATGTGGTCAAATGTGATTTTTCAAGTGTGAATCTAGATTTAATTTGCATACACTGCTCGTAAATGCTTTGTAATATTTGGAAGAATCCAGTTAAATTGTGTATGGTTGTCTATTCTGTCTCTTCAAAATCTTGAATTAAAATCAAAGGGTTATTCATATCCTGTTATTTGGAAGTGAGTATGAAGAACCTTTGATTACAGAAATTCGGTAAATTTTTATAAAAATTACACTCAATAATAAGCAACAGCCTGGAAGTAAAAGTTTAATGAGTTTTTCAGTTTTTGAGAGGTGGCAGTATTCTAAATTGAAGATGTATTTCAATAGTTTTGTTCACTGCTTAATGTATTAAGATTTTTGGGCAAGATAGCAAATGGAAGGCAAAATTTCCTATGAATATGCATACATTTTTCAAAATGTAAGTCTGTAAGTGGAAGTGTCTAAATCTTCCTTTTTGTATGTGTGCATATTTCCCTTATCTACATAATTTTTGTATATACCTCCTCTGTTCCAAAACTTGGTCCTGCTACCTGCAGAACTTGGAATTTTTAAAGCACCTCAGAAGACAGGACTCAGTTACAGGAGATGTGATAAAACTGCAATTTAGTAGAATTTGATATGTTAGGGATTGTAAAAAAAATTTCTGAGAAAAACAAGGCTATATATTTGGGGTATAGTATGATTTATTCCCAAATCAGTACATTTAGGAGGTGTGTGCAATTGCTCTATAGCAAGGTCAACAGTCCTTTCAGTGCTCTGAAACGCTGTCTGGTAGACATAAAATTCATCACTTAAACTTAAGTGGAAGATGTGCGTAATCACAGCTCGCAAACATACCAGGTTATGAAGTATGCAGCTCGATTTTTAGATCTGCAAGAAAAAAGTATTATTATTTTTTTTTTTACAACTGCAAATTAGCTCTTAAGGATGATTGCTAGAGAGGAAATTCATCACAGTCTGTGGTGAAAAGGGCAGATGAAGAGCAATGAAAGCACTGAAAGCACCAGTATTTCATGGTGGTAAGCCTAATTTCTTTCAACAGAGTGCATTTTACTGCTGGAAGGCTGGTAGCAGCTCAAGGGGCAGAGATATGAAGTGATGTGTCACGAGATAGATCATCAGCTCCTTTATACTGGGTCTGGGATGCTCTAGAACTATTAATTTGGCTTTCAAAAAAAACATGGCTTGCTTGCATAGTTTAATCTGCCCTTGGTTCCAATAACCGTCAATTTTTTCTTAATTGTTACAATTTACTTTTAAGCAATGATTTTTTTGTGTTTAAAAAAACACCGTCAGCTGAAGTTTAGAGGCTTTAACTGATACCATAATTAATGTAATAATTATTTATTGAGCTGAGGAAAAGCTTTTCTGTGATAATTTTAACACTGTATATAGTTTGTTTCACCATTGTGCTTATTTTTAGTAAATCCCAGCGTATAGTTGAGAAATTAAGAAATATTAGCATGAGGCAAGGCAAGGGTTCTTACTCAGAAATGATAGTTATTTTTAATTTAGTATAAAAAGAATAGCAAATGTGTCTTAAGGCTGTGAATCACAGTTTTCTTTGTTTGAAGAGATTACAGTTCAGCCACATTAATATAGACAAGATTTAGCCAGTATGCACTTTATCTTGAGCTGAAAACGTGCATGCTTTAGTCAAGGTGATAGGGATCACGGTAATATGTCATGCTACCAATGAACATTCTAGTTGAGGAACTGTGAGTTTAAAGCTCTAGGTTAAGCCTTTGTTTTGAAATTGCTAGAATTTGGAAATACCTGCTGTGCTTGAGGATAGAATACATACTTTGGTAATTCTCTCTTTTATTCTGTGTATTCTTAGGAGAGAAGTGGGGAATTGATGAGAAGCAATCTTACTCTCTAAAAAGAAGTAGGAATTGCATGACTGGAAATTCTAGATGAAAAAGGTTAAGTTTCTCTTACCCCTAATATTTATGCTGAGGGTTATTGTCTAAAGGCCATCAGATGAATAATCAGGTAATCAGATATTGGTTTGTTTTGATGAGATCATCATAGATTTAAAGCAAATATCAACCAAAGTAACATATGTAGTTTGAGCAACATGTTATGGAGAGACAGGCCTTTTTTTCTTTTTTCCTCCCGTTTCTTTTTTTTTCCCCTCTTATTCCTTTTTTTTTTTTTTGAGAATGGAGCTATTAATAATTGTTTCAGTGTACTATCTGCTGTTGTAATGTATCACTGTTGGCTGCAATATATTTTTAGGATGGATTTTTTAATCTATTTAGCAGTTTCACACAGCATTCTGTGTAGCAGCTTAAACTGATGTTTCAGGAATAGCTGCCTGACGCCTTTAAGAACTTCAGTGGAGTGGTGGACTAAATCAAATGGCAGCAGTAACCATATTGGACACCTTATAATTTCCAGGGATTGGGATGACTTTCATCTAGTGATTTACATTCTAAAAAAACATCTTTTTTGTTGTCTCCCTCACAGTGCTGTAAATGTTTACACTGCTGGTCACAGATGATGAGTTTTACTGCAGTGGTTGTACATCAGCCACATTCACTGTAGCAATTTGAACTGCGTTGATGTTCACCGAGAACAAGTTCTGTGGGATGAATTTGAAACCCGCGAAGAGTATAATGGGACTCATGTTTCTTCTGACACTTCCTTAGAGCTTTAGATAGATATGGTAAAGGTTTACATTTATTCAGATTGCCAAGTAATTAGTGTCAAGTGAATTTAACTGTTTATATTTTAACACTTCAGTAGTTAGTGAAATGCCAACTTAAATTATCAGGAATATGCCTTATAAGCCTTAGCTTTTTATGGATTGTGTTACTGTTTCTGTTTCTTTGGCAAAAATTACCTGTAAGAACAAAGCTATTAGATACTCATTATCCTGCTGTTTTTAAATATTACAAATTTCTGTTGTAAAATCCCACAAATTGAGGAATTGTGAACTGTGACAAGAAAAAGGTATTGGTGACTTGAGGCCGAGTAGAGCAGGACTTTTCTATGATGGTTTTGCTTCCATAGGAAACTGATACAAAATGTCATGCTTGGGGAAAAAGTAACAAAAGTATATGATTATGCACATGAGAATCTTACTGTGAACTCATGCAAGCTTCCATGCTGTCACTGACAGATGTAAATGTAAGTTAATCTAAATTCAGTGCAAATTAATTTTTCTTAAAAATTGGACTTTTGATATTTTTTTTAATTCTGCCTTTGTTGTTCTCTTACACCCAGATAAGTTTTTGATTCTCAGGTTTTGCTAAAGCACTAAGCTAAGAACGGGGAAGGAAGTAACCCACTACTAGTGAAGGGCTGGTGCAGATAGTGATTCGAGAAAAAGGAAGAAAAATAACCTCAGTGACACTTTTTCTCTGAAATACTAATTCCTAAGATGTGATAAGTAATGCTACTGCACACATAGAAAGACCTGAGTCTTATGTTAATAATTAATCTTAAAATACGAGAAGTCTAGAGATCTTTCACCTAAGACCACAAAAGGGAAGAAGGTAAGTACAGGTTTGTTGAGCAAGCAAACTAAGCCTGTGGAGGGGGAGGCTAATCTAGAATGGCACAATGAACATGTGGAATTTACGAGACATTAGAGTGTAGAGGATGGAAATTGTGCAACTTGCTACACTTCTCTCATGCCTGGGTAGAACTGGGAAACCAGGAGGTTGGAAGAAGGGAACGGCAGCTGCTTCTGTTCCCTGGGTCTGGTTTATGTAACACAGAAACTTTTACTGTAGTATTACTTAATGCTTTGCAGCGTAGTTGCTTTGAATCATGAGTATTCTTAATGCTAGATTAACAATTCCACAGGACACATTAATTAATCCCTGGACCAGTCTGACAGCTGCAGTAAGGCAGATGTGATTTTTATGCTAAAATATTAAATACATTCAAATTGCCGCTATTTAGCAAAGAGAATGTAACATCTTTTGATCTCTGTTCTCTTTCCAGATTTGGCAGTCTGAACTTGTCAACCCACAGTTATGGTGTGTGGGTTTTTTTTTTTTAAAGTTACGTGTTAGAAGGCAAACAGGTGGCTTCTAAGTGATATGGCTGTTCTGTGCTGGATAGATAGCTTATACAAAAACAGTTGACATCTAACATACCTAGATGCTGAATCAAAGCTGTACGATGGAATTGTTAAACCATTACTTTCTGATAAATGATAGGGCGGTTGTTTTGAACTTACTTAAAAAATTAATTTTAGGGATCACTAACAAAGCTGTCTACAACTTTTAAATTATCCGGCTGCTTGTATGTTCTCTGCCTCATGTTTTACCATTGTGGGGGAAAATGGATGGTTGTCACGTGTACAGTGGTAAGGTTAAGTGTATTTTACTGTATCTTAGCCTTTTAAACATACCTTTTAATCTCTTCTGCTCTGGAGGGTACTTTGATACACCTAAGAAAGGGTGAAAACTTTTATTTGCAAGCAGCTTGATGAAAGCCTGTTTCTCTCTCCTTTTTTTTTTTTCTTTTTTAAAATTCATTCCAGTTTTGGATTAATCCAATTTCCATGAATTTTTCACATTGCTTTGAGTATTGCAAGTAGAAATTAAAATCTAACCGCTTGAAGTTTTCATTTTGAAATAGTATGCTAAAACAATCAATTTATGACCCGGTTAAGTGATCATGGCTGGAATGTTTGAAAAGAAGGATATGTTTCCAGTCTGCTGCAACGTGATACTAAATCAAACAGGCGGCTCAGGGACAGACAAGCTGCTGCTTTGAAAGGTAAATGAAATCTGTGCTGCATATGTGAGATGCAGTGGTTTTACTTGTAGCAAGCTCAGCCAGAAACATCTTGTAGCATCTTCTGCCAGAAACAGCTCTACTCAGACATCTGTAAGCATTCCCATTGATACTTTAAGCGCTAGTTTCTGTGATGTTTAATCTGGAATGGTTAGAGTTGTGTGACTTGTTCTTTTCTTCTCCCTCTGCTTTTTGAATTGTCGTCTTTTGTCTTTTTAGTTTGGTTCTGATCAAACAAGATGATCTTTGTGGTGTGCATGTTTCTGTCTCAGCAGGGCTAAGACTGGTAGAAGAAAAGCCTTTCATGACAAGTTCTGACTGTACTCTGCCTGAGTGTACTAACTGAAAAATAACGTCATTAAAATACTTCTGAAGGGAGCTCTTAGGTGCAGTATTTTGTAGAGGTTTGGAATGTTTTGGAATCAAAAAAACCTGGAGATCCAGCCAAGTCATAGAACCTAAAGGAGTCCAGAGGAGGGCCATAAAGATGATCAGAGGGCTGGAGCACCTCTCCTATGAAGACAGGCTGAGAGAGTTGGGGTTGTTCAGCCTGGAGAAGAGAAGGCTCCGGGAGACCTTATAGCCACTTGCAGTAACTAAAGGGGCTACAGGAAAGCTGAGGAGGGACTCTTTATCAGAGAGTGTAGTGATAAGATGAGGGGTAACGGTTTTAAACTGAAAGAGGGTAGGTTTAGATTAGATATTAGAAAGAAGTTCTTTACTCTGAGGGTGGTGAGACACTGGCCCAGGTTGCCCAGAGAAGCTGTGGCTGCCCCATCCCTGGAGGTGTTCCAGGCCAGGCTGGATGGGGCTTTGAGCAACCTGGTCTAGTGGGAGGTGTCCGTGACCATGGCAGGGGGGTGGAACAAGATGATCNAAAAAAAAAAAAAAAAAAAAAAAAAGAAAAATTAAAAAAATCAGTGAGCTCTCCCTATTTAGAGTGCTCATGGAGTGAGGCAATAACATTCAATGAACAGAGTGGTATCCAGGCTTAGATATTTGAAGAGGTAATTTACTTAAGTTCAGAGACAGTATTGCTGTTACACTGTTCAGCTGCATCCTCTTCAAACAATAGATTGTGCATACCTTTTGAGTATAGCTCTTGAGATTTTTTAGTAGTCTTGATTTTTGAAAAGATTATTACTAAAACTGGTGGTGGAATGTGGCATGTGTGTATATCAAAGAAACTAAGAAATACTAGACAAATGAAAAGATTTGCAACTGACAAATTATTTTATGTCAATGGTCTCAAAGCTGTTGGAAGCTGTAGCATAACACAAATATACATCCTTGCCAGTATGTGAGAGTTTTCTCTAGCATGTTCCACAGCCTCACATTTTAGGTATTTAATCAACTGTTTTTAGGATCTCTAGTTTAGGCAAGTCATGGCTCATAATGACAGGCTGGGTAAAACGCTTGCAGATGTTCTAGTATAGTAGATTTTAGCTGCTATAGGTAATAGCTCACTAATATATTTGGGACTGTATGGTGAAGTTTGAGTTTCTCAGTATCTGGGTATGTTGAGGTTGTAATAAGGCAGATTTATTAAAATCTGCTCATCTCATGACCTCTTCCACACCGCCAGCCCCTAAAAAAAAGGTAATCCATAACATATGTACTGTAAAGGCACTGCTGGATTAAAAAAACACAATTATACAACAACAAAAACCTTTTCCTTTCTTACTGTTTTCAATCTAGCAACACAGTTGTCTGGTTTTCTGTTTACATTTGATGGTTTGTGTCCTTTACTTTTTTCCACCTCTTTGTCCTGATGCACTTGTGCATTGCTGAAATCTACACGTGCAAACTGTAGAAGAGGTTGTTTGAATAAAATTCTTCCTGTGTGAACTTAAAAAATTAAATAATGGCAACCTCTGATATCTCCAAATGAATGTGATAATTGCAGCACATGTTATGCTTGAAGTGCAAGAAGTGAAAATACTATCAGGGGTTAACACAGCGCACAGAGACTAGGAAATTGGATTGTATTAAAGGGAGGTCAGATTAAAGTTAGCATAGTTCCTTTTGGCTTCATGATACTGCAGTCTTTTGTGGATTTTGGGGTGTTTGTTTCAGTATTGGATTTTTTTCCACCCTTCTGAAATTTGGGTACCTATTCATGTCATATTTTAGCACTAGGAAATACATATAATCAATTAAACCCGCCCTGCAAAATACCATCTTATTTTGGTTGATATTTAACCTTTTTTCCATGCACGTGAGTTTGACTTTTACCTAGAGACACTATTGCAATGTCAAGGAGTAAATTTTTTTGTAACTTCTGACTTCCAAAAATGAATTTAGGAAAAATGATTTGCTTTTTCCCAGCTACCCTGTTCCTTTTTAACAGTAACATTTCCCTTGTTTGGCTATGCTTTCTTTTAGTGATTAAAAAGGGAGCAAAATTAACAGGGATTTGTGGAGGGCCAATGTAATACTTTGTGATATCTACGTATTGCTATCTATCAAAGAAGTTTTCTGAATAAACTAATGCAATGTCACTTTCTTATTGTCTTCTGAATAGTCCTTTTACATACAGGCTCTTCTACCAGCTGCACTGACACAAATGAGTAGTACAGTCAGATTTAAGGAAACTATGGTCTCTAAAGTTTACTGAACTCAAAAGGTATTTCTTGGGAACTCCATCAAATACTGAATGACAGGGTCACACACATGTCTTTTAGAAAATTTTTAATTACTGCAGGTCAAAAAATACCATCCTTTTCCTTGTGCCTTCCAGTCTGTCCCAGACCTGTAGATATCGTTTAGAGCTTTCTCGTCGTCTTAGTGCATGGTGAGAAGGAGGGAATGTGGAAGAGACTGATTTGCAGCCCAGTCCTGGGTTAGTTCAGAGCATCCATGAGTTCAGTCTCTTAAAGATCTTGTCTCAGCGAAGGAATAGTTAGTGCAGTCCTGTACGTTACAGTCTCCAAATTATAACAGCCCTGCTGATCCATCACGTGTCGTGGTGTGACCTTTGTATTTGGGCTCATGCAGGGGAGTGCTGGCCATGCATTTCCTCGTGCCAGAAATACTTCCCATGGGGGTGGACAATGATATTTATGGTCTTGCACAGCAATTGCAAAGTAGATTGACAGAGTTTCTGACATTTGTTTTCATCTGGGTCCTCAAGGTTGAAGTGAATTTCAGTTTGCAGATTGACCAGTGTTATGAGTGCCTTTGCAGTTTATTCCTGAGAACAATTGTAGAATCTTCTGGTCCTGTGCTGGTGAAGATGACTCGGACATCCTGACTCACAATATAGTCCCCACCTAGGACTTGTTATTTGTGGCCTCAAGGCCACTCACTGATTTTGTACCCTCTTTCTCTCACTCTCATTACTCTATAGTCTCTTACAGATTGAAGAGCCTTGATGTGTTAAATCAATCCATGTATGGAAGATGTTCTATACTTTTTGATCATTCTTGTTGACCTCTGTAGCCCTTTTCCAAATCTGCTTTTTTTTTGTTGTTTTTTGTTTTTGAGAGGGAGAGGTTAAAGGGGAAGGGAACGATCAGAACTGTGCCCGGAATTCAGCCTATCAGACAATGTGTATTTTATAGCTTACTTTTCCCTCCTAAAATAGTTACTCTTGTACATTTTCGATTTCCAGTTAATTCTGTCCTTTCTGTTTTGTAACGTGAAAATTTAACAGGTAACAGATGTGACAGAATAAGGAGAGACATTGAAGTTGTTTCTTAAGTGTTTTTTTCTAAATGGAAAGTACAGTTATTCTGCCTTGAACAAAAAGAAGTCTCCTTCAGTGTGCTTTAAAATCTATGCTGCCCTGTTTACACTGGAACTCTGCAATGTGCTGGCACAGGGGGTAAATCTGTGCTAGCCTGAGCGCGTAAAACCTTGTGAGTTCCAGCAGGAAAACAGAGGCTGGGAACTCTTCACAGCCATGCCGCTAATTTAATATGACATTGTTTGGTTTATAAAACATAGCTGTTTCCTCTGGCGAGGCAAAGGATTTTATTTCCAGTATGACAGTGAAATGTAATATGATTATAGGATAAGTATGTGAACACTTGTGGTAGTGTGCTTGTCTGCTGTGAACTAGATATTTTAAGAGTGCTAATTACTCTGGGCTGAATGTTGATACTTTTTATAATGTTTGAAATCTACTCAGTGGTACAGTTCTTTGAAAATTGGATACAATGGTGTCTTGTAGAACATCTTTTCTAAGAAGTCCAGGTTTATTTATCATGGAAAGTTTATATATATTTTGAGAGAAAGGGCTTGATATTAAACTGCTAAAGGTAAAACATTTGAAGATCTCTTCATTATCCTGAAGTTTTAACGTAAACATTCTAGTTACAATTTCTCAGCTGTCGTAAAAAGTGGAAGTCAGGCTTATTTTCTGAAAGAACCCTCATAACAGAGGGACTTGCATGCTTAAAAAGAATAAATATTTATTTTTCCCTCTTCAGTTCCTGAAACTGTTTCTTGCAGCAGAGTTGATGTACAAATAAGCAGCTGTGAATCTTGTTCTCTTCTTTGCCTGTCTCCGTGGTAGTGAAGTATTTTAGATTGCTATGTCCATCTCAGTCTCTGTAACAATGCTATCCTTTTTTAACACTAGCTATTTTTTATCCTCAGTGGTGAGATTGAGGCAGTATACAGACTTGTATTGTAGTTTTTGCTCTACCATGGGGTAGTTGGAGCACTCTGCATTGTGTCAGAAAAAGAACTGACTGGTGTGATTAGGACATATTTCTGGTTTGATTATTTTGTGCATATAGAGAAAAAGGTCAATCTGTTTTTTTTTTTTTTAAAGATGTAGGAAATAAAAAGCAAAAAAATTTCTATTGAAAGAGCAGAGTGTCTTCCATGAAGGTATGAAATGTGCTTCAAAAGTAACATGTATCTTCTGTCAGATTTCTGAATTTAGGGAAATCATAAAATAACCTGAATTTAAAATTCTGGATGAACTAGTGAGACTGTAAATATCATATCTCCTTTTGCTAACATACAACATAGAGGTTTTAAAAAGTTTGACTAATGAATGCAAGTAACACGGGAAAAAAAATTGTAAGAGACCTGTAGAAGATATTTATGGTCTCCAAAGTAGGGAAAATATAGTCCACAATTCAAGGAACTTAAGTTTAGTTAGTAAACAAAGTTTATCGCAAAAATATGCAACGATGGAATAGTGAAGCATAGTGAAGCGTTAGACACTTTTCCCCAAAGCCATATGGATCTTATGTGCAAGGTGATATATAGACCTCATAAGATTTTTTCCAGCGTATACTTTTTCTTTTTTCTTTCTTAGCACAAAGAAGCAT
Organism: Ibidorhyncha struthersii; assembly: GCA_013398815.1. Classification (NCBI taxonomy): domain Eukaryota; kingdom Metazoa; phylum Chordata; class Aves; order Charadriiformes; family Charadriidae; genus Ibidorhyncha; species Ibidorhyncha struthersii. The sequence goes on along the minus strand of VZSZ01004489.1, from coordinate 653,849 downwards.
CCATTAGTGGATTGTCATCATGCATCTGTTATGTTCTCTTCCTCCTTAATCTGCCCTCCTGAGTTGAAATTACTGGCTTTTTAAATACAAGAATTTAGAGAAACTGATTGGATTTTTAACAGTATTCACTGAGAAAATGTCTTGGGGTACATTTAGTTAAATTTGATTGCTGCCTTTTTTTTGCTATGCCTTTGTTAGAGTTCTGTATGACAAGAAAAACAATTTGTGTGTCTGTGCACGTTCTAAACAGTTGTTGAGACTGACTTCAGTTAAACGTACAAACAAGTGGTTCAATGAAATAAATGGCTGTATATTAAGAACTTGCACTGGAAATAAATATTTGGAATTTGTACATTTATTTGTAGGGTAACGACAGCAAGCCCCTTTTATACAGGGGCTCAGTAGTATGATCCAGGCTTCAACATTTCTACTGTCGCTGCAGCAAGTACATGATCTGGTGGTAATTAATTGGAATATACACCAGAGGCCTCTTTCCAGCCCTGCAACACTTCAAAAAACATTGTTGGTGAATTGTCTAATCTGACTTGTCCACAAAGCTGACATACTTTCCAAATGTTCTTACTTGAAGTGACTTAATGATAATTTGTTTTGTAGGTTGGCAGTGAAACAATCTATTGTGAATTTATTTTAGCAACAGCAGTAAAAAGCATGATGTATTTTTTTCTGATATACTTATTATCAGACAGTAGGCCAAAGTCTCTTCTTTGCAGTAGTGGACAATATAAAGAATGGGATTTTTATCACTGAACACTTATGTAGTAATCTCTTTGTATCTAGCGTAAGACCTGCTGATATGAACTATTTTAAGCTGCTGTGAGAGGTTTTGGACAGCAGTATCAAAAGGTGACGGTTGTCCTCTCAATATAGATGGGGCATTGTTGCAAATCAAGAATATTGCATAAAAATTTAAATCAGGTCCTATTTAAGGTAGGAGCATGGCCTGTAAAGAAAAACAAATGTGCTGCTCCAGTTGTATTCAGTTACCTTTGGTCTTGTGAAACAGCTAGCTAATAATTGCTGACATTTTTACAGTACTTCAAAAATCCTTTGAGTGTGGCAAAGGACATACTTAAAGATGACTACTAAGCTTATGCATAGAGCAGATACTGTGGTAGCCTTATTTTGGGAAGTATTAAGAGGCTTTTACAGACAGCCATCTCACATGAGATCTTCAAGAGCTGTGTCCTGCATTGCGAAAGTGAAGGGAAGCATTACTGTAAATGCTTGGTCTTCAGCACAGAGCGGGCCTTACCATGACTGATGGGTTAAGGGAGCTGCTGTAGAAAAGTGTAGTATGAGAGACCTTTTATAATGACAATATCAAACAGGCTATAAGTTGACTTGTTTCTTAGGCACTGGGAGAAGCTGAACCCTAGGTGCTGCTCATGCTGTTTAAATCCATTTATATATAGGTAATAGGATATCTTAATTAAAAGGTATCCTGTTGTTCAAGATTTTTAGTCTTTTCTAGCTCAGCTGTAAACCAGTTCTGGTTAGAAATGTTTTGTGACATATAGAACTAGGAAAGAAAGATATAGAAAATTAAGTCTGAAAGAGATCATATAATTAATTTGAATTTGTTTCTAACGTTTCAGATTTTTCTTCTTGCCTGCCCTCCATGTCGGACTGCAATGATTCTCTTCAGGTAATGCCTTTTCCTTACTATATTTCTGTCTACTTGCATAATGTATTTTAGAAATTAATCACAGCATAAGTCATAAAATCTTAAGATATATATCCAGTTGGAAAGGCATATTGGTTGGATTGAAAACTGACACCCTGAAAAGGGTCAGGGCTTAAATCATGGGTGTTGAGCCACATGCCCTTGGTTCTCTTCTACTGGTGGTTTTGGCCTCGCTTAACAACATGGATTAGCTCAGTAACAGGTGAGAAGGCAAGCGTCTTTCTACGGATTAATGTATGGGCTTGTGTAGTTGATGTCATGTCCCTTGTACCTTTTTATTATCCCCTCTAAAAATTAGTAACTGGGCTTCATTGAAGGCCATGCACACGGTATGGGTCTAGTTTTAAAATTGTGGATATAAGTTAAATAGGGAAGGCAATTTCTTGCTGACTTGGGTATTTTTCAGAGCTAAGCAATCTTTTCTAAAATACTGCGTATTGTTACTAACTATAGGAACCACAAGAGTTTCTAACGTGCAGGGAGCTCTAACGGACTACTGCAGTAGAATCCAGTAAGCAGCTGAGGGGGGCAACTGGTCTCATCGTGGGAAGGGTGATGGGGCTTCCACGCTGAGTGGTAATCAGGAGTGGCTGTAATTGCCACCGTGACAGATAACTCAGCTCTTTCTTGTCTTAGTCTAAGCAGTGTCTGGTAAAATGATGCTGGGGGCATGCTTCGCAAACTCTTTTGGAACTGCTACTGTCTGTCCGCAACTTTTTCCTGCTGTTCCTTATTTGGGTGGGGAGCAGGCTGAATACAGAGATACTGTGTTACATCTCCATCTGGGAGAGCGTGAAAAGCGTGCCTGGTGTCCAGGAAATCCTGGATTTACTTTGCATTTGCAAAAGACTTGGTGCAGGGCGGAGGCCACAATAATTGTTGTTTTTCAGAATGAGCCTTTTTGTTTTCTAACACCCTGACAGTGTATAAATTACATTTGAAAAACTGTTTTAAAATTTTGCCTTTTTGCCTTCTTAAGTTACTTTTAAATTCCTAACAGTTTATGACAGTTAGTGGCTGTAGTCTGTTTATTCTTTACTTTGTGTCTGATATAAAGTAGACTGAAACAGTAGTGATACTGTTTTTTGTTCTTGTGATGCAACAGTGGTTCAGAAAAAGGTGGCTGAAAGCTATACAAAATACAGTATTTTAATACTACTTTCCTGCCTTATTCTTTGTTTAGGAGTTGCTGTTGCATTTTGACAAATGTAATTATTTTATTTAATGGACTTCCAAATTCCTGAAGCTTTACTTTGAAGCTGTATGTTTATAGAGTTAGACAGGAGTAAAAACTTTTATTAAATAGGCTATTTTAAGCTCTGAAAGCCAAATGAACGGCAAAATTCCAACTATTTAGCAGCTTGCATCATGAACAGGATTAACACAAACGGGCAGTCCAGGCTTTCTAGGAATCCAAAGCTCATTATAGAAAGCAGTCCTACTTTAGGAAATTATTTATGTGTGTATTTAAAGAGAAGGTTTTGTCCTGGTTATTGCATTTTACAGTGGCTTTATTCAAATTCAAGCCAAAAGAATTTTGTTAAATCTCTTGCTACCTTTTATTGAAGAGATACTACATAAAATATGTGAAACATCGCATTTTACTTCCATCTGTGAAAGTAATATCACACCTCTTTTCTAAGGTTGCAGATGCATATGCTGAACGGGGCCCTCTTGGCATTGCTGTTTCCTGTTGTTAATACACGCCTGGTGAGTGTATTGTACTTTTCCGCCTCCTTTTATTTAAAAATCTTTTATTTCTAAAAGATTTTCTTTGGAAAGATGTTAGACCTTTGCTTTGTATGGCCTTTTGAAATTCATTTTACTAGGCTGTAGATTCCTGGTACAGGTCACTACAATGGAGCCAAAATACCAATCTTGGATTATTTTTTTTTGTGTTTATAAATCAATGTGGAAAGCTAACACTGCTGTATTCTACGGGTAGAAAAAAAACCTACTTTGTCAGTTCCATCCCAGCCTTTTAATTGAGGGAAAACTTAATGGCTTTGAAAGAGGCTTTCATAGTTTAGTGTTGTGGCCTGTGGTCAAAATTCAGTTTCAGGCTTTTCAGACTATATGTAAATGTAAGGTTCCTCAGGCATGGAATATGCCAAACGTTGTTGATGGTTGTCACCCCCTCTCCCCAAGATTAGGCACAGCGGGTTTCCTTTTTCCATTCAAGTTTTCAAATTTGCTACAGAAGTCCTGTCTCCTGGATGAGAGGTTAGCCCGTTGATGTCCCCAGTAAGATTCTTAAACCTATCGAGAGTTAATGGTAAGAAAAGTTATCCCGAGTCTGAGCCATATGAAGTATTTCTAAGGATTTTTAAGAGCTGCTATGCGTGCGCATTTAGGGTGTCTATGTATGCGTATATGCATATATGCTTGTTCATTTTTTGTCATTTGACATTTGCAAAAATCTGTTGTTGCAGTTATTTAAATGTCCATTTTAAGATAGAGTTCACTTGAATTTATCTGCTTATGAATTTATGGTGTCTGGATAAAGTACTCGTATCTATATCCATATAGCGTGTGAATTAATGATACTACTAACAAAATTGTTGTGGACTTCAGACTCCATTACAAATCTCATTAGTGGCTGTCTGTTTGCAAATCTTGACTGTCTTAATAAGAATAAGTGTAAAAGCCTGCATCTGTATTGAACTTTATGGGTAATATGCTATGTTGATTGGCCACACTGGTAGCTAGGAGACCTGAAAACTTACAATTTTATTGTTGGCTTGTAAATGGTATCTTCTTTCTCCTCTTTAAGACTATAAAATTTTGCACTGAGGCACAATTTAGTTACTAGAAAGAGAATAATACATTTATAGGCTTTTACATGTTAAAAATAATCTTCCATAAAACATGACACACACATGCACAGCAGGTTGGATCATGTTTTTCGTATTTCGGTGGATTTAGTAGTACAATAACCCTAGAGTTCTTTCAAGATTTACGTTGCCCTTCTTAATCTGGTAACTACATATATTCTTTTCATACTATAACAGCTTATGTGTGGTTTGCAATTATGCTTTAATAAAACTTGATAGTGCTGAAGGGGCGTCAAATTAATAAAACAAGTGTTTTTTCCTGATGAGAAGAACTCTATTTTTTATTTTGAACTATGTCAGTTTTAAGTAACTATAAATGTCAGCATAACAAAATGATTTTTCTGGGTAGCCTTTTAAGGATAAAATGTTGAAACACTTGATAAATCATTAGCTTGTATTTTCTCTGTCATTTACATAGATCTCATTCATATTAGGGCAGTGGTGATTAAACAGGAAAAATACAGACGACTTATATAAAATTCTCCCCTTAATTAGGGATAGAGGAGCCAAAGGATAATGTCCTAGAGCAAATATTTTTTTGAATAAATAAAACCTAGGATATTTTTGGCCTAACAGCTGCTTGCTAGGCTGTTCTCTTTCCAGTATTTCTTCTGGCACAAGATAATGTGGGTGATGTTTTATAGCACTGGTGCTTTGACCCAGATTCTCTCGTGATAGGCACGCATTCTGCTCTGCAACTGTCATTGTAGTTGTTTACACTGACATTGTCCTGCGAGCAGTAAATGTCTCTTAAAAAATTAGTAGGAAATTTAAAAAATTGCAATGATTTTGTCCGTGCTGTCTGCTCTGGTTTGTAGTATGGAAATGAAAAACTTTTGATTCAGTCAAGAATTGTTGTGTTTCTGTGCCTCAACTTTTAAATTTCAGTTTTATGATATTTTAAGGTAATATTTTAGTGCGTACATGTTTCATACAAAGATTTTGTATAGTTAGTTGTGTCTGTAAACAGTTGTAATATATAGTGTGTGGCACAAAGAGCATGAAAATTTCGTGACCTAACCCAACTATTAATTCAGAAGTGAGGAGGGTGACATTGTCTGGGGCAGGGAGGGTTCTGAGGTCAGTGGTGACAGAAAAGCAGGAGGCTGTTGCCTCCCAGCACTGAGACATTGTACCAAATTGAAGTATTGCCATAACCACGGAAATACCTTGCTGTTACCTTTCATTGAGTAAAATGTGTTTTATCCCTAGGAGTTATTTGATATTCATCTGGATGTTGTCTTGTTGTAGGTAGTTTTCATTGTCCTCAGCTGATATTCTCCTAAACCTCTCTCTTCGGTGTGGATTGCCTGTTAGTTATCTTACAGGCAGCAGATGATTACTATTGAGCTGCAGTCTCTTTTTGGAGAAGTCTGCTACTTTAGCAAGTTCAGCAGTAGGCACGTACATACTAGCTAGCAAATTTTGTATTATTATGGAGATGAAAGCAGTGAGATGCAGGAGAAAATACTAGATGTACAGTTTTATTTGTACCCATCAGTAATCTGAAAGGAGCAAGAGGCAGCAGATACAGAATGGAAGATAATCATTACTTCACCAGCTGATGGATGTTTGTTTAGGAACTAGTGGGTGTCAGCATTTTGGTTCTAAGTATTAACCTGTTCAAAGTAATTTTCAGAACACCTCTTGCAACATTTTGTGGCATAGTCTGTTAGGGACATGTATTTTTGCTACCCATTACGTTACTTAATGAATTTTAAGTATTCTTTTCGTATATATGATTCAATGCTAAATTATCCTGAAAAAGAAATTTTTGGAAGCTTCTAGCATAATTTGACATTTTCCGTTTTCTTGTAACTTTTTTAGAACCCCAGTAATTTCAAAACTATTCTTAAATATTAGTCTGTTGCCAGTGGAAATGGAGAGTTGAAATGTTCACTGAAACTACAGTAGGAAGTTTCTACCTTCTGTTGGTTTAACCTTTCAGTGGTGCTATACTCATTAAAAATCTTGTTGGACTGTAGTGGGCACCTGGGATAGTGTTCCCAAAAAAAATGTAGCTTGAAAGATAAAGTCAGTCAATTCTGTTTTTTCCAAGGAAATATTTTCCTGCCTTGGTATGATGTTGAGGTGCCAACACTCTTGAGCAACAGATGCACCCACTTGTACTTATTTGGCAACTAAATATTCCAGTTATTTTCTACATTATTTACGATGTGCTGATGGAGTTAAATTTTGTGCACTGGAATAGTCATTGGATGAGGACAAAACAGTTTTTCTTACTCAGTTAATGTTTTTGTGAGTTCTTATTACCCTTTCAGAAATAAAGAGTATTTTAATTTTCTCTCATACTTTTGTTCCTTTCTTATAAGGCAAATAATTCTTGGTCAGCATTAACAATTCACATGGAAGACAGTGTAATCTTTTATGACCCTTAAGTAAATAGAGAAGAAGATGCTAAGGGAATCAGATTGTTAGGTTCCCAAGTAGGAGCCTAGAAAGGTATAAGAGGATATACAGGAATAGAAAGATTTCTTTTTATGCTGTATTTATATTATATGGAATACAGTGTAGGTCCTGATAACCTACCTAGCTGTGCGAGTACATTCATTTAACTGCCACCAAGACTCCCAAGTGTGTGGAGAGTAACTGGTTTTGTTTAAAATTTGATTAATGCAATATGAAAGTTCAAAGGTGACTCCACTGGTTTAAAAGTGGTTTTTTTTTTTTTGCAAGCTGATGTCCTGAAAATGTTGATATATATAAAGTAAAAAACAGGACATGTCCCAGAGGTGTTGGACTTGCTGTCTCAGCTCACACAGCTGAGATGGTGCAGTTTTCATGTTTCCAGAAGCTGCTATATTCTATTATTAGAACTATTTGGCTTGAGAGGTACACATTCTAAATCGGTTTTAGGAACAGAATCATACTCAGAGCAGTAACTACAGTGCACTCTGTGTAGCGCCTCTGATCATCACCTGCTGCATTTCTGTTGACTGTTAAGGTAATTCACTGTACTAAATAGTTGGCCTGAAATGGCTGTGCCTACACAGCAAAATGGAATAGGTTATGGTAGCACATTATCAAAACTGGCTTAATCTACCTGGCACAAGGAAAAATAACAGAACAGTTGCACACTGGGGGCTGTTGACAGATTGTACTTTCGTTGCTGGTAGGTGCTAAAGCCAAGGTTTCTACATCTTTCAGCAGTTACCTATGCTGTGTGCATTAAAATGGTTTGGGTGTGTAAATGGAGTCTACAATCACACTTTTATTTGGTAATGTAAATCTACCTTCTGCTGGTGGTGATAAATAGTCCTAATGTTATCTCTAGAGGGACTGGAAAAATACTATTCCTGAAATTGGTATTATTTACCTATATAATTCCTGTTTTTTAGACTTGACTCTACAAATGCTTGATTGTGTCCATTGTGTCATTAATGTGAGCTGGTTTGTATAACCAAATTGAGTGACCAGAAGACAGTGGTGCCTTTTTATGAGGCACAATAAACATCAAATATAGTGCTAGTCAAATACTCAAAACATGCTTAAAAGTCAAAACAAATGCATTCATTTGAGATCAGCAGTGCACTGAACAATGCCTTTTCCTGATTTTCTTGGTGAGCATCATCTTCTGTAGTGACAGGCCAACTGTCGTGGTTTAACCCCAGCCGGCACCGCAGCACCACAAAGCCGCTCACTCACTCCCCTGCAGTGGGACAGGGCAGAGAATTGGAAGGGTAAAAGTGAGAAAACTCGTGGGTTGAGATAGAGACAGTTGAATAGGTAAAGCAAAAGTTGTGTGTGGAAGCAAAGCAAGGAATTCACTCACTGCTTCCCATGGGCAGGCAGGTGATCAGCCATGCCCAGGAAAGCAGGGCTCCATCATGTGTAACGGTGACTTGGGAAGACAAATGCCATCACTCCGAGTGTCCCCCCTGCTTCCTTCTTCTTCCCCCATTTTTTTTGCTGAGCATAACGTCTCATGGTATGGACGATCCCTGTGGTCACTTGGGGTCAGCTGTCCCAGCTGTGTCCCCTCCCAACTCCTTGTGCCCCCCCAGCCCGCTCGCTGGTGGGGCGGTGTGAGGAGCAGAAAAGGCCTTGACTCTGTGTAAGCACCACTCAGCAATAACGAAAACATCCCTGTGTTAGCTGTTTCCAGCACAAATCCAAAACATAGCCCCATACCAGCTACTGTGAAGAAAATTAACTCTATCCCAGCCAAAAGCAGCACATCAAGAAAAAAAGTCTCTTAAGAGTTGTCAGAATTTTGGTACATCATGAGTTGGAATCCTGGGGCCTTGCCCTAGCTGGATTTTGTGGAATTCATATACTAGTGAAAATACAGTCGTGTTTCTTGTTTTGTTATGTTTCTGGTCCCCTCCACCCTTGTAGCAGGATATTATTTTTAGTCCTGTGTTCTACGGTGTCTTCATTCTCCAGACTGTCAGCACAAGAGATGCTCTTTTATAAACTCTCACGAGTTCTACAGCTCATGCATGCTAACATTGCCTTTGGTAGCAGGTGTGGATTCTGATTCTTTCTTTCTCTATATATTGCCCACCCTAATGGGATTAATTGAAAATGAGAACTAGATAAAATTAATTGATAAAACTCATCAATTTATGATACTTTAAGGGAATTATAATACCCTGTACTGACCGGATTATGTAGAACAGCTGGGAGGGTGGATACTGGTTGAGACACCCACTTGAAACAGATTGTTTATTGGGACTAATCAATATGTGTTCATATCAATTACAGACAAGCATATGTATGGCAGGAAATCCAAATGAAACACTCTGCCCCTAAAATATAAGGGAAAGGAATTGTTGCAAATAAAATCTGGGATGCTGCCTTAGTCTGTCATGTAGATGGGTGACAGCCCTGCTACTCCTTTATTTCAAGGGGCTTTGCTGTTGACACTAATGCCAATATTAACCTAAACTTTTTTCTCAGTCTAGTTTTTCCCTGTATTAAAATATATGGGAATGTCTTTTCTAATCTATGCCAGCTGTATATGCTGGTGCCTGAGCTGTAGAACTGCCCAAATAATATACCAATGACTTGAGCGTGGGTCAGCTTCTTGGGTGTTTGCCAGTTTGGATGTATGCTGGAGAAATGAGTCCAGATCAGACTGGAAATAGTCTGTTTTCCAAATGCCGCTTGTGTTTGGGTTTTGTTTTGTGTTGTTTTCTTTTAAGTCTTCGTATGGTTTTTAGACCATTCTTCTAAGCTTCTCTGGCAGCTGTTTCTTCTCTGCCAAATAATTTGCTATCACAATCCTAAATGTGCTCACAAGTAACCAGTGTTACGTGGGCCTAGTAGCCATTTGCCCCATGATTTTGTATTGTATAGCTTTATATAGGTTCCACCTCTCTGTTTTTTCATCTGTTCTGTGGTCCGCTTTGCAGGTAAAAAGAAAAACCAGTGTTTCTGGTTTATTTCTTTGATTACTGACTGTTTAGGAAACTAGTTACTGATCATAGGTTAGGAATTCGAATTTCAGAGTATGTTTACGAAGGTGGCTGGTACAGAATGACATTTCATGTTTACTAGAGTTTGTGCTGGATGTGCTACAGAAAAGACCAGAACCTGGGAGCTCAGTTGCTTTGATTCCTTTTTCTGCCGTACTCTGCAGTCTTTGTAGAGGATGGTGGAGGGAGAGCTCAGTAGTGCTTGAGCTGTTGTTGCAAATATAAGGCCAAGGTATAAATAATTAACAGAGGGAGGAGTACTACTTTCAGAAAACAGAGCAAAGTGGTAACCTCCAAGCCCACTGAAAACCAGCTGCAGTGTCTTAAGTGGGTTTAAACTAGTTTAAACAAGTATTGTGTGCCATACTCTTTGGGGGGAAACTCTCATCTGAATATCTGATTTTTGGGCTCAACTCTACTGCTGTCTTGAGATTTCTCTAAAGCTTAGTGCAGTCAATGGAAAGACCAATTGTTCCCTTAGGGCAGTAGGTGGTTTAAGTTAGGGCAGCAAGTATGTGCTGGGAGGGCTGCTGCTGCTGGCTGTGACTCCTCATGCTCGGTGATGCAAGGGTGAGCTCTAATCCTTCCTGGTACAGTTTCTCCTTTCCATGATCTCACAAGCGATGTAAGCAGCTGCTAGGAGTTTAGCTAGACTAGTAGAACTGTACATAACTTACCTGTTCCTGGAGTGGAGGTCTACTGCCTGCTCACTATTTTTGGTGCTTTCCAGAGGGCCTTTAGCTTGTGTCCAGGGAATGTGGGACTTTTGAACCTGCATCATGCCAGTCTGATGTGGGGGCTAGAAGCACCCATGGCTGCTTTGATCCAAACTCTTCCTGGAGGAACAAAATGCCATTTATTTTCTAACAGAAACTTCATTACAAAATGTAATACTCTGAATATTTATTTCCAGATTACTTTGTTAGTGTGCTTTGATCTTGTATGTTAGAGGAGTTGTGTATGCCAGTATTAGTCTGGTGTGTTTTGAAATGCCTATGTTTGTATACCAGTGTTAAAACCTATGAATGGATGAAGCAGATTTTCTTTGGCGCAAGTAAGAGTCTTCAAAGGAAAAAAACATATGTATTGTCTTGAGTAACAGAGTAGCCTGTCCTCTGTATTCATTCGTGCTGTTAAGGGAGCCTAGAAAATAAGTTAGTAGAAGAAATAGGTAATTTGTCCTTTTGTTTTGTGCCATTAGTTGTTTTAAGATTCTGAGTAAGGGAAAGAAGGTGAAATGCAGGAAGAGTCATGCTGGCAGCTGGTAAGGGAGACAGGCGTTTAGTACCCCAGCAAATAAATTGACAATTAATATGGAGAGTTCAGAGGTAACAAATGGTAACAAATATCCAGTGGTTCTGAATCTGTCTGGGGACAAGTGCGGTTGAAGAAGTGTACCATGAGCATCAGTGGTTTGTTACTCGAGAAATACTGCTCTTGAGAGTGGCTGCTGGGTTTCTACCGTGGCACCTGACGGGAGAGGACGAGTCTCTTGGGGCTTATGAAGAGGGTCCACTTTGGAGATTGTTGAGTCTGGGTTTAAATACACATGGCCCTCATGGGTGTCTGTGGTCAAATTAGAGGGACCAATGCAGTATTTTGACTTACTCTGTTCTGTAAGTGTTGCTTTGATTTTTATTTTTCTATTTTTTAATTTCTCAAACTTTACCACTTGCTGAAGTGCTTACTTGTTTTCACAAAGTTTAAATCCTAGATTGATGGATGATCTCTTCTACCTTGTCTTCACTTGCAGGTTCTCTTTCCATATAAAAGGTGCCTATCTGCTATCTTGACTGAGTGTTTTATTGATAAAACAATTTATAGACAAGACCTTTAGAGCTAGGTGAGTCAGTTGCTCAATACAACTTTATAGTTCCTCTTCTGTGTTTGTTCTTTTTCTGGTTGTTGTAGCCTGGCTGTACAACTTGAGTGCTTGGTTGTACAGAAATTCTGCTTTTGCAGCTCTATACCAGGAAATGCACTTGCATAATTAGCCAGGCTTCAGAACAAGCAATCCTTCATAGTCAAAAAAAGATGTTTTGTTTTACACAAAAAAAATATTGTCAATACTACTGCAGCAAAACAACGGTTATGCTGTTCTCAGAAGTGTCCTGAGTGTAGTGTTTGTGTAACTGGCCCTCACAACTCAGCAAGTGTAGAAGCCTTTATGAAACCACAGATACTAAATAGAGAATGCTCCTTGGCAGGAGTGAGAGCCTCACGTTGTGTTGTTTATAGCCAGAGCTATTGTTTCTGAAGCGTGCCTGTTCCAACTTGGAGAGGTGCAGCTTTTTCTCCAGTTAGGAAAACTGCTTTAGCCTCTTTCCAAATAGTTTTGATTCCCTCACTTTGTCCTCTGTGTCTTTCAACAAGGGACAGCAGAAAGGGTTCAGATTCAGAAAACATCACAACTTCCATGAAGTTCTTGCTTTTGCATACTATTAGCTTGCTTGGTTTTATGTTTTGATACAGAATACTTGGAATGAAATAACCCAACAGATTGTATGCAAGATTTTTTTAGCTTAGTCTCCCAAGAGTTGGCTGAACATCTTGGTGGGTTGCGGTCAGGACACTGATAGTGTTTAGCTGGGGGATGCCAGGACTAGCAGAATCCAGCCATTGATTTTAGCATCTTTTACATTCAAAATAGGATACAAGAATTGTTGTTGAATTTAAAGATCACTATATTAATTTCCAGCTATTTATTGACTGCTATTTAGGAAGAAAACCAAACTCTGTTTCAAACTCTCTTTGCTTCTGTTGCTGTAGAAATTTTTGTAGTTTCTCTTTAAGCGTTATGACTTCAGTGTCTCAGAACAATACTAGAAAAGTATGGCTTTTTTTTTTTTCCTTTATTTTTTTTCTTCCCAACAGACAATCCACGATGGTAAGGCTTGCGTCTGGATTCACTTTAGCCTGTAGAGTGGTAAAATGAGTCTGCATTTGAACCAAAGCTAATGGCTTTGCATTATTCCTGTGAGATTTCGTACTTGTGTGGTGGTATTGTCTGGTTTTCACTTCTGAAAAATAATGGAAAAGTATGTCTTTCTGGCTTTGTAACTGAGCTGCGGAAAGAAGTTGAATTCTGAATTTTGAATCTGAATCATTCCTACTACTGTTCAGTTTTAAATGTGTTGCTTTAGTTTAACAACTAGATATAGGCGAAGGCATTTACAGATGGGAATAACTTTCAAATACAGTGCATCACCTTTTCTAACTGATAAGGAGCTAGAATTAGTTGGGTCTGGATTAAGGGGCTCAAATTAAACTCAGACTTGTGGTTCAAGTTATTTTTAGCACAGTATTATTTTAGCACAGTCTGTTTGACTTCTCCTCTTAGAAGTAATGTGAATTCAACTACTAAACACACAAATAACTAATTGTCATTTCCCAAAAGTTGTCAGCAGGTGAGAAATACCTGATTTCCTACTAATTGGTAACTTGTTTACATACATCCTTCTGCAGCTTCTCTTTAAAACCAATAAAATATCAGTTATTTTATTTTATATTTGGTGAAGCTTAGCAGTTTCACACATGTGTGCAGATTGCTATAAATCAGGTCTTTTGATTTTTACACAAGCCTCCTCAGTAATTACTTTTATGTATTTATTTATATAATTTTATTTATAAAAAGCCTCACTTTTACAGTTCTATCACTCACAAGGTGGTAATTATCTTTTTTTTCTAAGTAGGCTACTGTCAGATGGGGTGTGTGTAGTTTCTGGTTTGATCCCTTTAGGGTTTTGCATTGTTACTGATAATTTATGCTAACTAAGAAAGAGAAAAGAGCAATCTTAACGCTATTCCTTCTTTGTTGTGCTACTGGCTAATTTTCAGAATTGTCGACTTGAAGTGCTGCATTGCATTTGTGGCAAGGAGAATGGAATGAACTTTCAAAGCACTGACCATTAATGTCATCTCTTTGTTAATATACATAAGTGATAAAATAACTGAACTGAAGGAATTGTCATGGGTCATAAGGAGAATGGTTCCTTGTAACTCAGTTGTTAGTGACGAAAAACATTTACAAATGTTTTCCTTATTCCACAGCTTCCATTTGAAATGGAAATCTATTACATCCAGCACGTGATGCTTTATGTTGTGCCCATCTATCTGCTGCGGAAAGGAGGTAGGTTGGCATTTTACTCTATACATACCGAATTGGTCCGTGCAACGAAAGAATGTGCTTAATGGTTACCACAGGCTTTAATCTTACCCTTTTTTACCAGTTTTCTCTATGTTGTTATTTAATAGTTTCTGGTGTTACGTTGGAGCTGTGACCCGGATAACAAAGGCTTGTCAGGCACTGAAATGAGAATAAAAAAAAAGGTCTTTTGCCCAAAGGGAGATTAAGAATACTGGCATAATGTGTACTGTCTTCTTGAGTAGCATCTCTGCTAGCCTGCAACATTCTAAGTTGTTAGTGGGATGTATTTTTAAGACTTTCATCTTCCTGGATGTCTCTTGAGAAGTACTGCAACTTAATAATAATTTTTTTTCCAGCTCATTTTCTATCATAAATATTAGTCAGCTAGTTAGATAAATTTCTGAAATTCTGAAGCTCTAATGAAATGTGGCAACACATATTAGTGAAATGAACTAGCTTGCTTGTTATCTCTTCTAACAAGATTATTATTTTGCATTCACTTATACCATAGTAGTTCAGTAAGTCTGGGAATCCCAAACTGTTCCACTGGCCAGTGACATTTCTAATTATTGCTCCTTAAAAGGGAATGTGGTATGTATTCATCTGGTGTGATGCTCTGCCCCCCTCTAGCGTTGACATGCCTCCAGCTGCATTTTCTTGCAGAGCTAAATTGTTTCATCCAGGAAATAAAAGATGATATTTTATGGTCCAGATGTTCAGTAGCCTTTAATGAGAACCCCAAGGATGTCATGTCAAGCAATAGGATACAATTTAGCAAATGGTCAGAACAAGCATAGTCAGCATCTTCCATTCTGGTAAATCGTTTGTATTTTATACCAGCAATCACTTACAGTCCTCCACGCTTACTTCACTATAGGTTTGTAACCTTTTTGTTTTTCACTGCTGAGTGAAACTAAATGAAAATGATTCAAAGGGAAAAGTGAAGTATCATACTTCAAAAGATCATTCTGTTTGTTTCTCTTATCAGAGAAATATGCCACCTTTAATTTTAATTCGTGTTTGATATCTTAAAATTCTGGCTAATAATGCTAAAATGCAGTATAGTTGTAGAAGTTACACAAACTCCTAAGCATGGGAGAGGGGGGAGAAGATGTAAGCAGCCATGTAGTACACTGTAGGCAATGACAAACCAAGCT
The DNA here is from genome assembly GCA_013398815.1 of Ibidorhyncha struthersii. Taxonomy (NCBI): domain Eukaryota; kingdom Metazoa; phylum Chordata; class Aves; order Charadriiformes; family Charadriidae; genus Ibidorhyncha; species Ibidorhyncha struthersii. The sequence goes on along the minus strand of VZSZ01004489.1, from coordinate 638,565 downwards.
TTTTTGGTCACTAAATCACTTCTTTTTATGGCCTTTAAGTTTCCATAGAACATAATTTTAAGATGGGTATTTATTTTGCTTTAAAGTTTGGCCTTGGATGTCACTTGATGTGTTCCTTTGATTTTTTTTTTTTGTTTGTTTGGTTGGGGGTTTTTTTGTTGTTTGTGTGTTTTGTTTGTTTGGTTTCGTTTGGTAAACCAAACTTTGGTTGAAGTAAAGGTTGTCTGGGTTCCTTAGCATCTATTTTCTGGGGTCGATAGGACAGTTGTCACCCTCATGCAGTTTTCTAAATTTTTGCCCTTTAGTTTACAGGTATTTGCTGCCATCTAATGTTGACATGACAGCAGTGACACTTCTAAACGAACTGTAATATAGCAATTGAGATTGCTCTAGGCTGTGTAACTAATAAGTGTTCATTTTCTTATGCAGTTGGCTTCTGGTCACTAGACTGACTGTAATGCCTCATTAGCAAAAGGCCCATGGACTTTTGTAGTAGTTATGGCTAGTGCCACAGGGGACCTAATGGATGATTTTTGATGGAAAAATTACTCAGCCTGAAAACATTTGTTAATATTTCGCCATTCCACTATCACCTTTGTTTGAATCATAGAATTGTCTAGGTTGGAAGGCACATTTAAGATCATCGAGCCCAACCATCAATCTAAAACTGCCAAACCCACCACTAAACCATGTCCCTAAGCACCATGTCTACCTGTCTTTTAAATACCTCCAGGGATGGTGATTCCACCACTTCTCTGGGCAGCCTGTTACAAAGTTTGACAACGCTTTTGGTGAAGAAATGTTTCCTAATATCCAATCTAAACCTTCCCTGGCACAGCTGGAGGCCATTTCCTCACATCCTGTCACTTGTTACTTGGGAGACGGGACTGACACCCACCTCTCTACACCCTCCTTTCAGGTAGTTGTAGAGAGCGATAAGGTTTCCCTTCAGCCTTCTTTTCTCCAGACTAAACACCCCCAGTTCCCTCAGCTGCTCCTCGTAGGACTTGTGCTCCAGACCCCTCATCAGCTTTGTTGCCCTTCTCTGGACACGCTCCAGCACCTCAATGTCTTTCTTGTAGTGAGAGGCCCAAAACTGAACACAGTACTCGAGGTGGGGCCTCACCAGTGCCGAGTACAGGGTAACAATCACTGCCCTAGTCCTGCTGGCCACACTGTTCCTGATAAAGGCCAGGATGCTGTTGGCCTTCTTGGCCACCTGGGCACACTGCTGGCTCATACTCAGCTGGCTATCAGGCAACACCTCCAGGTCCTTTTCTGTCAGGCAGCTTTCCAGCCACTCTTCCACAGGCCTGTAGCGCTGCATGGGATTGGTGTGGNCACAGTACTCGAGGTGGGGCCTCACCAGTGCCGAGTACAGGGTAACAATCACTGCCCTAGTCCTGCTGGCCACACTGTTCCTGATAAAGGCCAGGATGCTGTTGGCCTTCTTGGCCACCTGGGCACACTGCTGGCTCATACTCAGCTGGCTATCAGGCAACACCTCCAGGTCCTTTTCTGTCAGGCAGCTTTCCAGCCACTCTTCCACAGGCCTGTAGCGCTGCATGGGATTGGTGTGGCCCAAGTGCAGGACCCGTCACTTGGCCTTGTTGAACCTCATACCATTGGCCTCAGCCCATCGATCCAGCTGGTCCAGGTCGCTCTGTAGAGCCGTCCTACCCTCAGGGAGGTTTACACTCCCACTCAACTTGGTGTCCTTTGCAAACTTACTGAGGGTGCACTTGATCCCCTCATCCAGGTCATTGATACAGATGTTAAAGAGAACCGGCCCCAGTACTGAGCCCTGGGGAACACCACTTGTGACTGGCTACCAACTGGATTTAACTCCATTCACTGCCACTCTTTGGGCCTGGCCATCCAGTCAGTTTTTTACCCAGCGAAGCGTATGCCTGTCCAAGCCATGAGCAGACAGTTTCTCCAGGAGAATGCTGTGGGAAATGGTGTTGAAGGCTTTACCAAAGTCCGGGTCAACAACATCCACAGCCTTTCCCTCATCCACTAAGCGGGTCGCCTTGTCGTAGAAGGAGATCAGGTTTGTCAAGCAGGACCTGCCTTTCAAGAACCCGTGCTGACTGGGCCTGATCACCTGGTAGTCCTGCATGTGCCGTGTAATGGCACTCAGGATGATCTATTCCACAACCTTCCCCGGCATTGAGGTCAGACTGACAGGCCTGTAGTTCCCCGGATCCTCCTTCCAGCCCTTCTTGTAGACGGGCGTCACATTTGCTAACCTCCAGTCAACTGGGACCTGCCCAGTGAGCCAAGACTGCTGAGAAATGATGGCAAGTGTCTTGGTGCTACTTTATGAGTAGAATTTGCTTGAAGTACTTTCTGAGTAGATCACACCCTTTATCCTAACTATACCTTGTGAAAATTGCTTTTTCATCACTGATGTTGATCAGCATGAGGCTTTATTTCTGTATTTTAAATAGAAATTTTCATCAGTGAATCTATGGATTGAAATTGGGAGAAGTAATTGAAGGGTAGTAAAATTGGAAAAATGAAAAAGGAATGGATTGTCTATGGAAAAATATACTACTTCAGTTTTATTTGGAATCTGCCAGTATTATTGATGTCCTTTAAAGAATCGTAATATTAACGTTTCTCAAAGGAAAGCTGAGCAGAACACCTGAACCAGAGTTGATTTGAGGCTCATTCTATACAGACTTGTGTGTTCAAGTTTGACATGCTAATCAAGTATGATATCAATCATGCACACACAATTACCGGTTGAAGGGGTTCCTTTTTGAAAGGAAACTGGGTGACAGTAAGCAAGGGCTGTAATCATTTCTTTCCTTTTTCTCCCTGCTGTTCATTACAGTCGTGAAGACAGGTCATGTTGCACTGGCAGCATCACCTTCATGTGTCAGTTTCCCCCCATGTAAGTGTGGAGGTTGTACCATGCTTAGGATCAAATTGACGGGAGAGATGTTCAGAACTTGGGCTTCAGTGTTGCACAGTGAACTCACTTGCAGATTAAGACCTCTTTCTCTTTCTCTTCCCTCTCCCTCCTTTCTGTACTGAGTCAACATAAATTTCCATACATCCCTTTCTAAGATATTTTCTTTCCAAGTGCATCTGTGCATACACTTGCATGCCAGGCTAGACAAAATAAATGCTTATGCACTATGGCTCAGATCTTTCTTGGCTGCAGTAAGAGGCTCTCCTGCAAAATAGAGTAGTGCAGGTGTAACAGGCCAGCATGGAAGATTGCTAACTCAAGGCAGTTCTTACATGAAGTATTGCTGCAGTTGGCAACTTTTTTGCTGAATGAATCTCACCTTGTATCACCTGTGAACCTTGTCAAAAACTATAGTATGCATCTGGGCAGGACACAGCATTCTTGAAATAGCTGGATAGGCTGAACCAGAGCTGTAGATCACTGTTTTCTCTTGTTCTTGGGAGGTGAGACCCTTACTTCCCTGTCAAAAAAAGTCTGAATACTTATGTAGCTTCTGGATTGGTTTACTCTTGCATCATCTGAGCGCTAGGATTGGCAAAAGGGCAACAAGTGAATTGTCAAGGTGAACAGAAGAAGATGGGAACCACAGCAGCACAGATTTAGACCATGGAACCAAGCCCTTCATTAAAAAACTCCTCAAACCGCTTTCGTCTACAACTAAGCTGGTCTTCTGAAGCGTATGAGTATGCTCAGATAAGTATATGTTATGCTACTGGGATACAGATTGCTGGTGGAAGGCTTAGGGAGAGGGCAGCTGAGGAAGTGTCATGTCTCAAACTGCCACAACTATTGCAACAATGCATTAACCTGACCTTCTAAGGTCAAGGTATTAAAAGACCTTCAGTGGTCTTCAGGACAACTTAGCTTTTCTAATGTATACTCTTAACATAATGAAAATAAATCTAGTTTGCACTGTATCGGCCTTAGAGAATCACAGTTCTTGACTGTCTTGGTCCTTAAGCTACTTTGGTCAGGTTTTTGGATGGGTTTGACAAGATTATATGTGCACCTTATTTCAGATCATATTGAAATTTAATCAGAGTGGAATTTTTATTTCCTGAGAGCTATGAGCAGATGATACCATTCCACAATGGCTTGAAATAAGGGTTAATTTATAGCAGCTCCCTAGCAGTGGAATTCAGGAGATAATCTTTCTTGTGTTTTGAGATCCCCAGCATTATTTAGTTGACTTAATAACTTAGTGAAGTAGAAAAGGATGTTAGTGTTGAGGTTTTTTTAGGATTTCGTCACTTTAAGGAGCAACCTGATGTGTGAAGAGCTGTACACAAAGTTCCAGGATATCATACATGCTTAATCAAAGACCTTTGTATTAATGTCACTGAATGGTTGTGTGGTTTGGACACTGTAGCCTGCAGGGGGAGATAGTCTCCAGCATCTGCTCTGTCAAAATGGCTATGCAGATGCTCAAAATTCATAATTCAAATCCAGGTTGTCCGCACTGGAGAGAGTAACTTGATTTCGTTGTGTTTTTTTGTTTTGGTTTGTTTTTTTTTTTTTTTTTTTTTTTTTTTTTTTGTTTGTTTTTTTTTTTTGTGTGTGTGTGCGTGTGTAATTTTCTTTTGGAGCCAAAACTGACAGTAATGGCCTTGCAAATTCTGGACAGTCCTGTGGTCTGGCCCCATGGATTTTAAGAGGTGATTCAGTGTTGTACAGCTGTGCGCAAGTGGACAGACATATACACCCTAAATAATTAAGGAGTTGAGTTGTTGCCTGGGAGTAGAGTCAGAATTTTCATCTTGTAAGGCAAGTGCTGTATCTTTATAAGCAATAAGGAAACTGTCTCTGACCCGGGTCATAAAGTCCTCTTCTTTTTTGACCTAAGCGTCTTCAGAAATGGCATCAGAAGAGATGAAGTTCTATGGCAATGTCAGAAAGTCAGTAGAAGTTGACGATTTTTTTTTTTTTTCTTTTTTCCCCTCTCATGGAGCATGCCTCTGTCACATTTCAGACAGACGGAGAGAAGCAGCTCTGTATAGCCAGCTTTCCTGAGGGCAGTGCAGCGCTTCTTGCTTAATGAGAAGCTGGGCTAAGTTGTAAGATGAAGAACACAGATACCAAGTACAGACGAAAGGATCATTTTTCCTGTGGCTGTAAACTAGGGAAGGGCAATTAAAGCAATTGTGGATCTAAACTTGTGCTTTCCATTGGCTGTTGGGACTTGCTGGCAAGAGTGAGGGATTGCCATATTTAAAAACATTTCTAGCTGTTGTACCTTTTCTCAGCCACTTCCCCACTTTGTGACACCTATATTTAGCTAGATCTTTCCTTAGCTTTTAAATTGAGTTATAAAGCAGACTTTATTATATGCCTTAGTAGTAATCCAGAAAAAAAAAAACACTATATATTTGAATATGGTTAGGTAGTCATAAATCTACTTTATCTCCATCCTCATTGAAGTACTTGATAATGTGCGATACAGCTTTTTCACTGAAGCTCTTAATTGCTTCAAGACCTGTCAAATCTTGTGTGTTATTCTCCTAGTGGCAGCATCTGTGTTCCCATTCCAGCTTTTCTCTACCTCCTGAATCCCATGTATTAGCCGTAAATGCCTGGTTTGCTGTCCAGCTGTGCTTGTGCGATGGCAGCTGGAGCAGCAGCGCAGCTGTGGCACTGTTCAGCAGCTGGAGGTGCATGCCAGTGCTCTGGCTGCAGGCTCATGCTGCAGGCTCTCCTGGAGCTTGATCGTTTCAGGATAATCTTGTTTGATGATTTAAGAGAGCTGGAGAGGAAGAGGAGGGGATGCGTCTCTGAGGTTTACACACTGGGCAGTTACAGTTCCTTTGAAACTATGGTGGCCTATTACAAAACACTCAAACTAAATAAGGAAGTTAATGTGGCATTCTCTGAGTGGGCCCAAGGTCTGTTAAAGACCCCTCTCTCTCTCTGTCGGAGAACGAGAAGTTTAGAAAGGTCCGTACTAGTAGATGGAAGAACTACTACTGCTATATGAAGGAAGAGGAAGAACTGCTGCTGCTTCTTTATAGAATATAAAAAATGGTTCCTGAGAGAAGCAGGTAATATAATACCCCTGTCTAAGCTGGTTCTCTTGAGAGTAGCTGGCATTGAGGGAAATACAAATCTCCTGGTGTAAGGCAGTATTTTGAAACCTACACATCAATTCAGAACAGCTGTGGGGGAGTCTGGATTTCAGGCTCATCCTTTTGAGAACATTTTTCCTGTTTTCCCCTGGAAAGGAAGTTTGATCTCTAGGCTAGCTCAATAGGCCACACTACTATAATTAACCCTTTGATCAAGGGAAATAAAATGGAAATAAATTTGCTCTCACATTTTTATAAGCTTGAAAATGAAGAAATTGTAATAGTTGCTCTGAGTTTTGGATTAAGCGGATCTACCTGTAATTGTGAGACTGCTGAAGGAGAGTGCGTTGGGCTGGAAAAGTGGTAAAGCTGTATCAAATGTAGTGGGAATGAAAGCAAGATATTAATTTGGAAAAAGACATTATTTTAACACCCTACTAAGTTAAGAAATTGTGCTATATTTACATTCTAATTCAAACAGAGGAGTAATTTTCTGCTGCATTGTGTTTTCACAGAAATACAGAAGGAGTATTTCTATTAAGTTGCGTTCAAATTTTTACAAGCCTGTGTTTTGAGAACTTTACATAAAAAATAGTAGTTCATAAGAGCACTAGAACTAGCATAAGACATGGGGGGGAGCAGTATAAAAGAAACTGATTTTCTTTGTTGATCTTTGGATTTTTAAAGCCATGCTTCCATTTCCTAGATGGCAAAATTAACCACTTGGTGTGTTCAAGGTCAAAAAATTCTTGTTGCAGAAGTAGATGATGAACCCCAAACTCTTCAACCTATATGAAATCTTTCCTATCAATGCTATTGAAATAATGGTGTTTAATTTAAACTGAAATATGCGCTGTTGTGCTATTTCAACACCAGAGCAAATATACAGCCTACTTGGATGACCCTGATTTGGAACGATCTCAACTGTTCCAGGCGTGAGTGTTTTTGAGAATGAGATTAGTGCCAGACTGGCAGTTGGATTAAATTTTTGAAAGTGCTTAACATGTAAGAATTGCCTGTGATCCTTAAGGAATAGAGAGTGAAACTCGCTGCTACCTGTTGAAATTGATTTCCTATGGAAGCAGCAAGTAGCTTTTGCCAAAGCCAACACAGGCCATTCAACCAACCGCTCAGCTGGGTCTCAGTTTTCCTGTTCGTATGTTTCTGTTAACAGAAAATAGACCACACCGCTACATTAAATAGTCATCTGTTGAACAGGAGGACCCGCAAGTAATAAAATCTATAGTGATTCCTTATCTAATGAGAAATGTACAGAAAATATCCCAGGTATGAATTTAAAATTAGTTTCCCAAAGCACACTTGGGAATCCAGAGCTCTCTGGAATGCTTTTGTGTGGAGGTCATTGTTTCCTTTTTGTCCCTTGGTGTCCAAATAATGATACTGCTGAAAATCACACTATTATTTTCAGGATTGCAAAGTCTAGCAAGGAGGAATTTTTCTATTATATATCAAGATCAAAAGTCTGTGGAGGTTGAGAGTTGCTAATGTATTTTTTGAAGTTTTGCAACCGAGAGAGGATGTAGCAGTGTGAGATTCTTTGCTGGAGGAACCTGAACAGCTCTCCTAAGTGACTTCTGAAACGTGATTCCCTGACTAGATTGAAGTGGGACATGAGAAGCTTGGGTTCAAAGCCAAATTATGCCACTGATCTGTTTTGTCATCTTGTGCAATTTCCTTAGTCTTTTAATGACTGCTTTCTCCCTCTAGTCTTGTTTCATATCTGGGTTCACTTCTCTATTTTAGTGTTTATATACTACCTGCACTCTTAAGTCCCCCAAATATCAAGGTCTCTGGATTCTAGCTTTTTGAGTGTTTACCTCTCTAGACTACTACCATCTGTTCTCAGACTTTGTCAAATACTTTTCATATAACACAGGCAACTGCCAACCAGGCGGGTTCATGTGAAACCAAATTTGGTACAGCACTACTCTGCCAGTTCCTGGGAGCTGTTTTAGACACTTCATTTAAATTTCACTTTGTGTTTTGCATCTAGGTTTAACATGCACCTAACCCTGCACAGAGAATACAAAACAAACTTTGCTAATCAAACGCTGTTTTCTTTACCCTACAGCTGAGGAGGGAGCACAAGGAGTTTCTGTATAGCTTGAGCAGGTCACCTAAAGTTGGTGCAGCCAAAAATAAAGTCATGGTCTGCTGAACTCTGATGCCACGGCTAGTTGCTTATTTTCTGGCTCTCTGTAATGAAAAACCATATTCAAGGTGGTATCATGTATCTGATGTTTTCAGGCAGTGGAGTTTAATGAATATCATTGCTAGTTAAGTCAAGTCTCATGTACTGTTGTCTCAATAGGATACCAGCTCTGAGATCATGCTTGCTATGCATGTTTGAAGAATTAGACTTGTGAGTTTTTTTCCCTTAACCCGTGGAGCACTCCACTTAAAGTTATTCCTGTGGAGGTCACTTTTACCTTTGGATTTTGCTTATAGTTCAGACACTTCTTCTGACCTTCACCTACCCACTGGCTAAGAAATCTTATAAGCTGCCTTACGCTTTCAAAGTAGCTTCTCTGCTCATATTTATCATGGTTGCACCAAGGCACAGCTTGCTTACTAAAACATGGTGTGCAGTTGTATCTTGGGTGATTACACTAATATTGTTGCTCATTAAAGTCAGCGAGTGATATATGGGGTGCAGATGTGCTGCTGTCATTCAAGCATACAATCAACACCTTATTCCCCGTTGACCAGCAACAAAGAAGCTATGTTATTTTGAGTGGACAATGAATAGAAGTAGTTTTAGACAATAAAATGTAGGTAATTTTGAATTTGTAACATTCACAAAATGATATTTAAATCAGAATATTTCAGGTAGCTACTGCAAAATCAATCTGAACTGGCATGATAGGTACAAACTATGAAAGAAAACTGTGCAGAAAAGAATTGTAGAAGGGCAACAGGGATGGAGGAAGCAGTCCTGTAGGGATTTTAAACCTGAGACAGGATGCACCATTGTATGCTGGTGTGGTGAAGCAGTTATTTGCCTTTATCTCCATACGATACCATACATAGGCATACTTATACCAGCTTTAGTCTGGTGAGTTCTGTCCTAGCTAGCTACGCCTGCATAGTTATTTGAGTTCCCAGTAGCCTTGTACAGTATATGCTGATGTCTGTCGAGTCTTCCTGGTAATTACTGAATGCACTAGCTAGCAAAGGCTAATGTGAATATTGCACTCTGTGCTCTACGCTATCCTTTGAGTACTGGATACACGTTCCAATATTTAGTAATATCTAATGGATCAGAGAGCAGACAAAGGTAGATTAAAAAATGCCAGTGTGTTTTTGTAATCATCTGAAACTCTGCGACTTCTTATGGCTGCTGAGCAGCTTCACATTGTGCGTCTTTTTCTTTTGCATCCCTAGGTTAAGTTATTAAAGTCATAAGGAAAATAATACTTTTCCCCATATCTTACACTGAAATTTTTATGTCTGCTAGTAAGAGTCTTGAGAACTCTGTAAACTGTTTTTGTTCTCACCATATGATGTTTGAATATTTAATTCCAGAAATAGCCTTGTATCTAAGGGTACTTTTATGAGATCTGATTTCCCTGGTACACTCTAGCCCACGTGACGTTGGGTTTTGTCAGTAAATTGACAAAACCTAGTTTCAGGAGGAGAGAGAAAGGTGAGCCCAGGAATAAACAACGTGATATCTGCTACTTCATTTGAAGGGGAAAAAATATTTTACAGGATCTGTGCTGTCTACTGATTATTAAATTGTTTGTAGTGTATATCGGAAAATATCTCCACAGTAGTTTTCATTTAAAAGAACAATCTGTCATTAATGGATTGACTGCTTTATACAGCTTTTTTGTTCCTAGGCATTAGTGGGGCAAGTTACTTTTTAGTAGTTGTTAAACAATCATAAAATTAGGAAATGGCAATTAGGCTGTGCTCTGACACAGTGCTGTGCAGGAACTGCCACTACCTAGGTTAGTTCTGTGCATGCTGAAGTCATAGCTGCCATAAGAAGCAGGCATTTAAGTATAAATAACCTGATTTTTGAAGAGTCATCGCATACCATTCCTGTATTTTAAAATCATTTAGTACTTCTGTGGTAGGAAGAAGAATGAGGTAAAAATCACTGGTGTTGCTGAAAAATAGGCAAGTTTAATGAGGTAACATATTGTACATTTTACTGCTGGACCAGAAGGAGGGAAGAAACTGTTCAGGACGCTCCAGGTGAGAAATAAGGCTCTCAAATATTAATTACTATAATGGTATTGAGTAGGTTATCAGCTAAAGCCAGATGCCCTGACATCCACAGAGGAGAAGAGAGAGGATTATTCATGAGTGTTTGCTGGACACAGCAGTTCAGCTGAATACTAATGTATTCCTTTCTTTTCAAGGTATCTACACTCCAGAACCACTCTGCAATTTCTGGTGGGCTCTTTTATCCACGGGGTTTATGTTTGTGTATCATTTTAGCATCTTGCAGATTCTGGGATTGGTAAGTAAATACAGGTTAATAAATGGATAGTTTGCAAGTACATTCAAAGTAAAAGCACTGACTAGTTTTTCAAAATGTCCAGATATATATGGGTAAGACTACTTGCATGCAAATTTTTGATTGCATGTTCTAATGCGCATTTGTGTCTCATATAAGTATCGGTAAAATTTCATAAATTGGTTCTGTACCTGCATAAATCCATCTATTAAATGCACAACTGAATTTGGATCTGCTTTCCTTCTGAAAGATGCCCTACTTGTGTTGAACAACGAGTAGTCACCTAAACATTTTTGATTGTTATGGTAGTTTCAGAATTACCATCTTAGGTGTCTGAATCAGCGCAACACAAAAATATCGTTAATTTATAAATTTGTTGTCACTTTCTCAGGTTACAGAAGTGAATTTGAACAACATGTTGTGCCCAGCCGTCTCAGATCCTTTTTATGGGCGCTGGTATCGAATCTGGGCATCTGGACATCAGACTGTCATGACCATGACTCATGGGAAGCTCGTAATCCTACTGTTTTACAGTGCTGTCCCCATCTTTAAATGTAGCGTGGACTTGCTTAGACTCCCACCTAAGAAAATAGACTGAAATTTCTCCCCACGGAGCAGTACGCACAGGAAGCAGAGATACTTATACTGGAAAACAAAGAGGAGGGATGAGAGGACAATGTATTTTATACTTATCCCCACAGTTTATTGCCTCAAAAACACCTCTACAATTAAGTGAGGGTTTTTTTAACTGCTGTTTCTCACTGCCTATTGCCAATGGCAAAATTAGTGGCCTTATTCTGGAAAAGGTTCGTGTTTTATACATTTTGTGTAATTACAGTAGAATCTTGCTAAGCCACCGTTTAAAATTAGGCCAGGATCTGTCCACATTCCAGCAAAGAGAGTGGCAGTGCTACCTCGTTTTGACTTATTTTCCATTAAATATAAGTACACTGATATCATAGGGTAGGAAATAAAGCTGAATTACAACACTCCACTGATGTGAACAGAACACATCTTGAAGTGCATCATCCTGGCTTAATTCTTAGCACTTGAATGTTGCAAAATGGTCACAGTGAGACGATGTACACTTAATCTCCCAGTCCTAAGTGCAAAACAATGACGTTCTACTGTATTTTCTTTAAGCTGGTTGAAAATGTTGGGGAACAATAACTCATTCAAAAATCTTTTTTTTTTTTTTTTTCACTACTTAATTTCTACGCTGCTGTGGATAAATATCTGTCTGGCTAAGTCCCATCAGATCTTTGCTTTGGAGACGCTTTTATTTGAGTGAGTGGAAAAACACCATGTTGAAATAATTTCAAAAGCCCATGACACATACAAGCTATGATATTTCATCCACTGTTCTGATGGGACTTTGAACAAAAGGGTTTTTTCACTTAGCTTAGACTGGAGAGGGAGTGGCGGTACAAAGTCCAATGTAAACATCAGCGTTTTCTTTTTTTACTTACTAGCTTTTGAAACATTCCTCCTCTGATTCTACGCTGATCCTCACTCGGCAGAGTGGTTAGTGAAGAAACAAAATGAAACTGTGCTCTCTCTACAGCTCTAATATATTCTGTATACTGATTTAACAATACAGGTATAAAAAGGAACATCAAATCAGTGCAGGCCTGTACTGAACACAAAGAGTTCCAGTTTACTCGTATGACTAAATCTTCCTGTCAACATGTCTTCTGGAGAACAGGATGTAGACAGGCAGAATGATAAACAGTAAACTGTGCATACCTGTTCAAATTTTTCAAGGCTAGGGGAGAAACTGTTGGGCAGAAAGATGGCAAATCTTGAGTGTGTTCCTCCAGATAGTTAATTGTGAGTCTGTTACGCAGACTGTTTTGCAGGAATTTTGTTGTACAAAAGTTTGTTGCAATTTATAGATTCATTGCGTTGTCAAAGCTGTGACTTGTAAGATAAAACAAAACCATCATACCTCCTCCAGCTGGATCACCTGAAGATACATTCTGAAGTTAAGGTACAGTCATTTATACCTCAAGAAGGAAAAGTAAGAATGAGAAGTGGTTGACCTTTTTTTTTTTTTTTTCTTCCTTAAAAAGAAAAATTTTCATTGAAGAGGGAATACTTCAAATATTTTCACTCCGTGATTAAAAACAAAAAAGGACACCTCAATCAGAAATATATTGTCCCATGTTCTAATTTACAAACTGGTTTCTGGCTTGCTTCCATGCCTCGCTGTGTATATATATACATAATAAATATACTGGACTCTAACAACTTGACAACATGCAACATATACCTAACCTATCCATCAAACATGTATAGCTAGTCTGCATTACACAGACTATATGGCTCCTCGTGTTTTAAATCAGAATTCAACCTGAGAAAGTGAAGCACCTGATAATAAGAACTCCCAACAAACAGAGTTACTGTCAACTGTTGGTCCTGCAAATGTCTGAGTACATCATGGATTTCACCGAGTGCTCTCACTGCTGCCCAGTGCTACTGGGCAGATGGTGCTTGAGTATTTGCAGAGTGGGGCCTAAAGAACGAATTCCTTCGTTGGTACTGAAGGCCGGAATCGGTCTGCGGAAGGCCACTTATTACCTGCTGAAGTGAGAGAAGTTCTTGCTGTTTATTTCAGCAGATTTAGTATTTCAGGGTGATGCAATGCAGGATGTTGCTGGGAGACTCTAAGATGCGCAGTGCTGGGTGTTAAAGCATAACCCCTATTAATATACTTCATCTCCTGTGAATAGCCGAATGAAAGATACGGTGATTCTTCCCTCCCCATAGTTACTGTCAAGTGTGTCAAAGTTTATTTATTTACTTAAGAATTTGGCCAAATGCCTTACGTTGGATACGATCCTGCTTAGAAGGAATGTTTGGTAATACAATAGAGTGATTTTAGCCAAATTTTGCAAATGTTATTTAGCATTATTATTTGCTTAACTTTACATATATTTTTTTCAAACATTCTTTCCTGTTTCTTTATTTTTTTCTTTAGAATATTGTAGTTACTGGAAAAAATTCTTGAGTTATGTGAAAGTAGAAGCTTTTTTTTTTTTTTTTAATTAAACTGTAACGTTTCCTATCTCTAGTCATACACTTCAGGGTATTCTATACAACTATAAAACAGCTGCTATTTGCCACCATTGACTGCCTCTGGTCAACTAAGACTGCAGAAGCATTTAAATAAGCTCAGGTGTCTCAGTGCAGGCTGTTTGCTTGGAATGCAAAATCTGTGAGCCCTTCTGACTGACTTAAAAATCAGTAGCAGGAATGGCAATGTTAAATACAGCTCCCACCAGGGGAAGCCCTGGGCCATTAGGATGAAAGGATTCTCAGTGTAGTTGCACCACTTGCGCCATTGACTCTGATAGCAGAGCCACTGGGATTGCTCCTGCCCATTCTCCCGCCCCGTACCATAGACATCTGCTTCTCTCCCTGCGCTGTGACTCGTGCTTTCCTCTGTTACGCTGGTCCCGTTGTTTTGAGTCACCCTAGAAATTTCAGGCCTAATTTCACATGGAGTACGCTGACAGAACTGCTCATCAATGCCAATTCCCCTTCCAAACCTTACCAATGCAGGTGCTGGAGCTTGTTGAACTCTTCTATACCCATTTAAGTTGCTAAGATGGCTAACCGAGCATGCTAATTCAGAAAAAAAGGAGAGAGATAAACCAACTACTACACTCAATGAGGATTTTAGAAGTATTGGAGCTGCTGTAAGGGTGGAATGGTGCAACTGGAGTCAGGGGGGAGGGAAGGCAGCAGAACAACCTTCTTTGCTTGTTGTACAATATTGGTGAAGCTGGCTGAGTTAGAACAGAATCATTTAGGTTGGAAAAAACCCTTCAGATTGTTGAGTCCAACCATAAACCTAACACTGCCAAATCCACCACTGAGGCATATCTCTAAGCACCATGTCTACCTGTCTTTTAGATACCTCCAGGGATGGTGATTCACCCACTGCCCAGGGCAGCCTGTTCCAATGTTTGACAACCCTTTTGGTAAAGAAATTTTTCCTAGTATCCATCCTAAATGTTCCCTGGTGCAACTTGAGGCCGTTTCCTCTTGTCCTATCACTTGTTACCTGGGAGAAGAGACCGATCCCTCCTGGCTACGCCCTCCTTTCAGGGAGCTGTAGAGCATGAGAAGGTCTCCCCTCAGCCTTCTTTTCTCCAGACTAAACACCCCCAGTTCCTTCAGCCGCTCCTCACAGGACTTGTGCTCCAGACCCCTCACCAGCTCCGCTGCCCTTCTCTGGACACGGTCCAGCACCTCAATGTCTTTTTTGGAGTGAGGGGCCCAAAAGTTAAATTATTCCTTCCCTCCCCTCACCCCTTTTTGAAGGCTTTTTAAACTTAGTATTTCATTTTGGTTTACTGTTTTGTACCACAAGAACCTCTATCAGCACAGCTGAGCCACAAGCTTCACAGAAGGTGAAGAACAGGTCAGAACGGGTGCAGAAAGGGAATGAATGTCTGAAGCTAAGCTCATGGATCTTCACATCCTTTATTCCTTAGCTGTCTCTGCTGTCTCTTTGGAATATGCATCAGACAGAGCTTGTTCAATGTGCAGGACATTGGTTTGAATGGGAAAGCAGAATACTTACTCCCCATAGTCTTTTCCCATGCAGAGGCTGACTTTCTTTTCCCTAAATGGTTTATTTTATAAGCAGTTGTACTATACGGATGATTTCTTTGGTTGCTTTTATGCTTATGCTGGAAATTAAAGAGCAAAACTATACTGCTATTCTTGAACGGTAATTGGCATTCTCTCCTGTGGCATTATGCACACAATATGTCAAGGTAACTTGAAGCTGTTGCCCAGTACCTGGTGGTGAGATTTTACAATTGCAAGGGTAGTCCTGGTCCTCCCTGGTCAAATGTTCCTAAATCTTTTGTCACGGTACTAACGGTTATGAAAACATTAGCAGTAGCTCTGGGACAGGGCAGGAGGTGGGCCAGATAGCCAGCCAGCAGCAGCCTAAGCTGAGCGTAAAGTCTCACCCTGAAGTGGCCTCATTTGCTGTCCACGAGCAAGTCAGGCCCAATACCAGGAAAAATCCTTGTGCAGTGCCAATGCCTGGACCTCACAGAGAAGTTGGTGTCTAGTAAGATGTCTGAACAGAGCCACTACTCACCTAATTTTTAGTACTGTCGGCACTTCAAACAAAAGAATCTATAGAATCATAGAATGGTTTAGGTTGGAAGGGATCCAGTTCCAAACCCCTGCCCTGGGCAGGGACACCTCCCACCAGCCCAGGCTGCTCCAAGCCCCATCCAGCCTGGCCTGGAACACCTCCAGGGATGGGGCAGCCACAGCTTCTCGGGGCAAGCTGCGCCAGTGCCTCACCAACCTCAAAGTGAAAATTTTTTTCCTAATATCTAATCTAAATCTCCCCTCTTCCAGTTTGACGCCATTTCCCCTCATCCTATCACTACATGCCCTTGTAAAAAGTCCCTCCCTATTGTTCCTGTAGGCGCCCTTTAGGTACTGGAAGGCTGCAATAAGGTCTCCCCACAGCCTTCTCCAGGCTGAACAACCCCAACTCTCTCAGCCTGTCCTCATAGGAGAGGTGCTCCACCCCTCTGATCATCTTTGTGGCCCTTCTCTGGACTCGCTCCAACAGGTCCATGTCCTTCTTATGTTGGGGGCTCCAGAGCTGGACGCAGTACTCCAGGTGGGGTCTCACCAGAGCAGAGTAGAGGGGCAGAATCCTCTCCCTTGACCTGCTGGCCACGCTGCTTCTGATGCAGCCAGGAGCGATGAAACTGATTACTCTTTCTGCCAGTGAATGATGTCTTTTTGCCCCCAGTTATACAGAGAAGCGAAGCATTATTAACTGCAGTAAACTTGGATACTGAGCGGTTTGTTTATGCAGCTTTAGAGTAAATGGCCATCCAGAGCAGCAAAATGAGCTACTCAAATTTCTGCACCCGCTGTAACATCTGGCGATTCAGCCCACAAGCATTGAGGTAATTGTGCCAAGGCTTTAGCTGTCCAGGACACAGGCAGGGCTCGGTTTCAAGGCTTCAGACATGGTACACAGTGCTTGAGCTGTAACTGTTTGTTTACCTTCCACCTACATAAGCACCAAGGAAGACTTTGCATCTTGTTTCTTTGGAGGGTGACAATTAACGGCTCTTGGTCATGCTCGTGTAGATCAGTGCAAAGCCCCAGTGGATGA
Source organism: Ibidorhyncha struthersii (assembly GCA_013398815.1). Lineage (NCBI taxonomy): Eukaryota > Metazoa > Chordata > Aves > Charadriiformes > Charadriidae > Ibidorhyncha > Ibidorhyncha struthersii. The sequence continues at coordinate 621,865 of VZSZ01004489.1, read as the reverse complement.
ACACGCCCTCTGCTTGGGGTGGGATCGGCTTCTTAGGGCTTGGCAAACCTGTGCTCAAGCAGATGCTGCCTTGCTGCAGCTGGGAGCCGTGAAAAGTCAGGCCATTTCCATACCTTGACATTACAGAGTACCTCACTGTAGATTTATCCATCCGTTTCTGGCTGCAATCAGGAGTTTGCTATTTCTATATATTTGATATCATCTTGTAAAGCCCAATTGTATTTTCCTTTCAGAAGTGGCTATTTGCAACTGTTAAAAAGTACTGTACTTTTACTTTTATGATGTCCTAAGTCTTGCATCTAAACTGCAGGCATTTGTTTTCTATGCAGCTATAGCTAATGGAAAATAGAGAGGTGCTGGTTTTCTCACTGTTGCACTTGCTTCACTAGAGGCGGATTCCTAGGAATTAAATTGGTCCTGATATAGTTAACAAAGCTCTGAAAAGGCCAGAACCCAGCAAGAGGGCAGATGTCAGCCCTTCTGTCAGGAGGCGAAAGGTTTCTACAAGCAGACAGGTCAACTTTGATGTTTTCATTTTTACAGTGACAAGACTCATAACGAATCTGTTTTTGTTTGATTTTTGTGATCACGTACTCAAAGTGATATTGCTGTAAATCTGTCTTGCAGCTTTTCGTGTAACTTAGTCAAAGCCAAGCCATTTTTTAAATGACTTTTTATTTTTCTTCAGGGTCAATTTTGTACTTTTTTTAAATTATTTCTGCATTTACGGAGTCATTCTCTCAATGCTGCAGCGGAGGCAGCGGGCAGAAGAGCGAGCAGACCCACACCGCTCTCGCCGGCTGCGCTGTGCTGGGGAGCTGGAGCGGCTCAGGCCGGGGCTGAAGCACCAGGACTGCTGGAAACTTGCAGTTCCCGTTGCCCGAGCCTCCAGCTCGAGCACAGAGTGGTATGGCGAGGGCAAGGATGGCTGCGGAGAGGCTCAGCTCCCACCTCTGCTGCTAGCCCTGAATAATTTGTAGGAGTGTTATAAATTTTGTAGACTTTTTAATGTGCTAAAACTTGGTTATGAGGTAACATTTACAAATAAGGGGTAATTTGTGTACTTGGTTTTTGTATTTTGGTCTGATGATTTTTTTCATTGTTGTGCCCTAAGTCCAGGTCACTGGGCAAATAGTTGTTAAACCTTTGAATTAAAACAAATAAATGCATTTTAATGGATACTCTGCAGTTTCGTTCTCATTCTAATTGTGCCAGGCACTCAGTATTCTTGCTTAAGAGTTTTTAAAACCCAGTACGTCTCAGACAAGCAGGTATTTCATTGTGTAAGGCTCCTGGCAAATACCATTCCTGGAAAAAGAACGTACTGGATCTGCCCATCTCTGTTATTACATATGCACTGTAGAAGTTGTAAGTTTTCGTGCAGCTGCGGAACAGACCCAATTCTCTTGAACAGTATAAAGACTGATACAACAGCTGAAGTAGAAATTGAGTGCTTTATGGAAGCCCGAGATGAACTAAACAAGCAATTGCCTTTCTCAGGCACTGCTAATTATCCTCTGCATTTCTCTGTAACTCTAATTGTAAGTCAGCCTTTCATTAATACCAGCATATATGTAGAAAGTTTCCACCTCTGAAACATCCTTAATATTCAGTACTATTAGTTTGAATTTTATAGCGTGGTAACTGCAGAGCTGGCTAAAGTAGCAAGAAGAGTGGGAAACTTTTGGTAGGAAGTTTAACTATCTGTACATCTCACCGGATGGTGAGTTTTAGGTAGGTTTTAGCCAGTTCAGATTAATGAAAAATACTAAAACAAGAATGGAAGCTCTATACTCAAGCAGGTGTTTTTTTTAATCTTCTAAATCAAGGCTTCAAAGCAAATGGAGCAATGGCTGCATCAACCTTCCACATCTAAAGGTTACATGGATTTTATTGGTCTGTTTTCAAAGACTTTGCATATACAGACAGGAGATCTAGTAATCTTGAACTAGTCAAAGGCAAACAAAACCACTTCTAAAATCAGGTCTGAATTCCAGGGAGATGTTCGACATTTCTTGCTTTGTCTGAGGAATTACCCTGCAGAGGAAATACGCTCCCTTTCACGCAGACCTGGTAGCTGTCTCTCAGTGCACTAAGACTTTGGCTCAGGGAATGAAGTTCTCCAAGTCGGTTTTACCTGTCTGGGTACTTTGTTTTGTCATCAGCCAGACTGCGGTTTTGTTGCTTCACGGGAACACGCTCCTCCCCTTCTGGAACAAAACGTCTTTGGTGGGAGCACAGCTCTCCATCCCCACATGGAGGTTGGCCAAGGCTCCCTCACCCACTGCCCACCCCCTGGGATGCACTAAAGCTGTTAATGAACTCAAGGTCGTGGTGTGCTGTTCTCACTGGATCTGCTTAAGTAAAACAATTTAAAAACAGCCCCACTGTGATTAGACTAAAAGCTTTTGGGAAAGAGGAGAAGACTTCTTCCCTGGCCCTCCATACTTCACAGGAGCCGCATAAGTCAGTGCAAACTCTACACTATCATTTTTTTTTTCCATAAAATTTGGCCAAACGTAGTCCACGAATCCTTAGCTAGATATGATGTGCAAGACAAAGAAATCCCTCATGGCAAAGCAAGCCTAGATACTGTAAAATCACACCTACTGCTCTAGGAGTAATATGAAGAAAGCGTATTGAAATTATTTAGGTGATACTTCAAGATATTCCTTGATACGCATTTTGCCACAATATTCTGTTGAACAGTGTCACTGCAAGTAGGGTAGGCAGTGTGTTGGTTCCACCAGTATAACTGGTTCTGCAACAAAGGTTTGCTTCGAGAGGCTGAAACCACTTCCCCCTCTCAGAGCCCAAGCCTGGACAAAATTCCATGTTTAAACTTAGACATAGAAAGTACCAAACTGAACTGCTAACTGATAGAAATACTGATCATTATACTGCTATAAATAATGATGTAAGTGATGTAACTGTTAGAAATGCTGATTTAACTTGGAGTGTTCAGTGACTCACTTCTGAACGAGACTGAAAGGTGCAGGTGCCCGTCCACAGTCTGCTCCCACAGCAGGGCAAAGGCAAAGACGGAGTTAATAGCAGTCACGGGAAAATACTCCTAATGCATCCTTAGCCTTTAACATTGACACTAACCCCTAATGCTTAAATAAAATAATAAAAAAAAAGGACTAAGCCGCACAATTAAGCAAAGAAACATAAAAAGAAAGTCTTTTTTTCCTCATTTTATTGGGTAAATGATTTAAAAGGTAATAACAATAGTGTTAAAACGACTACAATATCTTTCCACAGCCATATCTCACAGACCCACAGATAACCTTCTATTTTTTTTTCTTTTTTCCTCATTTTTCTCTTTTTAAGCCGTACTTATATTAAAATGCCCATTTCAACAGTTTCTTCACACTAATAGCAATTAAATGTGGAAGGAAGGAGGATCTAGTTATAAAGGAAGGGGGGTCGGGTAATCTGTGATATTACTGTAATCAATCAAGTTACTAAGGAAGGAAGGAAAAGCCGGCGGCTTTACAAGCTACTCCAGGTAGCTCTAAGCCCATTGTGTGTCACCATCGCATTAAAGATAACTCAAAATGCTGGTGAACAATTTAAAGTAATTTTTTTTTTTCTTGTAACATATAAAACACTAAAATAACTTAGAAACTAGATCCAAATATCTTGAAAAGAATCAACTTTGATATACAAAAACAGTCATAAGTTGTTACAAAAGTTTCAAACAAAAGTTTGTTTTCTCAGTGCGTTTATGTACCAGCGCAATTACTGGGTCCAGAGCAAAGAAAGAGGTTTTTATTTTTTATTTTTTCTTTAACAGTAATAAAAAACGAGGAAAACATATCTTTGTATATAAAGAATCATTGCTGGTCTTAAGAATAAATGTAACCAGAAACCCTTAAATCTGAGAGGCACACTTTGGGTTTCTCTTTTTTTTTTTTTTTTTAACTTTTTTTCTTTTTCTTAAACATAAAAGGAAAGTCACCAGTTTATTTAAATGGAGAAGATATTCAGACTCCCCAAATAAACTTAATTCAATTAACATCACTAGCAAAAAATCAGTTAGAAACTGTACAAAAATAAAAAAGTTAACACATTTAATCCTGCAGGGATTTAGCAAGGACTGGAAGGCAGGCTTTAGGAGCAGCATTTGGGCATGGCTGGAGGCGTCTTTGGTTCGATCTAACACACAGAAGAGATGTAACCTACTCCAGACGACAATTTTCAAAACCCGCACATTTGAAGACAAGTAGAGGTCCGTATACAAACGCCAGGGTGTGCAAATGGATTTGACCGCCTTGATTCGATGGTGTATCTGAGGTCAGAACTCCGTCCAGTGTGCCCTCCCCCTGCCGGCATCAGCATTGGGGTTGAGATGGTGAAGAGTCAGTGCTACAGCAGTCGCGGCAGAAGGAAGGCCACTCGGAGCGTGACTAAGTAATAGTTTCGCATCAAGCCTACGGTTTTGTTGTCTAACTCAGTTTACAGAACAAGGTTTTTAGGAACATTAAGCAAAAGAATTAAAAAAAAACCAAAAAACCAAAAAACCAACCCCAAACCCCAACAATCTCTTCAATGAATAAGGCAAACTGAGTAGTGCTCATAAAAAACTTGCATTCCAACTTAAAAAACAGTGAAATAAGCTACTTGGTTGTACCATAACTTCTTATAAAGTACCCCAAATTAAAAACAAAGTATCTAAACCCAGCGATATATCTAAAAGGGTACTAAACAGAACTACGAGGGAATGCCATTTGGGAAAGCGGTTGTTGATCAGCTTTAGGCAAACAGACCTATTCTGTCCCAGTGCATGTCACAGTGAACTGCACGTTCTGTACAACTAAACCCACAGTAACACAGAAACGATCCATAGCGTTTTTCAGCACTTGCGTGCTGAGGAGGTAGGTGCCCTAGAAACACTGTAGAGAGATTGATTATTCCAATCTTTTAAAAAAAGTAGCATACAATCTGATTGACCACAGACTCTGTAACAGTTTTTTAATTAGTGATACAAAACTCTGGTCCAGAAGGGTCTGGCGTTGACTCATTTCAGAAGCACACCTTTACAGTTTGTATAACACCCTTTTAACTATATTTTTAAGCAACAGCTACTAAGAGATAGACAAAAATGCGTTGTGCATTATGCTGTATACAAAAAGGAGACAAAACTATCCTTTTCCCCCCCAAGCCATGGTGGGAAGTATTGCTGACCTTGTCCTTAAAAACCTGCAGGATTGTTTATTCATCAGTATATCATTATTACACTGGTAAGAAATTCTGTATAACATCTGCATATATCGAAGATTTTTTAAAAAATCTGATATGATTTTTAGATCCGCATGACCAGTCACGTGACCTGCTTGAGGTTGATTAGCACCTTTCAATACATATATATTTTTATATATAATAGATCTTTTTAAAAAACTTCTAACAATGAGCTCATACAGGAGCATGAGCGTGCTGTAACGAGATGACAGATAAAGATGGGGTTGGATGACTTTTTTTGTTTTTTGCAGCAGAACGATTCAGTTTGTGCTCAGTTTCCCTATAAGGGCAAGAAAAAAAAACAACACAACTCGTATCAGGTAGCCACTTGTTCACAGTTTCCACTTGAAGACTAATGCATTTAAAAGTGGTCCCCAAGTAGAAACAAGACAACAGTATCATCCAAAATAGCCTCTGTATAAACATCTATTCATGTTTGCAGCTTCTGGCTGGCATTTTCTTGGCTCCTGAAATTTCAGGCCCTCTCCTTATAAATTAAGGCATCACAACTGAAAATGTTAATATTTGGACATCAAATGCTGTGGATGAAGGAATACCAAAGACCCTCTACAAGAACCTCCATAGGAATTAAGTGGCAAAGCTAACCTCATGTAAGGGATGAGCACAGTTTTATCCATTTCTGGTTTTGAAACCCTATTGAAACGTTTTTACAATTAGTCTGACTTCTTTTTAAACAACTGAATTTTAATTGATTTTATCTGTTTGACTTTTATATATCTATATATTTATAAACATTAATTATTCAAAATAACTGGAATTTCTGCTTACTGTGGTTTACTCACTCGTATTAGGAAGGTCTTTTCTATAATCGACGGCACATATTGTCCCCTGGAATATGCACTGAGCTACACCAGGTATTTGTGGGAGTTCTGCCGGCACACGAGCAAGGAGGTAGCTCCTACCACGTACCGACCTTGCAAATGTGCCACGCATACCTTTTACTAAAGCCTAGTTTTTACAGCAGGAAAAAGTTCCAGTCGGTTTTCTTTCTTTGACCGTGTGGAGGGGTATCAGAATTATTACACAGTACTTAACAGCTGTCAAGTACTACTCCTGTAATAGACGAAAACATGTAAAACTATGGCATATGTGTCCTGTGCTCTTTCACAAGAGTCTTCTCTTTTTTTAAACAATAGTTAACTTATCTAACTATTCGTGACTTGATAAAACTCAACAAGTTCAAAAGCAGAAGAAAGAACAAAACAGGGATTTTTATTTTCCAAAATAGGTTTGCTATAAAAAAACCCAACCACCTCACTTTAAAAAAATCCCCAAAAACCTGATGCCAGAGCAGACTCAATATGGTTTGCTAGAATGTCTGGCATATTTGCTATATTTTTTTCTATGAATTTTATATATAAGCATATAGTTATGTCATAGTCAAAGGCACTAAAATCTAAATCCATTTTCTTCCTAATATGACATCTGCTACTCACCAACCTGTTTTTAAGAACAAATGTCACTCCTAATTTGAGATCAGGAAGGCATCCTCTTGTTACAAATGCGTTATTACGACTAGTCGTGACAGGGCTGGACTGCCCTCGAGTCCCAGCACAGAGCGGGAGAGGAAGGTATCCGGTAGCCTACTGGATTATGTCATGCCCTGTCAATTAGGCCACTCGATTCTGAGAATGCTGCCGTGTTGACATCACCTCTCATTGTATGTGTAATCGCTTCTCTTCATCCCAAAAGCATTTGGATGTCAGCCTTGAGATGTTGGCTGGATGTGCTGGATCTGAAGATCATGTATATAGCTACATGGAATCTCTCCTGGGGGGGCGAGATATTGTACACACAACATTATTAAGAATGTTACGAGAATGCAATTCATTGTCTAATATAATACCTGAATCTGATATGTTTCATTCCCTGTCACACCTATTAATGCAAATCCACGAATGCCTTTTTGCTAAGCAAAGCGTCCCTAACTGTAATCCTTAAACTCTTCCTTCCATCCACAGTCACAGAAAGCCGTGATTGATATAATTCAATGTTAATGAAGTAGAAATTTTAAATTTCATAAAAAACCCAAGGGCTATATATGCTGCAAAAAAATCTGCAGTGACTCAATAATAAAAAAAGTATGGGATCTTTGTAGTAATGCAGTTTTCCCTCCCGTTGCCATGATGAGCTTAACCAACTAAGAAGCCTCAACATGGCAACGGAAACTATCATCATAAAATGGTACAGTAATAGAGATAGCTAGACCAAGAAGGGGCAGGGTCTCCTGGGAAGAGGTCTGCAGAGAGGTCCAGTGACTGGTCATGCGGCTCAGTGTCAGGAATAATGGTTGTATGGTGGAAGGGGGTGCCCAATACCATTTTGGAAGTGATGATGCTGACGATGGGCAAGGTACTCTGTGTAGCTCATCGTCATCTTCTCACTACGGTACCTAGAAAAGAGCGAAGAAGCCGATTCAAGAATGGTTACCAGGAAGCTGTAAGTAGCACTAAAAATACTGCACTAGCGGTACGTTTAAAGATAACGGCTCTGTACTTCTGATGACTAACTTCAGTTGCACAAGGCCAGGGAGGCAACCGCCATGGTTGCCAGGGTCATTCTCAAATCCCATGACAAGTAAGTACTGATGAAAAATATTTTAAGCAAACAGAACTGTTAAAACTTGTTGCCTACTATGTTGCTCAAAGTAGAGGGAACAGAAACTCATGATGATTTATTGAGAACGTCCCATATCGTCAGTCAGCTCTTTACCTAAAACCTAGGAGAAAAACTGTAAACAAGCACTACAGATTTTTGGGTTCCTTTAAACCATCAGTATCAATTGTCTGCCAAATTCTGCTTTTAAGATAATCCCAGCTACGTTAAATGGAGTTACGTTATTTTTAGACGAGAATCATAAATTATCTCAAGTTGGAAGGGACCCATAAGGACACCGAGTCCAACTCCCTGCTCCTTGCAGGACTACCTAAAACTAAACCATATGACTAAGAGCGTTGTTCAGACACTCCTGGAACTCCGACAGGCTTGGTGCACTGACCACTTCCCTGGGGACCCAGTTCCAGTGACCAACCACCCTCCCAGTGAAGAGCCTTTTCCTAATGTCCAATCTGAACTTTCCCTGGTGCAGCTTCATTCCATTTCCTCGTGTCCTACCGCTGGTCACCAGAGAGGAGATCAGCACCTCCCCCTCCGCTGCCCCCCTTGACGATGGTGTAGACTGTGCTGAGGTCACCCCTCAGCAATGAGGTCACTCCTCAGCATTCTGTTCTCCCAGCTGAACAAACCAAGTGACCTCAGCTGCTCATCATAAGTCTCGCCCTCGAGGTCTTTCACCATCATGGTCACTCTCCTCTGGAAACACTCTAATAGTCTGATGTCCTTCTTATATTGAGGAACCCAAAACCACACACAGTACTGCAGGTGGGGCTGCACCAGTGCTGTGTAGAGTGGTCCAGTCACCACCAGCTAGCAACGCTGTGCTTGATGCACCCCAGGGCACGGTTCACCCTTTGGGCTGCCAGGGCGCACTGCTGACTCGCATTCAACTTGCCATCAACCCAAACCCCAAGGTCTCTTTCCATAGGGCTGCTCTCCAGCTCCTCGTCCCCCAGTTTGTACATATAACTGGGATTACCGCATCCCAGGTGAAGAATCCTGCGTTTGCTCTTGGTAAATTTGACCCGGTTGGTGACTCCCTGGCTCTTTAGTCTATCCAGATCTCTCTGTAAGGCCTCTGCCCTCGAGGGAGTCCACAGCTCCTCCTAGTTTAGTATCATCATCAAGCTTGATGTACATTTGACTCCTTCATCCAGGTCGTTAATAAAAACATTAAGGACCACTAAAATTGAGCCCTGGAGAACCTCACTGGTGACTGGCCACCAGTCTTGAGGTAACCCCATTCAGTGCAACTCTTTGAGCCTGACCCACCAGCCAATTGCTCACACAATGTCCAGAAGGATACTGGGAGGGACAGTATCAAAAGCATTGCTAAAAATCGAGAAAACCCACATCTACTGCCTTCCCTTGGTCAACTAGATGGGTGACCCTGGTATAAAAGGAAATTAAGTTGATTAAGCAGGACTTTCCCCTCGTGAACCCGTGCTGGCTATGATCAATGACTGCATTGTCTCTCAAGTGTTTTTCAATAGCTCCCAGAATAACCTTCTCTGTAATTTTACCAGGCTCTGCAGTGAGACTGACAGGCCTGTAATTACCAAGGTCTTCCTTCTTACCCTTCTTGAAAAATGGGACATTTGCCACCTCCCGACACTGTTGAAAAGTCATGGAGAGGTCCCGCAATAACATTGTCCAACTGTGTGTAACTAAGAGCAGAATCCAGGCCCTGACAACAAATATTTCAAATATACTTGCATCAGTATTGACAACAAGGAACATACTGCCACATTTACACTTATCTGTAGAAGTGAAAAATCTACACAAAAACGCCACTACTCCACATTTCCCCAAATTTCACTTAGAGAGACCTTGCATGAGAGATCCGACCGATGAGGTCCGGTGAATCCAGCTACAGTGATTTAAAATATTACCACCTCTCCTTTTCTCTCATATTTTTCTTCTGGAATTGCTCTGGTTGTTCTTTCCTCTCTTTAGGTCTGGAAAAACCCACAACAGATGGCTCAACCACTCGCACTTACAACCCAACACTAAAGTTTGAACTACTGTGGAGGTGCCAACTGCAGCAATTAAGGTGGCAAACACGTTTGCTTCTGTTGCCTCTTTGCCAGAGGAGCAGAGCAGAACATCTTACGCCTGTAGCTTTTTGCTTCAGTGAACGTGTTTCAGAGCACCAAAGGTGCCCACGCTTACTTGATACAACAGTGTTTGTTAATGATGTATAATTAAACAAACGGCTGCTGGTCCTTGCTGCGAGATGAGCTGCAGCTCTTCTGGAATTGCTGCGAATGGTACGTGGTACTGTGCGCTTGACGAGCAAGCTGCTCTGTGCGTGAAATCCCCTGCCACTATGAAATGAAACCATAAGCTTGGCAGTTAATGAAGTTGGTTGTAAGTGGGTCAAAGCAGGCCAAAGGCAGCCTGACCAGAATCACATCTGCTCGTTTAAGCAGATGGAAGAGAAAATGCAGTTACTGTCCTTACGCATTCTAGACCCCTAGAATTGGTACACTTCTTCCAGCTCCGCTGTTTTTCAGTTCTCTTCTTCAAAACACAACCAGAACCACTGGGTGTTAACCTGAAGTGAAGACGGTTAGTAGACGGGTTTTGATCAGCTTAAAGCTTTATTCACACACAGGGCATTTACTTTAATTCAGAGACTTGAAAAACAAGGTAAAAGCAATTATTCCACTTTTCCAATAGACGTTTTACTGTATGAAAAGAAGTTATTAAAATGAGGCTCTAAACAAGGCTGTCTGATGCTGGGAAATGGTTACTATTTTAATACTGCTATTTATAATATGTCAGCAGAAGCTGAGTTTTTAAGCAAGTAAAACAGACAGAAAAATTTCTTCTGAACATTAAAAACTATGCTTTCTTTATTCCACTTATCAGGCCAGTGATTTTGCTAGCAGTTTGGATGTTGTGAACTTAAACTAAACACGGGGGCTTTGGTGGGGGTTGTACTGGGGACGGGGTTCGTTTTTTTGTTTGTTTGTTTTGTTCTGCGCTCACCTGCCATTGCTACAAGAAAAATCATGTAGCTGGAAGAAAATGTGTGCTATATAGAATTTTTGTTCCTTAGAAAAATACATTCCTTATTTACTGAGCTTTACAGAAATTGTCGTTTAAGAACTACAGCACTGTTACTCTTGCCCTCATCTATCTCCATATATTCTTTTTGAACAGAAGATAACAAGGTGTACAGCTGAAATAAATTTAAAGGAGATTGGGGTTCTACATTTGGAAATTTAGCTGGATTCTGTAAATCCTTCCCCCCTAATTTAACCTTCAGAATAGCACATTTTCCTCAGTCACAGCCACTCTACAGTAATCTGGTTCCTGTGAGAATCCAGAATTCTGAACAGTCATTGAGACACAAAGTCTTTATTCTTCATCCACAAGATAACTGAACAAGTAATCCTCTAATACTAAAATATTTATTTTTTCTAAGAAATGCTTTGCCTTCTCTCTGGCCTAAGCTTAAACAGCTGCTAAGTAATAGCAAGATTTGTAGATGAAGATGACAAATGTGGAAGGTGAAAAGAACCAGAGTCTCAAGTCTTTGTCCTATAAAAGTGCACAAACAATCGGGAGAATCTGAGTATTTTCCAACGAGGTCGAGTCTGTCTTACACCTAGCTGCACTGAGAAGGAAAGAATTTCCAAAGAAATCAGGACACAGGAAGAAGATTAATATAGACAACATTTTTAGAACTAATCTTGTGACCCTGTGAGTCCCTAAGAGTTGATAAAAGACAGGAAGGGTAACCGTTTTGGACAAAGGATTCTAAATTTGTTTTGCATTAACAGTATGTCAAGTGTGGCCTCCTTGAAGAGGATTAACAGTCAGTACTTCCTTACCATGTAAGATTTAAAAAATCCTTATTTCTCCAAGCATGGAATAGATAACTAGAGTTTAGCAGTCATTTTTATACTGCAAGCTTATAAAAATATCATTTTAGAGGCATTCTCACAGATGTTTACTCCTCCACCCTTCACCATATAACTACAATTTTATGGGCAGAATATCTGCCGCTAATTCTAAAATATTCTGGCTCCCACCCACTAAGAAGCCCTCAAGAACACATTTTATTAAATCAGCAAAATCAAAACACACCAGTGCGTGAGAGTGACAAGGAAGGAAATAAAATACTAAATTCAACTCTTCACTCCTGAGGACACCCTGACATAGTTCAACTAGTACACTGGCTGCCAAATCAGCTACCTCGTGTGCACCCCTAACGCCCGTTAGGATCAGGGAAACCCGTACTCCACAGGAGAGAAGAGACCCAACACTTTCTTTGAGAACTGAATGGGTTACGTGGACTGAGGGGCCTCCATGACTTCACAGCAGCAAACCCAGTGCCCCATCTGCTCAAATACAGATTGACAATGGCAGATCACTCTCGTTAACATCAGCCCCTGAAGATCCATTACAGCCAGTGAACAAACTCCAAAAAGCAAAAGCTAATACACTGCTACGATTTTTCAGAGTTATGAAACAAAATATGCAGGTACCCTGATATCTGCGTAGCCTGATATTTAACCACGGTCTTTTCTTTCTTGCTCAGTGCCACTAACCTCTACGCAAGGCACAGAGATTCTCCAAAGTCTGCACTGCTATTGCGAAAAGAAAGGAAACATCAATAATACATACAGCAAAGCTTACTATTAACATCTGAAATAAGCACTTACCAGCAATGAACACATCACAGTATTACAAAAACAGGATTTAGCTGTAGTCTCCCATGATGCATACCTGGTTAGCTTTATTGTTTTCCTGAATTCATTAGTAATCGGAGCTTTGTAGCCTCCTTTCCTCAGTAAGGAATCTATGGTTTGAATGTGGTCCCATCCTGTTGAATTTTACAGTAGAAAAAATTAATGAGGAATACAGCAACAGGAACAGATGTTGCAAAAATACAGCACCGTATGTTGTGTTACCAGTAACGAAAGTCTCTGCTGAGGTTCTGTATAAAACATAGAACATTCTTCCCTACTTAAGAACAGTAGAAGGAAATAACGACATATAGGATTTCTTTACACACAAAGTTTGCTTTTCAACAACATATATTTTAATCTCATAGTTGAAATATTTTACAAGTGGACCCACTATATCCAGGTGTCTTAGATTGGGGGTGAGATACAAAATTAACTTTTCTGACACGTTCAGGTATGATCATGTATTGCAATCACTTTATACCTTATAAATGGCTATGATAGTATGATAAATTAAATGTCTGTATAAACTAAAATTTACAAGAATTATTAGTTGAACACGTGCAAAGAACTTCAGAGATTAGGCTTCTTCACAAATATCACTTAACTTTACAGTGATATGTCTCCTTTCAGAACTACTATATTACATTACAGCTGTCTGGGTGACTGGGTAATAAAAAAAGTGATGGGTTAAAAATACAGATTCATTGCTGTTCTCAATAAAATCTTCATGCTATTCAAAACTCCTATTTATTGATTTAAAAAGCCTAATATTTTAAGTAGCCGCTAGACATGTTATTTCCAAAAGATGCAATTAGATTAGTCACATTGTTATATTAAAAAAAAAAAAAAAGGGAGTAGTTTTGGGTACTTTAAAACTATTTAGAAATGTAAAGACAAACCCTTCCCACCCAATTCCTGAATTTCAAAAAAAGCTTCTTAAGTGATCACCAAAGGTCTCGACAAAAACCCACTTCTCTAAGTAGCCAACTTTAGATTACAGAACCAAAGAAAAAAATTGTCTTGGAAAGCCTCTAAACTTTTAAATGACTAACTGGAAACAGAATTATCAATTACAGATGATCCTCGGTAAAGGTTTCATCCTGTTCCTCAGTAGAACAACTCAAATATAAAAAGGCCAAAAAACCTCCCAAAAGCAGCAATGCAAAAGGTAAAAGACCACGACACACTGTCAAGCTTGGAAGGAAAAAACCATAGTGAGTAGTCATAGTCAGCTGCATAGTCCAAAAAAGTGACTATTCAACAAAATCTACTTTTTTTTTTTT
>VZSZ01004489.1:591727-607937 GCA_013398815.1 Ibidorhyncha struthersii | reverse complement strand
GGGAGAAAAGGAGAAAGGGGGGGGGGGGGGGAAAAAAAAAAAAAAAAAAAGCTTGATCATTGCAAATTTAGGAATAAATCAGCTGTTAAGGTAACTGCCCAGACATCCCATCACTTAACACAGCTTTTGCATGGCACTACTATCACAGCATAACAATTATACAAAACCTGACAGCTTTTAACACCTGTAAAGCTGGCTGACAGCACTCTACCACCCCTCCATATTTTATTTTCCTGCAGCTACACTGCATTTATGACTTGTTTAAAAGACAGCTACAGTTTACTGAATCCCCATAAGGGACTGATACAGGCATGTAATTGGCATTTGATATAAGAGTCTTCTTACAATTAAGTATTGCTCCATCATCTGACATCAGTGCAAGGTCAAATATTGCATTTTAGATTTATATGTATGTTTAAATTCTTCACCAGATCATATGAAATAAAGTGCAACAATGACCTTGCTCCTTTGCAACCTCCGGTAAGTAGGTGGCGGTGCGTTTTGATCCTTTTTCATTGATGAATTCTATTCTAATGCCATGTACACCCACCTGCAAGAAATTGGCAGCTTTGTTAGTACATTAAAGGAAAAAAAAGATACAAGAGATTTCGAACATGATAAAAACCCCCATGCGAACCTTTCAGTGGTTAATACCATTTTGCAAAAAGTTTCAAGAGGTGGTACTGAAGTGAAGGTAATCTTTTTGAAAGGTCTTCACCTCGCAGCCTTGTAAAGGGTCAGCAGCAGCACAAATATGGTCCTCAGCTCCCACCACGGAGCTTCATTTCTGGTCTGAAGGAAAGCCAGCTGAGATGCAAAAGTTGTTCTGGCTCTGAGTCTACTCTCTCCCTCCAACACCCTCAGCAATGTCGTTGCCGATAAAATCACCTGGTCGCCAGATCTAATCTGCAGGCAACCAAACAGCTGGCAAATCTAATGATGGTTCAATTAAGAGCAGCAATTTTGTTCAAAATAACAACTGAACAATGAAAGATTTGTCACACTATGAACTCCAGCCTGGAGCCTTCAAAATTTCTGCTAATGTATGGCGAGAGAAAGGAGATATTCCAGAGCATTCAGCTTCAAACTCCTATTTCCATGCTACTATGTCATCCAATATGACAAAATGCCAGCATGGAAACCTAATTATATTTATAAAACCTAGCTACATCACTAATACCAAGGAGTTACACGTATATAAAGTTGAACTGACAAAAAAAAGTCTTTTTTTTTAAAAAAGAGGCCAGGCACCTTTCCAGAGCATTGTTTAAGCCCCCCCCCCTGTTTTCAAGGTACAATAATTCTGTCAAGAGTACCTGCACCTGGCTCAGGCATGCCATAAAAGATATTCCATTGCCAGTAAGTTTTCAGTGCCTTTTGAGTTCCGTGAGTAAACACAAAGCATTAGCAGACAGACATTTTTATTTTCATGCCCTCATAACTAAGATGTTATTTCCATTTAAATCCAAAGTTCACACCATTGTATGTGGAAATGAACAGTTTCTGTTTAAAAAGGTATCGTGTTGTTTGGTACGGCATTTCTATTTGGACACAAAATGAAATGAAAAATGCTGTAACAGTTTTTCCAGTGACAACCTTTTTTTCTGTAACTGCATGACAGTCAAGAAACAAATAAGGAATATTTACAACGCTCTACCACTTGTTCAATTAACATATTTGCTTATATTCCGACTTTAATTATCCTTATAATCTTTATATACAATATAAGCATGGGGAAACGGGAGGAACAGTCTCTCTTGTGGCTGGCCATGGCCTCAACAGTATTTCTCCATGAACCACACATTTCTTAAAGAGGAAAAATTACTTTGAGACTAACGACTTTAATTCACTGCAAATCTGAACGTGATATTTCATTGCCAAACACTCCTAAACCTAACTTTCATAACATGGATATATAATCACTAGAGAGTTCAAATCTGTATACTCAGATGATGTAATTATGAACCCGAAGGACCTGAAAGTAAAATGAAGCGGTGTTAGAAGCTGAAACAAGCCTACCGAGTTTATTCCAAGAACAGAGTAAGTTTTTGCAGCTGGTGATTTTGTCACTGTCTATATTCAATTGCCTAAGCATTAAGATCAAATATTTTCAGGCTTTGCACACCTTCAGTTCCTGCAGAATATTAGATTCTAAATTCTACACAACTGGTTTGCATACTAGTGATCACATAGTGTTTATGAGAAACTAACCAGAGGTACTAGTGAGGAATTAAGTATGATGCGCCATTCAGGCAGTGGGCGATTGCATTGCACTGGATGTCCCCCATTAACCATTTTAATGGACCTTTAGGCCCATGTCCGTAGAAGAAAAAGATGTAGAGCAAAATGAATAAGGCAACACAGTTGCACCCACAATTCCTCTGGTTGGGAGAACTTCACAGCATTCTGCGAAGCGTGAATTCCAACTGCGTAGCTAAGCAGGACTCTTAGTCCAGTACAAATAGCTTTTCATTGTTTAGCTCCAGTTAAACAAAACCAGGCCTGAGTTAAACAAATGGAAGCCACACACAAGCAAAATAAGAGTGATCCGCGCTAAGATGGGCGCAGGCACAGTTAGGAATTTGTTTTGACTTCCTCAAGAGACCAATGTTCCTGCACTGATGAAAACTTCTGTGAAATCTCCCCACATATGCCTCTCTAAGATGGGAGGGAAAGGCTGGGTACACGTTTGGAAGGCGTTAACTGGACTGTAACTGGTTTGCCTGCCGGGCTCAGCACAGAACTTTACGCAAAGCCTATGGCACGCTCCTAAAAATACTGACGCACTACAGGCAAGTTTTTGTGGAATAATACCACCTGTCTGCACAGTTCAGAAAACCAAACCAAACCAACAGTCGTCTTCTGCAGATGGAGTTTAAGTTTTGTCTCATCTATTACCATTTATTAGGGAAATGACTACACACAGGTCTCCTCCTGAGCCGCAAAAAGACCCCACAATTGCCCTATGAATCTATTTAGACTGTTCCTATTAGGAGAGGAAAAAGAGAGGAGAGAGACTTAGAAAGGCACCAAACCAATCTCCTCCAACAGAAATTTTTCTATAGGGTTTTAGAGCATGAAATACTGTCTACTGTGTATCCAATACTTGCGGATATAAACTTTTTGGCCCACTGTACAAGTGGCCAGAGGCTACCTAAAACGAGGTCCAGTGACAATATTAATTAAAAAACACAGACCTTTCTCTAAATCAAAGGATTGCATTAAACCACATTTTTTTATTTTACTTCTGAAGTGACCTCAACAGAACTTCAGACTTTGTTGTGTATTTACACACATTCATATTCATTTATACACAGTTTTTTTAATGAATCATTTATTTACAAACACCTCGGGACAGGGGAAAACACGCACACACCACTTCTATTGTTTTGCCAAGCGTTTCTGGTTCTTGCTAGATTATTGCCCATAGTATGTCTCTCTCGGTATCTGTCTCAGTTGGGCTAAGAAAAAATTCTTCCAAAACCCACCCCGAAACCAAACTTCAAGCAACTCTCACGGCTGACTGTTCTGACAAAAAATTCCAAACACAGTTTACAAATCTGTTGCTCCTGTACTGACGCTCCAACCATACGGAGAGGAAGAAATAACATCATTCTCGTTAGACAATCAGCATGGAATCTGGAGAAGCATCTAAAACATCGAGCCTTGCTGAAATTTAAGCTTCTAGTCCACTGTGCAGTAAATTATCATTCTGTTCAGTTTTATGTACTGCACTGAAATCTGGAAGAGATTTGCATGCAATTATCACCAATTAGTTTAAGATGAATTAATTGGTTTGGGGTGGGGTTTTTTTTTCAGATCAGGCTGTTCTGGGTTATGGCTAACCCTTCCACTGACTTACAGGTTTGTCAGCTCAATCCTTGAACAGCGGCAAGCTATAAACATTTTCAAACAAAAAAGTTGGCTATAACAGGTCGAGCATTCCTTATGATAGCACACAACACAGTAACCTTCCCCGTTATTTACCTAACTAGTACTATGGAAATAACTGTATACAATCTTGTCTGGAAACGAAACACTTCAGATTAAGCAACTATTGCTACTTATTGCCACTTTTTCTTAGCTGAATTCTACAGCTTTTTAGCCCCACATTTGTAGCAAACAGACTGGCTTCTTTCCGATCATCTTCAGCAGGGCTTAAATATTACACTCTGCTTTAACAACAGGGGCAAAAGACTACTCAGGAGATATGCTCTCTACTTCATGACAAGCATTCTTTTTTTAATGAATCATTTATTTACATACATGGAATCACTGAGTGTCACCCAAAGAGAACAGAATATTCAGATCAAGACTCTTTCTTCTCTGGTCTAAGGAATATAAGCTGCAAGAGTTGCTGGTGCCGCTGCACTTGTAGGAAGGAAAGAATTTCCACAACTCCGAAACATACTAACTTTGTCAACAATGAAAAGCCACCTTTCAGTCAACATTATTGGCTACAACTATTTACGTTAATATTTAAACCAGTGCACACAGGCTAAAGGCCTCTTGTATCAACACAGCAAGCATGTACAGTTCTGCAGATTTGACTTTACCGAAGAACAGCAACTTCAGGGCAAAGATCTCTTTCAAAGTATTTTAAGGAAGAGCCACCAGTCAATTCTAGTTATTTATTACCCTGTTGGAATGACAATCATGTTTTCCAGAAAGTTTCTTATTATAATTACATACAATCACAATGTTTTATGATGTTTTATTAAAAAAAATGGGGAGAGGGTCTGAATTAGCAAGACAGGCTTTAACCTTAACATGAAACAGGGAATGAGGAGAGGCATTTTGCTTTTCTCTTCTGTATTTCTAGCACGCAGGGGATACGTTAAATCGCTTGCCACTGTAACGTACATTGCAGCCATACCCTCTCAAGGATGCAGAGCCTGTAGCACCGAAGATGGAACTGCAACACACGATCACACCTTATATCTGCCATTTCTGGGGTTTGAATCCACTCACAGGATCTTCTGAGTATCGGCTTATTTGCCCAAGCTGCCGACTTAGAAGCTTCACAAACCAAACAAAGCCATCATACTTCCCAGCAATCTATTCAAACCCTTCTACGTTCCTTCTTTTGGGGTGCTGTTAAGTACGCACAGGTCCCAGCGCAACGTGAGATGCCGGTGTATCTGCGTTAAGAATCAACAGCAAAATTGGAGGCACCCTGAGGCAGGATTTCAAATTTGTGCAGGAAAGAAAAGACTTGGTAGAAGGACAGATCAAAAAGATGAGCTGAAGGAGAATGGAAATATGGATAAAGCTGAGTTTAGGCAGGGAAGGAATGACTTATCAATAGCAAATGTATTTAAAAACACCTGGTCTTTATAACTTGTCTCCTGAGTAGTCCTTTGATATCTGATCTTTTATTAAAGAGCAGTACTATCAAAAAAAAGAAACATCTTAGAGTTTCTCATGTTGCCCATTTCTCTGAGCCAGGAAGACTGGGAAACTCCACCCCAGCAGCAACTGGACCACAATAGTATGTCATGGGTTCAGGCTACAGAAATGAAGAACCAGTTCACACACTCCCAGTGTTCTTTTGAAGCCCTACATCTGTTCAACTACTAAAGTGCACTGCAACTCCTATAAAATCACATGGAGGTAAGAATGCTAAGTTATATTTTAGGAAGCATCCTCATGAACTATGGCACTGAAGTGGTCCTTTAAAGGTTTGTACTGTCTCCGAGTTACTTTTATAAAAGGTGAAAATGGCAGCGATTTGAAAAATCACATGGGAGCTAATCGCAGTCAATTCACTCCTTTCTCCTGCGTACTTGGTCATAGTTTCTGCTGCAAAAGGATCTCACATTGTTTTTTACAACTGAAATATTAATTTATTTAGTTTGGGAAGATAATTCATTAATCAGAGAAAAGAACATCAATCACTCTGCTTCAGGATACACAAGACGCTCCTGAGCCATGTCTTCAAATGATCTTGTCTCTAAGCCGTCAGCGCGCTGTGAGTTGTCTGAACCGGCAATTTTGAAATATTGTGACCTCAGCAAATTGCTGAATTAGCTCCCACAAGATCGACGGTAGCATACCTACAGAAGTAAGGTCTCCTAACCGGGCTGATGTTTTTCAAGATGATCTTAGCATTACATGGGACGAAAGATGCAGAATGTCTCTTTACGTCATACTTTAGTCACCCTGAAATGTCTTTTTGCCATTAGTATCGCTTAACTGCAGCTCCCTTAAAAGAAACATGGATGACAGAAGCCATCTCACTGACAGGAGCACAAACAGAGATTGACTCATTTCTTTTAAGGACTAACAATTACAAATTTTATCTTTCTTATATTTATACACATGCCCCCACCCCTTTTGCATGGAAAGGTTGTGGATCATCCACAACTATATATGATACAATCACTTGAGAAGCACGTTTAACTTACAGGAAAAAAGAAAAAAAAATAAATCATGTAACCTACTTGGTGACCATTTCTTAGAATGCCTAGGAATCTGCTAAAGGTTTTAAAACTTATCGTTAAAAATCTTTAAATGAAATAGGAGAGAGCAACCAAGCAAATGGACAACACAAGGACTAGTATATTTTTGACCCCTCCGTTCTTCCCTCCTAAGTCAGGGCTTTCCAATAAGAATTGTGAGAATCCATAAAATCAATCAGAACTGAGCAAGACTACAGTTCTGCATTAAGCTTGTTTACACTGCTGTTGAAGTCTCAAGGATTCTGCAACAGGATACAGAAAGGACATGGAAAGTAATAGCCTCCTTTGTTTCATACATGTATTGAAGTTACAAATCAGAAGTCTCCCAAGGAACAAAGTTAAAACCAGTCTTTCCAAGGGAGAGTGGATTTCTGAACTCAGGTTTTGGTTGCAGCTTCTCTTTAAGGATGAATATTTTGGCCATCTTAGAAGCTTATTATTGACAGAATAAACCAGTATCTAATAATATTTATAGACTACCACACGGAAAGAGCTAAATGCTATTTCATTATGCACTTCACGCTTTTAAAGACACATTTTCTGAGTGTATTAATAGTCTGATTTTTAATAAATTATAATAAATGAAATTAAATTGAAAACATCACTATGGTTACTGTTCATAGTCAACCTAGTAAAGCAGAAAAATTCTACCAGTTTTAATTTTGACTTCTAGCTTGGTTTAGCATAAAAAGTCACTACAGTTTTGATTACTTGAAAACACTGTTTAAAGTACTCTAAGGGCTCAGTGACAAGACAAACTACTTCTCTGAGGAAAGCTCCTTGTTCAGAATGCACGCACAACAGTTTCAGCTAAGAGTTATTTTTTGGTCTGACACTACATTAAAAAAATGAATAATTCTGTTTATGGTGAAAATTCTGATAAATCCCAAAGGGAACTTATATCTATCTCGTTCAGAATTGTATTTCAGAAGGTAAGAAGCCCTTGTCATTATGAGTTGAACAGCAACCACATTTTTATTAGATTTTCAGTTACTGTAAAATTCATAATGCTGAGGTTACTGCTGGAAACCACTGTTTTGATACAGTACGGCCCCCGACCATTTTAACAACTAAGGAAATTTCTATTCAATATACATTTGTTATGTGTGACTACAACAGAAAGCCTCTTTTTCTCTTAAGAACTCCTAAATATTTAGTAGGGCTAAGTCATTAAAAGGAAATACTGTAACTTGTGTGGTGTCTTTGGCATTATAGCATGTCCACTATCATATGACAATTTCAAAATTTTTTTTACGTCCACTCAAATGCAGACTCAAAAAGCAACGCAACAGTCATACTGACAGAGATGAGAAGTTTGCCTTAAGTAACTTGTTTTCTGCATGTGTCTAAGACCAAATAATTTGGGGAAAAAGCAGAAGAATACAGACTAACATTTCCTTCAGTATGCCTTCCCAGAAATAACTCTAAAAGGAGCATTTGCTCCTTAATCTCTTTTATGCTGCAGTTCCAAGAGAATGCATGCAGACTTCCTAGAACTTAACAATTAAAATAGATTC
The DNA here is from genome assembly GCA_013398815.1 of Ibidorhyncha struthersii. NCBI lineage: Eukaryota > Metazoa > Chordata > Aves > Charadriiformes > Charadriidae > Ibidorhyncha > Ibidorhyncha struthersii. Next base: position 599,959 of record VZSZ01004489.1, on the reverse strand, counting down.
AGGCCCATGCTAAGTAGCAAAGAAAAACAAGAGCAATGATTTACTTGACCTCATTGTATAAGGGCTTTGCAGGCTCTGTGCAGGCCACTCGCTCTGAAAGCAAAGGAGGATTTGGGAAAGATAGATGGCTCACACCTACAAGCTAAATAAGGCAGCTTGTTTGGGGATTGCATTTTTTTGCAGTGCTTGTTTCCAGAAGCATACATCAGATTATTAACTTACATAACCAGAATATCTTCTTTCCGTGGACTGATCTACCATGTTTCTGTAGTTACCTCTGCTGCAAAAGAGGTCTCGGGACACCATCACTCAGACAGTACTTTGCTCGATGAAGCCTTAGACATAGCCACAGACCACTCTTACTTTGAGTGCGTAACTGGGCAAGAATACAACTTTATTCCATTTTCATGGCTCAGGCTTTCAAGGTGACGACAGTTCTACCAAAAGGATCTTTTGAATCTATGCAGAAACCAACGTGTATAGAGTGCAAAACAGTGACAACTACACTAAATATATGGAGATAATTTAAACAGTATGACTTCTGCTATAGATGTTCATGCTATCAAAGTAATTTTCCTAAAAGATATCTGACATCCTTACCTCCCAGTCCATGTAGTCACATACATCTTCAAAGTTAGTGAGTAGAGACACTGAGCAGAAAAGCCGTGGCAGCTCATCCCTCGTCATTGGGGGAAAACGACTATCTTTAAGGGCACTGTTAAAGACAAAACAGAATTTCAAAGGATTTTTGGGGGNAAGTTCAAGGATCTAATGAATCAACTGAAAAGTATAAAGGACAAAAAAAAATCCTGATGAAATGATGACCGGTTTGATAATCCAGTTGCCACTGTAACACACTGACCAACGTTCCCAACTTTTTCCTTAGACATTTGTTTCCGTTCTTGGCTGGCCAGTCAGGTGGTGTTCTGAGGGTCATTCCTTCCTGAGCTGATTTTGCCACTATAACAACCATACTAATGAAGCAGCAGAAAGTTTTTGGAAAAAGTTACAAAAGCAATAGCTTTCTACCTGTAATTTAGTAAATCCCTTCCAAAAAGGATTAAACTATACAACATAAAGTAGAGGGGCAAAGTCTATAGCCTGCAATAATCAAACATGTGGTACAGTAATCAAACTATAGAACTTAATTATTCAGTGAAAAAAAAATCCAAACAAGCAGAATATTCTCCAAAAAAGAATACTCCTCATGCTTACTGGCAAAGGTGAATATAAATAGGTAAAAACATCCAAGGGCTCTACAGACCTGTAAACCTACAGTTCTTGAAGATGTTCTGCAAAGCAGAAGTAATAATTAGTAACAGGGAAGCTTACAAACAACTAAGCTAATCCTCAGGCTAACATACCATTCTACAGACAAACACACACCTAACGGGGTAAAACTCAATACAGAGAGGAGCTATCTGGGCACATTCCAGCATGGTTTGAAAAACACAGCAGTTAACAAACAGTAAGCAGTACCACGAGTAAGAACATTTTTAAAAGCCTACTTGCATAAGTTTGGTTAAGGACCAGTTAAATTGGAAAAGGGAAGGTTAAAACAAGTATGCTATCTCATAACTTTTTATTCTCTTAAGATCTGAAATATGGCATAATACAGACATGCTCAGCTCCAACAAAACCAGTGATCTGCTAACTGAGCTTTTTGATGAGCAAAGAGAATTTAATATGAAGAGACTTACTAAAGTACTACCAAGTCCTTCACATGTCCCACTGTTTCACCTAACAATTTGATCTTTCTTATTTGTTTTACTTGGCATACAGCCAGCCGTTGCCATTAGCTGATACAACCACGGCCACCGTGTTTAGAATATGGCTGAAGTCTCTGCATCAGATACCACCATTTTATATAAAGAGTAGTATTAACTTTATTAAAACAGACCAAATAAGGACACATAAGCAAAAAAATGTAAAGATTAGCTAAAGGAAATCATATGTATAACCAGAAACAGCTCTCCATGATGAATTAATACTATACACTGAGGAGTTAAAATAGAACTTTTCTTTTTCTGGGGCAGGGAGAAGGTAAGCTATTTTCCCTGGTATGCTACAATTACAAGAAAGAACGTAGTATTGGAACTTAGACTAGAAGCCCTTCTCCAAGCTTTGGTATTTTTACGTTACGAAATAGGTCAGAAATTGAGACTTTCATTATGAAGACAAATTCATTATAAAATTAAGTAACAGCAGGCATACGCTACCCCTTATTTAGGAGTAATTCTAGGCAACCGCAGGTGAAGTTGCCGTAGACGTGAGAGAAGATGTTAGGGCAGTAACTAACTAACCAAGATATATCTTCTGGCATTTACGTAGTTTAGGCAGGCCAGTATACGTGTGAAAACCTGGGAACGCTAAGAAGATTTAAAGCATAATGCCTGTGATATTTAACTAATGACTTTCACTAAAGATGTATCAAAAGATGGTATTCTCCAAGATGCTGTTGATGGGATTTGCAAAGCCAGCTTTGTAACTGCTGGGAAGCAGGCAGAGTTACCCTCCTCCGCTGCCTGGTGTTTCAGAGCAATGTCAGAGATCAACTCATACAGCCACAGCATAACAGCAACACAGGAAAATACGAACAGCTAATTCAGCATTCATAACCCTCCAGGTAGGGGAAAAAAAACCAAAACCATATATATATGTAAAGGGAGGATAATCTGAACACAGGGACAGCTCAAACCAGAAGCCCATCTAGCCTGGTATCAAGTAATAATCAACAACAGTTGGGAAATGAATGAATGTAAAACAACAGTATCCAGGGGTACTTTCCTGGAATACCCTCCAGGAAACCAGCTATTTATAGCTTAGGTATTTTGAGCCAGAAATGGTATCTCTGCACTTAAAAGCTTTTCATGGGTTTATTTAATAAATGCAAGCGTACATTTTAGTATTTTACTCCTACCTTTTACTAAAAACTAAAAAATTATGTTCAGAAACCCCAATCCTCTTAAAATCCATTGCTACTGCAAGTTTGCTTATATGCAGATTTCTCATTTCCCTGAGACATGTTGTACCTCTACCATATAACCCATCTATTTGAATACACTACTGAAAAGCAGCCAGAGACAAGCATTATTTTGTTAACAACAAATTCAGTTATCTTCGGCAACAACTGTATGCATGGGTATTGCCACTGCTCGTTTAAACCTGTTTTTTGTAATTTATGCAACGATCTTACCATGCAAAACATTTCCCATATTGTAAGAATCTACAACCTTCAAAAAAAAATTTTTTTTTTTTTTGTGCAACTTGATACTAACTCGTTTATCTAACTTTCAATTCCCCTTCCTCATGCTGCCAAAACGCACTTCTGAATTTCAACCTTTCGAAGAAAAGGTTGTCTGCTGTGGGTGTAAGCCTCATCCCAGTAATGTCAGCAGTAAAAGTCTCAGGCAAATTCCCACTCACTGAAGATCTGCTGCACTGGTACTACTAGATGAGAAACCATCCTTAATTTAGCGTCCTTTAAGTTGTACAGAAACAAACATCGTACAACGGACGCGTAAGCTGAGTCTCAGCTAGCCTGCTCAAATCTCGGGATAACAATTTGAAACAAGATGGGGGAATCACGACAAATTTGAATATCGATACAAAGCCAAGATAGGAAACCTTCACGTGAACAGAGTGGAAGCAGAAATGCACACAAAGGCACGAAGGCCTCAGGCACATACAGCAAACAAAGTAGCTCAGTTGTAGTTTTGAAAGCAGAGCAATGCAGTAAATGTTTAGTACTTATTAGGAAGCTTAGCTGGCTAATTCCATTATTCAATAACATGACACTGGCACAAACACCTCGCTTTCACGTCACTACCTTATAACAACTAAAATACTGTTTATCAAACGATAGTGCCATTTCAGCGACACCTGGCTCCTTCAGAACAGCTAGGTGCTATTTTATCTGAAAAACTGCTCCCCAGCACCTCCATGACTCCACACATCTGTGCCTGTCTCCTGCATCGGCACTCGTGCTGCTGGCAGTGAGGGCCACCGGGCAGGACAAGCTCAGAGATCCGAGTAACAGCCTCTGACACCATTGCGACCGGTCAATACAGACTAGTGCTGCTATTCTATTCCTCCTTTCCCCATCTCCAGACCCCTTTTACAATCAGTTTTCATCTTTCAAAACAGCTTTGTCTCTGTTGTTATGGAAGTAAAACCAAAATTTACCTGGAGGAGTTTGTGTTGGCAAACAATCAGGAATTGGAACCAGACATACTGAAGGGAGACGCCAACAAGAAAGTATTTCTCTGTACTGGTTAGCTACACATGAAATATTCTGTCTGCTAATGCGAAATTTATGAAAGTAAAACAGTCCAGCAATTGTATCAGGTGCCGGTTTTAGAAGAACTAGCTTAAAACGTAATAACCCTGCCCTAATGACTTTGCTCTAGGTGCATCATATACTTCTTTAAAACTAGAAAATGTTTACCTTTTAAGCACTGTATATTACAGTTAGAGTATCAGACGTCTTCTCAACCATTCTTTTATTGCTACCATGGTTGAAACTCTAAAGTGAGCTCCAGACACCTTTTGAAAAAAGCAGAGCAGCTTTGTATCATCTCTACAGATCAACCGTTTTCATTTTTGCATTTTTTAATGCTCGCTTAGCAGGAGACACACATCCAGAGATGCTTCCCTTCAGAATTCAGCCATTATCCTTAAGCGTGAACTTTCTCTCTGTGGCACTATCTACCCGCCTGTGATGGTGCCAGTAAAACACACGGATGGTTCCGGTGGAGCTGCTCATGGGCAGCCGCCCCCACTGCACAAACCCAAAGCTCTCCGTGGTCAACGAACTGGCTTCACCCTCAGAAACATCAGCACATCTCAACACCTACCAAGCATAAAAAAGCTGGCATGAGCTTATACTTTTGCTGTTCCTGATCTGGGAAGAAAAAATATCGGTTTCTAGCGGCAGCAGTCAGGCAGCGAGCATACACTTCAATCACTCTACAAAGCCGTAGGGACGTAAATCCAGACATCTGCCTCCCTTGCCACGTTAGTATGCTTCTCGGTGACCAACTCAAAGCAAGCATAGCATACAGAGAAGATAACATATGCTTGTTTTCTCAAAAGCGTGTTACTGATCTGAGCTGCTCAGAATGAAAAGTCACTGCATAATTGCACATCGACATTCTTGATTAGTAGAGGAGACTTTGTTCTATTTATTTGACGGAAGCGTTATTTTTGTAGTATTTGAATGTGATTTTACAGTCTTATTCACTGCCATATTCTTCTGTTAATTCTTCCACTAGAAAGACATAAGGATTCTCATGGAACAATGGCATACTAGATACCAGGTTTAAAAAAATATTTACTCCACAATTTTTCTGTTAAACTTAGAATTAAGGAAGGGTAAGTGGAAATAATTAGTAAAATAAGTTGGAAAAATTAGGCAGAATTTAAAACTATTTTTAAAGAAAAAAAATACTTATTTTAAAAGCATTTCTAAACCTTCTGTTCTTTATCTCTTAATGCCCAGAACTAATTCATATATATTGCTGCTGACTAAATGGAAGTACACGGTGGCAAAGAGTTGAAAAGAAGCAGTGCCAAGCAAGGGGAACGCTAGCTGTCCAGGAGAAGGACATTAGTTTTTCCACACGGAGTTCTGCTCCATGTTAAAAGTGAAGCAGGCAAAGTCAAAATTGAACCCTATTCAAAGAAAACTATTTTTAGACACAAAATGCATGCACGCACATGCACAGCCTTTCTACTTAACTATACTTTATTTATGCAGTCTCGGGTGTCCTACTAAGATCAAGTAATTGCCAGTCAAGAAAAAAACAAAACAAAAACAAAAGTGTTACTCAACTGTTAGTTTTTCTTCAGCTGAGCCATGCTATACAAATCTCAGATTCTCCTCAAATGAAAATTATTTGGCCATAAGCTCTCCAGAAATGTTTTTCAGTAATTCCATTTTCCATGTACCAATCCTTGTATTTGGGATACAGAAAAGCTTGCAAACGATTTAAAGACACTGAAAATATTTAAAGAAAAGGAAATTGTTCAAAGTATTTTGAGTTACCAAGACAAACAGTATGAAGTTTAGGAAAAAATAAAATTAAGGTTTATATTCCTTAAGACTACATCTTGGTTTTGTAAAATACCACCAGAGAAGCCCTCGGAATCATCTGAAATAATAGTATGAGCAGGAGAACCAATGCAATACATCGTGTCGTCCATCTGTAATTTCTATAAAAATGCCTTAAAAAACAAAGTCAGCTTCAGTCTTTAAGAACCTACAGTGCTTAAATGTGATGTGGCAGATGGGTAACAGACAGTAGGACACAAACTGGGGAAACAAGAAATAGTAACAAAGCTACATTACTCAGTTTAGAAATGTCTGAAAGTCTTTGTGACTGAGTTTAAAGGATCCTTCAAAAAAGTTTGAGAGTATATATATGCATCAAAAATAGTAAAGAAGGATTTAGGTGTAGATGAATGAAGGTATTAAATTAATCAAATTCTTAATATTGTATTGTTCATTATTTAATGACAATTATTAACAATGACATTTCTCACTAAACCTCTTTTCTGGGGACAGTCACACCTATAGACCTGAACTGGATGAAGAGTTTAGGCAAAACTGGATACACTTTGGTACCTTACTGGAAATTACTTTGGGGGCTTAAACATGACACAGGGAAAGGAGATGCAAAGGAAACTGTCAAACACTGGGCATGATATAAGTAATACTTTTATAGGAAGTGTAAATGAGGCAGAGACATTAAGTGACTCATGCGATTTTGGAGGCTTGCACAGTGAGTCAGTGACAGAATTAAGAATAGAATCCAAGCTCCCCAACCCCTAAAAATCTACTTTTTTTGTGACAGCCTCTCTTTCACAATCTGCTCAACCTACCATATAGAAACATAGCTCCCAGAAGATTAATCAAAATAGAACTGATAAATTTAATCAAATCAATCCAATTAAAAAAAATAAACTTCCCATCACTTCTGCAGTTCACTCTGCTACAGTCAATTTTCTCTTAACCAGTTTCTGATATTGAATGCAGCTAAACCAAACCGTAATTTGTTGGCATCGAAACAATGCTTCAAATGTCAGCAGTAGAGTTACGAAAAATAGGTTAAAGATCTCCATTTTACAAACTATTCCTCTCTTCTGATAACCAGTACGTTGGCACTACTTTTAGATGGTAGGCAAAGGACTTAAATTCCGTCTGCTCTGAAAACTCCTTTTCATTTAGTCCACTAATTGTAGCCCTGAGATTCTTCATTCTTTCACTGAGCAAAATGTGCTGAGCAGAATTACCTTAGAAAATGCATTTAACAAAGAAATGGCCCTATGTCAATAAACTGAGCCCAAAGGGCCTAGACATTGTTCGTCAGTTAATTCAAAACATCCTGAAATTAATGAGTGGCAAACTCACTGGATTTTAGATAACAGCAAAGAGCTGACAGCAACAAGAAACACTTGGTGCCAGGGTTTCAGAAAAAAATGTCAATATTTATCGTTTTTTCCATTGCTGGGTTACTGATCAGTGAAGTTAGTTAAGATTTTTACTTTTTTCATTCAGTAACTTCAATAGGAAGAAATTAAAGACACTTAAGCAGATCACCAGTATTTTCCTAATGAAAATCAGCTATCATAACTCAGTTTGGTAGAGAACAGAGAAAACTAGCAGCTTCCAAGTCACGATCTGCAATTAATTTTTAAGCCAGAAAAACAGGGCAGAGTGTGCTCTTCTTCAGAAAGTGAAATTATTATGAATAAAATTCTCCCAGCTTTCAGCGTAAGAGATCCGACAGCCTAACATAACCCACACGCCAGCCTTCTAACAACTTTTATGTATGACCAGCAGAATTTTGCCAACTTAAATGGAGATTTCAAGGAGTGATTTACATGCATCATTCAAATCACTTGAATGCAAGGAAAAAGAATTTATTTTTATATATATTATTATTTTTTTGGTCAGACTGGAAAAATTTCCAGGAAACAAAACAACTGTGAATGACGTGTTTTTCCTGAACCCTCCCTTACATTTGGGAGACAGAAAGGGAAAGAACAACATTTATACTTCCTGCACATTATGTTGCTAAGTGGCAGTCACAGGGTAAAAAAAGAAATACACACTTGTTGACATCTGGCACAGAAATACATCTGTGAAGTTCTTAGCCTATTTTATTACCACAGCGCGACAGGTAATGGGAACAGCATTTCAGATGGGAGAAATAAAATATTGGTCTGGCA
>VZSZ01004489.1:560364-591704 GCA_013398815.1 Ibidorhyncha struthersii | reverse complement strand
CCAATCTGTCTGGATTCAGACATGTAGTTTAGTAGGAAGAAGGAATATTCTGATATTCTATTTTAGATTTGAAAAGAATACCATTCCTCTAAAAGACAACTCAAGAGCGTGTCCATAAATTGGTTAGATGGGCTCATCAGAAAAGGCAACCTCCATTCACTAGATAAGACAATTAAGTCTCTATTTTAGGCAGCCAGAGGTGCCTAAAATAAGCTCGCTATACATCCTCCAAAATGTCTTAGCTCTCTAGTAAGTGTGGAAATTTTTAGCAGTATGGCAATTGTTAATTGGTTAATATCAGCAAGGCTGTAGTAGTTGTAAGACACAATACACTAAGCCAGCAAACACATCTGGCTGGTTTGAATGTACCAAGTCATTCACTTTTTTTTTTTTTAAACAACTACGCAGGACTGGGTATTTTCAGACTTCCTGCAGATGGCATAACAATGCTACAGAAAATATTAATATAATATACCGATTAAAAAAGTACCTAATATCTATTAAGAGTAGACCCAGAAAGAGAAAGCAATAATAAAAAGTTTACAGTGTTCTATTTCAAACAATTCCCTAAGAGAACACTTAGGTTTGTTCACAACATCCTGAAGGACAAACCAATATACCAAGTTTTTATTACCAGTTTCAAATTGCTGAGTGACAAGGAAGGAAAGAACCTCTGGGCAAAAGAACAACCATCTACCAAAGAGAGAGCACAACCATTATTCGCTCACTTCATCCTGAGCTCCTCTCCCAGCCAGATAGCAGTCTGTCCTTCTTGGTTGGTAAAATTATTCACCTGAATTTAAGACATGCTAAAAAAAAATAAATTTACAAATAAAATGGCAAAGTTCTGCAGAAGCGAGCAGGGGTAGCACACATCTGCCCACAGGGGACACCATCACATCTGTATTCTGCGACAGAGATGCCCGGCCCTGGTGTGTGTTAACACAAGTCATGTCAAAATGGTTTGTGGTCTGGAACAAAACAGAAGTGGCTGTTGCTGGTGATGAAAGAACCCAGCAAGACCTTAACAATCCCCACTTCATGGGACTACTTTCAAGAAGAATGCTGGAAAAAAAAAAATGAAATTGTAACACAAGTAAAGTTAACAAAAGCTGTATGAAAAATGGTATGTATTTATGGCTATAAATTAGAGATTTCTGTCAACACTTCATCACTGAATTGGAAATTCTTGAACAATATATTTGTAAAAATGTTAACTTAAAAATGAATAATTCAGGTATTTTGTTTGGCGTACTCCTGAAACCCAAACACAGACAATTAGGATATACTGCATTCAACTGTTGCCCCATCGTTGCTTATGTCAGTGGTACATGAAGTTAAGTATTTTTTCCCACCTGTCCCTCGTCCTATATGAACTCACCGATTTTGTATTTCTGCAGAAGCAGTTCCATTACGCAGCAGGCAATACTATGGCATCGCAGCATGAAGGCAAAGGCTTACGGAAATCTTAAAATAATTCTTTAATACATACCGAGTTTGATACTGACTGCAGTCAGTAGAAAATGATTTAATGACTTCAATTATATTCTAACAGTATTTTTGTGCGAGAGTGTGTGTGTTGGGCCATCCATACACACAACTGAAAAGCCAACCATACTAATAGTGCTGATAAGGTTCTGGATGTTGTTGTTTTTTCCCCAAACAAGTTCACCAGTTGTTTAAATCAACAAAAGAAGTATTTACAGAATATTTCTAGGGGTACTTAAAATTTCCAGACAAACCCTCATTTTAATCTTGATTTCTTAACTCTGGCTAGCTTGACTCATGGTACGCGCACAGATCAACTCCACAGCACATATGGAATGACTAATATGGTCTGGGACACTTCTCAGTGAATCTGCAGTCAACGCGAGTGTCTGTTATGACACTGAGCTAACGTGCAACTGCATAACGACCACTACCTGAAACTCCTGGAGGTTTAACTACTCCTGGTTCTTCAGCTGGGTCTGTCAGTTTTATATAAATACCATATGAAAGTGATCAAACTCCTTCCTTACTCACCATTACAAAATTTCTCATAAGAAAAGAAAGCTCATAACCATAGAAGCTGTAAAAGCTAAGGCGTCCATAAATTTAAACAGAGCTTTTTAGAAGAAAAATGAATAAAGATGTTTTTTCTACTGCTCTGACAGTTACCCAGAGAAATATTCCATCACACTCTGGATTCCGCCAAATAAACCCAGTTTATCATTATGCCACAACAATGTTACACTGTGTGGACATAATGCCTGAAGTTAATTTCTCTTTCTTACTGCTATAACGTATCAAGGCTTGTATGGAGAGGTCCTTAAAGTTTAGGAGAATTTTGTGTATGTGCTGTTATGGCCTTCGGGTGGAAAAGTATTATCACAAAAGTTGCAGCTCCTGCAATCTGCTCCCATCAGAAAATATAATGCAGTTAGAACTAAAAAAAAAAAATAATCCACAAAGTAATACTGCAGTGCCCTTGATGATATTAATAACAGTCAAGTTTCTATGGCTTCAACTTCCTCACTGCTTCCTGAAGCCAGAAATCATAGAATCATAGAATAGTTTGGGTTGGAAGGGACCTTAAAGATCACCTCCTTCCAACCCTGCTGCCATGGTCACGGACACCTCCCACCAGACCAGGTTGCTCCAAGCCCCATCCAACCTGGCCTTGAACACCTCCAGGGATGGGGCAGCCACAGCCTCTCTGGGCAACCTGGGCCAGTGCCTCAGCACCCTCAGAGTAAAGAACTTCTTTCTAATATCTAATCTAAACCTACCCTCTTCCAGTTTATAACTGTTACCCCTCGTCCTATCACTATGCTCCCTGATAAAGAATCCCTCCCCAGCTTTCCTGTAGCCCCTTTAAATACTGGAAGGGGCTATGTCGTGGTTTAGGTCTCCCTGGAGCCTCTTCTTCTCCAGGCCAAAGAGTCATCGAGTATCTCAGCCTTCTCCATATCCCAGGTACTCAGGTCTCCCATTTCCTTCTGGAGAGGGCCTGAATTTTCCCTAGTCTTCCTTTTATCACCAACATACCTACAGAAGTTTTTCTTGTTGCCCTCGACATCCCCGGCCAGATTTAACTCTATCTGGGCTTTAGCTTTCCGAACCTGATCCCTGGCTGCTCAGGCAATTTCTCTGTATTCTTCCCAGGCTACCTGTCCTTGCTTCCACCCTCTGCAGGCTTCCTTTTTCTGTTTGGGATTGTCCAGGATCTCCTTGTTCATCCATGCAGGCCTCCTGGTGGTTTTGCCTGACTTCCTCTTTGTCTGTACACATCCCTCCAGAGCTTGGGGGAGGTGATCCTTGAATACTAGCCAGCTTTCTTGGACCCCTCTTTCCTGCAGGGCTTTATCCCATGGCATTCCACCAAGCAGATCCCTGAAGAGGCCAAAGTCTGCTCTCCTGAAATCCATGATAGTGAGCTTGCTCTGTGTCCTCCTCATTGCCCTAAGGATCTTGAACTCCACCATTTCATAGTCACTGCAGCCAAGGCTGCCCTTCAGCTTCACGTTCCACATCAGTCCCTCCTTGTGGGTGAAGAACAAGGTTCAGCATAGCACCTCCTCTCGTTGGCTCTTCTATCACTTGGAGAAGGAAGTTATCATCAACGCATTCCAGGAACCTCCTGATTGTTTATGCTCTGTTGTGTTGTCCCTCCAACAGATATTGGGGTGGTTGAAGTCCCCCATGAGGACCAGGGCTTGCAAGCGTGAGGCTGCTCCTATCTGTCTACAGAGAGCCTCATCCACTCCGTCTTCCTGGTCGGGTGGCCTGAAGCAGACCCCTGGTATAATGTCACCCGTCCCTGCCCTCCCTGTAGTCCTGTCCCAGAAGTTCTCAGTCAGCTCCTCATCCATCCGCAGATGGAGCTCCATGCACTCCAGCTGGTCATCAACATAGACGTGACACCCCCTCCTCATCTCCCCTGCCTGTCCTTCCTGAAGTGCCTGTATCCATCCATTCCAGCACTCCAGTCACAGGAGCCATTCCACCGCATCTCTGTGATGCCAATAAGATCATAAGATCAAATCTTACACTATATTGCTTTTGTGGTTCTAAAGAACTTACTTTTCTCCTTGAATGTGAAGAAAGAGCAAACTAGTTAAAGACTCTGCACTTTACTCATACTGTTTTAATCCTTCAGTGGGGGGTGTGTGTCATTTTGCATTACTATACAATATGCCATATTACACTGAAAAAAACCTGATCTTAATCTAACGTTAAGATGTAACAGAGGTAAACCATTACTCAACAGTAATGGTTTAGAGGTATTCCTTCACACGGGTATGCTAAATCCAAAGTCTTCATGTAACAGGTCAGTAAGTGAGAGGTACAGCTTATAGCAAATTACAACACAAAGCATGCAATTACTGTGCATTTTCCCAGGTGTAGCAAAAAAGCTGTAACTGCTATGTTCCATACACTCCATACTTCTAGAACTGAACAAAGTCAGTTCGGAATATCCCTGAAAAACAGCTGTCTGTACTCCGAATTGCTCAGCATGGGCCTTGAACAGTACTTTCCGACTACAGGGGAACATAAGGTAAAGCAGCTGTATGCAGCAGTTTCTTTGTAGGTGGCAGCTTCTTTGCTGCCTTTTCCCATGTTGTCCCTCACCCCTCCCTGCATCTATCATCACGCTGGGATAAATGAGGACAATGGAATTCAAAAAGGCGTGACAATTTTTGTGTCATACTCATGCAAACATTCAGGAAGCTGAAAGGTGTCAATTGCCATGGAAATGTCCTGGTTTGATGCATAAAAAGCAAATCCACAGCACTTAAAACAATCTCAGAACATAACACAGTAAGCTTGTCACAGTCATTCCAGATGCTTATTTAAAAATGAATAACAAAACTGACCAGGGTTTGGTGTGTAGGTTTTTGTTTGGCGAACACATGATAACAGACTAGTCTGAAAACTCTAATTGAGCTCCAACTGGACTAAATTATAACATTGCTACAAGGCTCTCCAGCAGATGGCAAAGTTTAGATAATTAACAAAAATGAACTGCTCAATTACATTTAGAACTGTACAGCTTGAGCAATGCTAACCACTCAAATCCCTAGGAATATAAAAAGAAGTCTCTAGAAGTCCTTGTATCTCCAGCAAGTCTCTCAATATTGACCAGACATCACCACCTCACCCCCGAACAGACACTGAAGTCAACACAAAAATCTTTAAGGCCACTTTACTGCTGAATTCAACCCTCATTTAATCAATTAACAAAATATTACTCCCCTCAAAAGATGTATCCAGGTCATAATTTTAAAAAAGAACAAGTTAACATAAAATATTTTTACTTCTTTATGAACTTTAAAAGCCTCATCTTAAGCACATATGGAAAAATAGGTTCCTAAACATCTCAGCAACACAATGTTATATAAATACATGAATATAATTTGAATATTTACATGTTCGATTTCCTGCAGCTTGTAAAAGGGGTTTATTTTTATTATATTGTTTAAAGTCTGGAACAAAAGAGTACTTCATTTTCCCAATATTCCTTTTGTCACCAGAAATACTACAAACTATATTTTTACATAAAAATACAATGTAGTTGAATTTTTATTAGTTGTCAATATGATTCACTTTAAAAAAAAAAAAAAAAAAAAAAGAGAGTAAATGCTGGGGATGGAATTTTACAGTTAAGCTCAGTTTTGACACTGTTTGTCCCAAATACAGAAACTATGTTTTATGATCAGGGCTTTGAAACCACAATGATGGGACAAACTAAAAATAAGGTTAATATAAGGTTAAGAATAAGGAAAGCAAAAGGCACAGTTGAATATTCAGTAACTGAACTGAGAAGGAAAAAGATCATATTCACTCACTTGAGGTGTTGCATTAAATATTTCATAGAAAAAGGTTAAGACAATAAAATATTCTGATATATGAAGGTATTGATGAATATAGTCTGATATATGAAATGAAAGGTGACAGAATCCAGTCTTGAAATTCTTGAACAAGTGCATAAGTTGAGAATAACCCAAGGTCCACGCTGTCTTACAGACTGGAATATGAACCGCTCACAATACAGCGCACTGAGTAATATCCTGCCTTGTTTCCTACGAGATGTGTTTCATCAATATCACAACTCAACTTGGATTATTTTTAAACCAGCTGGTTTTTATCTAAGTGTAACCTCTTACACATACTGCAAGTACATCTGCAGAGAGATACCAATCAGAGTGCTGTCAGTGTAAAGGTTGGTGTATGAGCTCCTGGCATCTTCCCAATTCTCAATGTTTTTATATATATATATATATATATATATATATAAAATAAAAAAGGGAACAAGATGAATCCTTTGTGGCATGTCGTATGTAACAAGACCTAAGGGAAAGAAATAGCCACTCCTTATTTCATGAAAGTTTTGGTTTCTAGACACTTATTCCTGCTATCATGAAGCCATCCTAGAACGCAGACATGAGAATTGCTCTATCACAACAAAACTTAATTCCTTATTTAAGGCAACAAACAGGGCTTCTCAACATTTTTTTCTGTTAATTTTGTGTGTGCGTAGGTTTTCACTTCATACATGAATCTCATTAACAGATTAAGCCATGATAACTCTACAAATCACCAATTAAAAAACAGAGTATGTTTTAGATGTATAAACACATTCTATACAGCTGGAAGCCTTGCTTCCTGCATGTCCTTCCCTTGATCTTCTTCCACACACAAATAAATTGTCTGTAAGCCACCTTCTTATTCCCCTTTTAGCAACTCTGCCACTTCTCTCTCATGAGAGCAGGTCACCATTTCATCCGTTTATTCCTTCTAGTTTTCTGTCACAATTCTGCCTACTCGAGGTGGCACATTCAGTGCCACCTGCAACTTACTCAGCTCACAGAAGCAACTGGATGGGGCGTTCACAAATCACTATATCTAAGGTCAAGATGCAGCAGAACCTTTGCAAGCTCAGCTAAACAGTACATTCAGTTCCAAGGCTGCCAGCTGTCGCTCTGAATGTGTTTTCCACTCTAAACCAGGTTCTGAGCAGCAAATAAAAACAGCTGAAGTGGAGTGAAAAGGAAGTTCTGAAATGAAGAAGAGGCAAAAGGTTCAGGTTAGGCTACATCTGTCTATAGCCTCAAAAGCTCTAAATTAAGTATTCAAGGAATGCATTTAACTCAACAGCATTCCATAAATTTGAGCATATTTTTGGAGTATCTTTCTTACGAGGAAAGGCTAAGGGACTTGGGTCTTTTTAGTCTAGAGAAAAGATGACGGAGGGGGGATCTTATCAATACTTATGAATACTTACAGGGAGAGTATCAGGGGGATGGGGACAGTCTTTTTTCAGTGGTGCCCAGTGATAGCACAAGAGGTAACGGGCACAAACTTGAACATAGGAAGTTCCATCTTAACATGAGGAGGAACTTCTTTCCTTTGAGGGTGGCAGAGCACTGGCACAGGCTGCCCAGAGAGGTGGGGGAGTCTCCCACTCTGGAGACATTCCAAACCCACCTGGACGCTGTCCTGTGCCACTGCTGTAGGTGACCCTCTCTGGCAGGGGGTGGGACTAGATGATCTCCAGAGGGCACTTCCAACCCTGACCATCCTGTGATTCTGTGAAAATTCTGCTCAGCCACAGAATAAAGATTATTACAGAACATGAAAGTATAAACATGAACGCTTGACTATGAGGTTAACTGAAATGTGACTTTTATGCTTACTAATTAAATATTTTACAGTGTATCTTCTTAGAGAAACTACAGGCCAAATTCTTCTCCCTTTGAAGGTAGTGGGAGTTTTGCCATTCACTGCAGTAAAGCCTAAACCAGCAAATGATTATCTGCTCTGTTCTTGTGCTAACAGCTTTCAGCTGCCACTAACATCTAAACCACGACACAATGTAAGATGTTAGCGGCAGCTACAACGTGGACATACACCAAAAAAAACAGTTTATTGGTAATTATACCCATTAGAGCTTCAATTTAAACACATCTATCTAAAGCATTTAATGTTTAAATAGGAAGAGGTTTCACCACCTTTCTAAAAAGCAAGAAATGTTTCATGTCCTGAATATCAGGAACGCTTTAGTCAAACACAGTTGGTGAAATCATATGTAACAGCTCTTGGGAACATAAATTTTTTGGGGGGAAAAAAAAAATAAAAAAAATAATAAAAAAAATCACACATTGTAGACTTCCACAAACCTGAAGAGGGTTTTCTGAGCAAGGAAACAAAGTCACCCTTTCGGTAATTGAAAAAGCAGAACACACAAAGGGGGTTGCTCTAACGAACAGGCTGCATACAGCGCAGAGACCTCCACAGACAAAGCACAGCTGCTGCTCTTTGCAATGAGGGATTAGCAGTCTAGGTCAAAGGAAAAAAAGCCTCTCTGTAGCTAAGTGAGCAAACTGCAGAATGCATCCTCAGCACAGATGAGAGAGGGCCATCTAACCAGCTTGCAAATTGCGTAGAACCTTCTGGGAACAGAAACAAAACCAGTATCAATTTCTTGACAGAACAAGTAAAAATATTTCTGGTGAAAAGCAGCGATGCCCTCTTAGAGGACTGAGGTTGCAATAACCTTTCAGTTATTTAAAAATTACATTTCCCTTCTCCCTTCTTTGTGTTCATATATATAACAAGCACTTTTTCTTCATGGCAAAACCGACATGCTATCTGTGGGGCTTTAACAATAGCATCTGGAAGTACCTGGCCTCGAGATAACAGAAAAAGCTCTTTTAATTGTCTTTCATAAGAACCAAAGCTGTTAAAAATACACATATGCACACAAAACTTTTTTTTTTTTTAAATGCAAACATTCAAATCTCTTTCAACCTTCATACAGTTGAGTCATTATATTTTCACTTTAAACATCTTTGGCTTTACATTGACACTTCAGTTGAATGCGATATAAGCCAATATTTGAAGAAAAAGAATTATTTAAACTTTTTATTACATACCAAATATATTTTTTTGTAAATCATTCGCTTTAGCAACTTGTCTCATAGAGAAAAAATGAATAATCATCTAAAGTGCGAAATATTGTTTTAACGTACCAGTGTGAATGTATTTTTAATCTCCATTTGTTTACGAATAAAACACTGAAAAAGTTACTGGCAATTAGACTGGTATTTAAAGTGGCAAATTAACTGCACGTTACAGGTAGCTTGGGACCTATTTCTGTTTGTGGTATTATAGAAGTATAAGTCATTAAAATTACTTGAACTAGAAATATCAAAAAGTTATACTGTTCACAAAAACCAAGAGCTTCTCTTCTTTTCCCCTGTCAAATCAAACCAAATTTGAACTACATAAAATTTACTTAACTGAAAAATTCAGTAAAAATAAAAAGACGTAACATTATTCACTTCAAAAAAAGTCACATTTCCTTGCCGGTAAAAGGTTGATATACCTGATTCCATATACTGAGTTACACAACATTAGTAATTGCCATTATCACAAAGGCCCTTTTCAATGAAGCTGGGGTTGCAGCTCCCGACAGCGGGGGAAGTTCCCAAGAGCTGTGCTCAGGCTCATCGAAGTGCTCCTTAACATCTGTACAAGTTCCCCAAGTTCTTGCAGGAGTTACTTATACACTGTACTTCTCCAGCCTGAAAGACTGCTTGCCTGGCTAGTGACCCTTTATTACAAGTGATCTGCACTAAGAAAAAAAGGTTATACCATTGCAAACCTAAATTTAAGCATATGAGCTAGCAGACTTTGTAGCCTGCATGTTATATTTAAAACACAGATGCCTGTCACAATTCCCTTCCCCCAATATCCTTGCTTTAAGAATTGAGTGCTATCAGTCCTACCAAAATTGGTATTGATGGCCAAAAGTGCTATTTTCCACTATGGTCAAAAGCTATTCTCTGTGTGTTAATTACAACTATACATATAAAGTTTTCATTAGAACTTTTGGAAATTCACATAAAAGTAGGTGTCTGTGAGATTAGAAATATTTTTTGGATCTACATCAAATATTTCTAAGGAACTATTTATTTACATGCTTTCACAGCATTAGATGCTTTCCAGATTGTATCAATACATTCTCATTTACATAGCTAAGAAATCAAAGGATGTTTGTTCAATTTCTGTTTCAAAAATAAAGGCTATCACCAATATACCCTTGCATGGAGTGTATATATCACTCCCTACACTTGCATGGAGTACAGTTGAAAATGGCAGAATTTGAAGAGTGCATCAACAATTCAGAGGGAAGAGACAAACTAGGAGTGCTTTTATCCCTAATACTATATTTTAAAATCACATTAAAGAAAACAAAAACGTGTTATTTTCAGGTAAATATATATTCCCTCCCACAACATACCAAATTAATAGCAAAACTTCAGTCATTTCTAAATGGTGAAATTCAAGACAAGTCAACTCACCCCCTCTCCGAGACCACATGCTCACAAATACCTACGTTATATGAGTTGAAATAGTACAGAGCGCTGGGGCCTATAAGGCTTTTTGATTACCTCAGAAACTGAACTGTGTTTAGGCTTAGATGTTTTCAGACATCCTTCAGCATTTTATATGGCTGCTTATGTCCCACCAGAGGTAGAGATGCTATTTCTTCTTCCAAGAGCTCTTCCACCACCTCAACTGTACAGCTCTGTACACAACTTCTCTCTTCCTGGTGTCAACAGGAATGGTTTTTAGAAAAAGGCAGTTGTTGGTATTATTTAAAATTACCAGAAAATTCTGCTACAGTTTACAAGAGCATTTTAATTCTCATTACTCTTGTCTATGGAAAATGGTAAATTCAATTTCAAAAGCTTCAACATCTTTGTGTTAAAGTGAACAGAGATAGCAAGGGCTTTGCAGCCTGGTCCCCCACACCCAGCTCGTGCTATTTCTTCTTTATACAGTCTTAAAAGGAAGCATCAGAAAACACCTAAATGGAGGAGGTGCTGACAGACTGAAAACTTTAATTGAGACTCTTTTCCCACAGTGCCTCCCCCACAAATCTGCAGAGTTTAAAGACTTTAACAGCTTATAAGCATAAGAGACAATTCTTTTTCCCTTGCCCTCGCTTAATCCCTGATAACTTATATTAAAACAGTAGATTTCACAAAAAATGAGCTCCTTGAGCCAAACAAAGTCCTTAAGTTTACTTCTACCGGCCAAGGTATCTAATACACCACTGCCACACCTCAGTTTCCAGCGTCTTCAGAAGTGAGGGACAAACAATGTTAAAATCCTTCTCATATTTAGCACATATAAGCATTGGCCAGTGTGTGCAGTGGGAAGTTTTCTCCACCCCCACCTTAGCAATAAAATTGTGGGAAATGTCCCTTACTCTATATTAGAAATAAACAGCTACTGCTAAGCTCAGTACAGCCAGAGAGAGAAACTTGCCCAGAAGCAGGTAACGTCTGTGCTGACTTCTTCCATTCTGCCCTAGCTAAGAGTTTCCAAATACACAAAACCTTTCTTTAAAACGCAAGTGCTCTGGGACACGCTTCATCTCTGCCCCTCTCTGCTGTGTGAGCACAGTCCGATCTTGTCTTCTTCAGCACTGCCCCATAACCCCACGTCGTTGTAGCACTCAAGAAATCAACAAGTTACCAAAAGCCTCAAATGAAAGTAAATTCCATTCTAAAAGATCTTTAGGAAATGTTTTGAAGATGTTTCCTTTAAGAGTATCAATACAAAAAGACAAAAAAGTTGACCAAAATCCATGGAGTACAAACAACTATCCATACTAGCAATGGAAAAGTAAGAGTTATAGCAATACCTAGCTTTGCTAGGAAAACCAGGGCGGCCAGTTCCCCTGACTCCACCTTCCCTCCCGAATACTTATGTCAAGTAATATTCAAAGACAAATACAAATCTGACTTTCAACCAAACTAGTGTTTCAACTCAACTAGAACTCTGCCTTTGAACTTACAGGGTGTACATCGTTTCCTTAGCATAACAGAAGGAGACTGTGTGGGAAGAACATGAAATGAAGAGCATCGTGGGAAAGACTAGAGTCGCAAATGACATGGCTCCTCCCTGAAACCCATCTGGAAAGCCTGAGTAACTGCTGGATGTCCCCAGTTACTCATTCACATTCAATCAAATTTGAGGAATATCTGATTTATTCAAAATACCACAAATTACATCAGCTAACGCAAGTTATTTTGCTTGATCACGGCTTTTTCAGAGCAGGCATTTTATGAGAAGCGTATTTTTGAAATTCCTAATTTTTAATGCATGTTTTTTTAAAATAAGATGATGAAATAAGTATTTTAAATCTGGACAGTTTCTTGAAGACCCTAGACTTACGACAGTCTCAGCAAAAACCCCTCCAAACTTCACTGAGCCAGTTTATGCAGGTATAGCCATTTTGTTACCATTTTGAATTCTAAAATTCCGTTTTTCCTAGATCTCCAGTTACCTTTCATAAACAGTCAATTCACAGAGTAAGTTTATTCCACCAAATGCAGTAATGCATTCCCCTGTGCCAAAGAATTCATATTCTATAAATCAGTTTTCCCAGCAAAACCGTAAAACGGTTATCAATATTTGATAACCCTGGATCTAAAAAGCTTTGGTAGGGCATCGTTATGCACTCCTCCTTTCATAAAGATAATAATCTAAGGACTGTCCCTCCATTTGTAGTGTTTTCCTTTGCTTTCTTTCAGGAAGTGTTGCTAAGGAAACAGACTATCACCTACCATTAGGTCCAAGGGTCTAGCAAGGTTTTTCTCAGGAAAAATAGACCAACAGTTACAAAAAACAGTATCCCTGTTGTTTGATTGTTGGTTTTTTTTTTTTTTTAAATAAAGAAAAAAATTCAGGCAGAACTACTACATCCCCAACATACATAACGTACAAGAAACATATTTACTAGGCCATGCTCCTTCTCCCTCCTAAACACCATTCTTTTATTTTATTTCACGATGAAATAAGGAGAAGCATTTAACCCATCATTAAAGCAAAAGTTTGGGGTTTTTTCTGCTTCTAGAGCCAGTATGGTATTTAGCTTTGCCCTTTGAGAAAAGGCAGTAGACAGTTCTGTTAAGCAACAGTTCCCTGAAATAACGACCTGGCACTGTGTGCACAAAATCGTTAGAGACCTACTTACTGAATTGACTCACAGGGTAACTAAGCCTGGCTCAATAAATTCAAATTTATATACTTAATTTAGAGTTCCTAGTATTGTGAGTTTACATCACAATCCTTTTTACTACTAAACAATTATATTTCACAATAACAGATCTGAGGATTTACCCAAATTAAAGTTTTTTTCAGCTTAGATGAAATTTAGAAGCACAAAGCTCCAAGTTTCAGTAAAGTCTCATCTCTATACAGATGGAGTGGCAGGCAAAACATGAGCCCATACAAAATATCTACATAGTAAAATAATTTTGCCTCAGTTTTGTTAAAGGTTATCAGTCATCATTTAAAAATCAAGATGCTAATACTGTAACTTTATATTTTATCAGAAGCATTTTGGAAAACAAAAAGGGTGTTCTAAGATTACTAATAATACCTCTGAATGTCAACACCACCATAAGTACATACATATCTATACGTCTATATATCTTCTAATTTGTAAAGCAAAGTTTACTGCTGAACTGTCTTAATACACCTTGGTCCAGTTCTGACTCAGAATTTAAGACAATTCTATTAAGTCAGTGGCAATTCCTATAAATACTATAATAAAATATTAACATTAACACAATGTACCTTATCTTCACTAACACTGTAATTAAGTGTCCAGAACACCAGTAGAAACCCTGTACATCTCACACGTAAAATTATAACTTCAAAAGGTAATCACGAGAAGGGATGAGAAATGTAAATTAAAGGACAAACCAAAATAAAAAAAATTAAAAGAATCAAAATGGGGACAGGCTTCTATTGCATTTAAGATTAACTTGCCTTCTTAAAAAAGGTATTCCTAACAACTTACATAAAAGCTTGTATGCTAAAAGCTTATCTAATTTTATGTGACTGCATCAGCCCAACAAAAGAGATTACATCTCTCTATATACCCCACTTATAAACTACAACAACCTGATTAAATTGCTTTCACTCACCAGTTTGAGAAAACTTAAAGGATGTATTTTCTAACAAATATGATGTCTAACTGTGCTCGACAGAAATCACTTTCAACACTTTTGCCCCCCATTACTGATCTTAATTGAAATGCACTCATTTGCGATAGAATTCCTGACCCGACCCCTTTCCTGCACTGCACTCTGTTTGGGGGGAGAGAAACAGCACAAGGCCCAGATATGACCACTGTTGAGGATTAAAAACCAGGACTAAAAGCCTGTCAGCAAAACTGAAAATTGCAGTTACCTTTGCAAATGATTTATACACAAAGGTAAATCAGGCGCAGCACAGGGCAGCAGACAGACAGCAGACCTACAATTTACAAAAGAGTAAAACCACCAAATCGAACAGGGGCATCTCAACTATTCTGTATTTTGGCAGCTGAGGCAGCTCACAAATCCTGTGGCCACACAACAAAAAACCTTAAAGATGTCGTATCTTTAGCCCTTGCACATCATCTCCGAGTCATGATAGAATATGTTTTAAAAATAAGTCTAGTAAAAATTGGTTTAAGTTAATCTATTGCCTTGATATGGGCTGTTGTTTGCTCGGCTCCATTCCCACCTTCTCTGGAGCAGCTACTCCCTCCACCCTTCAGAGCAGTAACACTTCAAGGTTATAGCGCTCGTGGGTTTCCAAATCTCTTTCAAACACGGCTTTGGCTCAGACACCTCTCTCTTTTGCTAAGGAGTTTTAGTGACTGGAGATTGCTACAAAGTGATGAGAATCTCTTAACCACTCTCTCTGCTGCTGACTACATGATGAGCAGGATCTGCCTTATACTGGTCACTGGAAGATGTCCATGTCATGGCAACATCCTCAACTACCAGTCAATAGGGCCCACGGCACAAATTAGCAGAGCAGCAGTGCTGCAACTTCCTCAGAATCCTTGAACCTTCCCTTGGAGCCAGAGAGACCCCACCTTGGGCTGAGGGAAACACACTCAGTACACCGTTTTAAGTGTCAGTTTGGTACGCCACTTCCTACCTCCTCAGGAACATAGGATGTTCTGGAATCACTTGACTGCGCTCTCTAAGACAGAACCTTGTCACTCAGTGAAGGGACATGATGGCGTAAGTGAAAGACACATGCTGTGACTGCCTGAGGAGCCCCAGCCACCTGCAGGGCTCAAAAGGCTTTGACAGCATGTATGGCACTTCTATTATTAAAGCTTAGTGGATTTTATAAGTTGAACTCCCACTAAAAACTTAACAACTAACTGGGGTCACCAGGGGTAAGTGGGAGTAAGGAGTTACTCATTCCAGATGGCTACTGCCACTGGCTTTTCACATGCCCAGTGGGACACACTGGTTGTCCATCCACTCAACCAGACACAGAACCACGTTACCACAGATCTCTCCAAGTGCCTATTCTCACCTTGAGATCCTCCTTCTGTTGCTGGTCATCCTTTAGTACGGGCAAAACCTGTGCCCTCTGCCTCAATAAGATGACCTTGAAAACTCTGAGGCAACCAGCCTGCTTTTCACAGAAACGTACAAATGAAAAGGACGCAACATGATGCTTCCCGGCTTTAAAGACCATGTTAAACATAACAGAGTAGCATCACACTAGTCAGTTCAGGCCGTCAAGAGTGTACATTGCTCTCTGCAGAGTTTAATTTTGAAAGTGATAGCATAAAGCCTCATCTCACAACCATCAGGCATTTTTCACTGGTGGCCACCAGACGCAAAGCAGTAATAGAATAGAAAAGCTGACTTTCAGCTGTGGCCTGCTATAAATCAAAGGCAAAAAATAAGACAGCCTGCAAAGTATTATCAGTGGGCAACACAGAAGCAACAATGTGCTCCGAAATATTACATGAAATGCTATTTGCAGGAATTAATTCAGACTATGACTTCTGTCATAGTCACAACAGACGTAAAAAACATATATAATTACCCCAACTCTGCAGTTCAAAAATTGCAATCAGATACACAAGTACGCTCTGCCCTGGATCAACGGCAATGACTACCTACACCCATAGCAACACTACCTGGTAGTAAAGGCATTGGGAAGTTAGCACTGAGTTGTAGGGGCTGATTACAGGGAAGGCTGAACAAGTCTACGATTAGTAAAAAGAAGCAGGAATTAAACGGAGTAGTAACCTCAGCTAAACACAAGAGAGAAGCTGCCCCGTCTGCACAAATGCTTGCCTCTAGTCTTTAGTAAATAAGGCCAACATCAATATTAATGTGATCAGTCATTCAATATTTTTCAGCATTAGCCCTTTCAAAGTTTGCCATAGTGTAGTCTTGCAGCTGGACGGTTACCTTTACTGTGTGGAACAGGAGGAAAGGGTCAATGTTTTTCACAGAGAGCAGGCAGGCAATACGGCAGCAACAAGGACTAAGACTCTTGAAACTGCTGACAGATATAGGGCAGTAGTCGATGCCACCAATAGCCAAATCCTCATATGGAATCTACACCCAAATTCAGTTATGAGAAAGTTGGATTGCAGGTTTCATTTCCTTCAATCTTGTGCTTCTCATGCCAAGCTTCCCTCTTTGTTTTCTTGATCAACCACATCTAGGCTGAATGTCTGGCAGCAGTCACATTTCTCTCAGGTGGAATGGCAAGCAGAACACACAACAAAAAGACCAATTACATCATACAGTCAGCAGAGACAGGCCTACGCTCGTTAATGAGGGTGGGTCACAGTATTTTAAAATTTAAATCCAGTTTTCAGCCATTATGCTAATCCATTAAGGCTTGGAGTTCTCCAATTTTTCCTCACTGCTTCCTTCTACAACAGAAGGCTCCATCATATAACATGTCCCCTTATCTGCCTCTTCTCTACTATTTCCCTCCCCAGACACATATTCTAGCCTTAATAGGATAAACCAACACAGGGTTAAAACCTAATTTATATGCCTATATTTGTTATATCCAGTAGGCGTAAAATATGACTTCAAATTATATGAAATGGGTAGAAAAACTAAACTAAAACGCATAAATGAAACAATTTTATTCAGTATCTCAAGTGTAAGAGAGCAGAAGTTTAAAACTTCAATGCCGAAACCTAAGTCTCATTGCTGAACAGAATACATGAAAAAGTAATTTATCAACCTGTTATGAAATTCTGTGGTAACCTGCTTCCAAGCTCAGTGTATTTTCTTGAAGGAGCTGTAAGACACAAGGTATTTTTCATAATCTGGATTTGTTTATTTTTACACATTCAGGTGGGATATTCAGTTAACACATTCAGTCTAAAGGACTATTTTGCCCACGATAAACTTCTTGCGTCCTAATATACAATATTCAATACTGTAAAACATTTTGGACAAGGTTAGATTTTTAGCCAACTAACCTCCTAGTAAAATTAAGTAAAAATCACCAAATCTGAATCTGTCTTTTCATAAAGTTCTGCAGATGATTTTAGTAATACACTTACTTTCTTCCATGTCTCACTGATATAACTGCAGAGGAAATTGAATTCTAACATGTAGATTTTATTAGGAATACAGTACTAGCATTTTTAACCATGGGTATTCTCATCTCTCCTCACGACTTAGGCAGATGCATCCAATTAATGATGAATCATTCTACATACATTTCCTGTTTAGAACATACTGGCAATACCAGCAGAACAACCTACAGAGCGCTCCACACGGGGAAGAGAAACTCACTTGGTCACACGCCATCACCATTTTTGTTTATAGACCCCAAAAAGGTGTTTTTTAAGTTGGGGGGCGTGGGTGTCCCAAGAAAGAAATTGTTCACTTTCAGCTTCCTAGATGAACTATCATTATGCTATTTCAAAGAAACGACACTATTGTATGCAGATAGATATGTATATACTACACATTGTATACAATATACAACTAGAGTTCACTACTAGAATTAAGGAAAATTTGATTTATCATGATCCTAAGCACTACTCAGCATATTTGCAATAAAATCACGTGTGAAGGAAATTGAGGCTATTTTGATCACCAAGCACCAGAGCATTTAAGAACAGTTGTTCTTCTGTACCATTTTACTCACTGAAAGTTGGGCCATAATTCCACAGAAGGTGCTTAAAAAGATAAGAATGAACTAGACAAACAACCTGGTTCTGTTTATCCATGCTGTATCTTCAGGACAACTGAAGAAAAGTGCCTCCCAGTGTCAACAAAAAATAAAGTCAGATGAATATCTGCATGTATTCTCAACTGAAAATTTTGCTCAAGTTCCACTTTCTGAAGTGGAGAGTCCATTCTCATTCTACCTACGTTGTTCATTTTTTACTTCCCTGAAGTTTTGGGTTTTTTTCCTCTTTCAGGAATTGTCATATCTTCTGCAGGACCCTATTGCCCACATACTGCTGGATCAAGCTTTAATATCCTAGTTGCTGATCCCTCCTAGGGAGGCCTGTGGAGCTCCAGACTCTGCAAGTTCATAGATGTTTCAAAGGTGCTTCTTTTATTCTTCAAATGCTCTCCTCTGGAAGCTCTGCAGTTGAAAAGACTAACACCATGAAGGAAACCGATCACAGGTAACCCTCTCTTTTTTTAAATAACGACTGATAGAACTTTACATTTCAGTGGTCATATCTGAAGGCTGGCAGTTTTTTGTGGTTTTTTTTTTTTCATTTGTTGTTTTTTAAAGACAAACAACAGAAAACATTTATTTTTGGTGGCATAGACACGAACAAGGTTCCCCATAAAAGGTAATAAAATCCAATATGCCACTGAATATTTTTTTTTTAAAACGACTGATGATCTCACAAAGATTTTTGAAAAATAGGTTGGTATATAGTTCCATTTCTCTTATCTTGAAAATTACTGAACTATCCTCTATCCTCTGAACAGCCTAGTATAAACTTCCACAGCATGTACCCATCATTTAAATACTGCACTGAAAATATTTCCGTTTGCTTTAATTTGCATCACTTTTCATATCTTTTGACTTCAGCTTTCAGAGTTAGAATGCAGTGATAGGAATCTTATAAGAGTTTCTAAAGGTATGCAAGATTACAGCACTATTTGATTTGTGAGAAAGGAAAAACCTATGAGCAAAGACTACTTTTTTGGCTACCACCTTCTTCGTAGTCTTAGGGGGTAATTTTCTGTACAAGCTCATTGCTCTCAATCAGGCACTGGAAAGCGTACACTTAAATGAAATGCTGTCCAGTGCAGGGGGCAACTTGTTTTTCCTCCAGTGTGGCTCACTAATGGTTAAGATTTTAAGGCTTTTAACCTTCAACAGAGAAATTGCTTTGAATTTTATTATAAGCTTCTTCTCATTGACCATTTTGATTGCTGAGGTTTTAAAGGACAACCAGAAACATTCAGACCACATAACAAATAAAACCAACACAATAAAGGTAACTAGGTCTTTCAGAAGTTTATAAGGACTCCAGGAGATAAGCAGTTGATTTCTTCAAGCTGAGCAGAGAGAAGCATGAAATGAACTTCAGCTTGCAACAAACTAGACATGTAAGAAAGAACATGTCCCATTTTAATATTACTCAATACTGGGATGGACAAGGCATTTTAACTGCAAAGAGGAAGATCCTGCAATGGAAGAAAGCCTCAAATCTAAATGATCTGGAAGCACCAATTATTTTAAGTGACGACAATTTTAGAGGTCTACACATGCTAGAATGTATTTTCTATTTTAAAGCACTATAAACAGTCTATTGTAACTGAGTTGAACAAAATTCCATTGATTCTTTAGAAAATAAACTTAAGAAAACTCTTAGAAAAAACAAGTAGAAAGCTTGCTACTAGCTCTAGTGATAAACTTATTAGTTTTCACTCTATGCAAAGGAAATGGAACAATATTAAGGTGAATGAATTTAGGTGTAGATCAAAAAATGAAGGATTATGCTGCCAGGGAGTGAAGGATTATCATCACTTACCTCCCTCATCCAGAAGCTTCCCACTCAGGGGCTGGGATGTATCTGAAGAGTAACATGTAATGGAAATTTGTAGCATTAAATTAACTGCAGCTGATTGGAAGCACCTGATGGAGAAGAGGTGAGAATACCTGCTGTTTTAGAAGTGTGAATAGGATAATCCCCAAATCTGACTTTCTGGTCTTCTGCCCTGACATTAACTATTAAGGTTAAAATTTGTCTGAACACTGGAAAAAAATACTATAATAGTCAGTTACAATAAACTACTAGAGAGTAGTTTTCCAGACCAACAAAAAGAAAAAAGGCTCAAGTTATGGTTTTTAACTGAAACCATAGCCTCATGACACCAGTAGTCAAATAACCAGGCAATACACTTAGCATCAAAAGGAGATACAAGTTTTCATTGATCAGTACGGTGACATAGCAAAAAAAACCCAAAACAAACCAAAGCACGCCTATCATCTCCTCAGTAGACTATTTAAATAAGTAAGTCAAGCCTACAGAAAACAAAATCTTACCTAGTAAGTGTGTACTCCCTGAGTCCTGAATGCAGGTTCATGGCGGAAAAAGTACCTATGCATCCACGCAATCGTTTATCTCGACCAATCTTCCACGTTACAAACAGTGGGCTGTTTTAGGGAAGAAAAAAAAGACACGATCACAGAAGCAATAGTGACAGTCTGTGTGAAATATCAGCAACAGTGTCCTTCCATTTTGGGCAATGAGGGGCCAAATCTCTAAAATAACTGTATCTGAGCAGGCCATAGTATTTAGAAGTGTCCTTTGCAATTCTTTCGACTGTTCTAGAAACATTGGTCATGTGATATAATAGAAAATAAGATTACTAGAATAGTTAATGGACAGAACGAAACTGCTTGGTAACACCTATGATATGCTCGGTGTCCCTCACTGTTACCCATTAGCCTTCTCCTGCGAATAGGAAAAGCCTCACCTTAAACATCTGTATATACAGAACCCTTTACAGAAGGGAAAGATATCCCATCACACTAACTACCCCTCCACTTGAACACCAATACTTTAGTCCTTAACACTGCTGGCAAGAAACTACCAGAAAACCTTGGAAGACAAGACAATTTAGGAACACTCTGCAAACTTAAATAACTGCTTGAGGAAAGGATATTTTCTCCATGAATCCCAAGTTAGTACTTAAGAATCTCAAAAATGACCAGGAGTGGAGCAAAATCTCTAGTAAGTTGAACATGTCTCAATTATATGAGTTAACAAAAAGAAGAGACAAACCACACAACCTTTTGGGACCAAAGTTTTCCTTGCAGTTCCAGAGCACTGCATCAACACACAAGCAACAGAAAACTACACAAACCTGAATTTCTCAAGGCAGTACACATGGCTCCTGGGGACCAGGTCCTCTCAAGTCTAACAAAGATTTCTAACCTGAGATGAACAAGGATGTATGCAGAAGAAAAGCAAGTAAAATTTACTCTTTTACATAAACAAGAGTGCACTTTCCTTTACTGTTAGGCTTAAAAAAAAAAAGGCATTTCAGCTAAACAACTCGAGACAGAGTATTCTTGATCACAAATAAGTTCACATTTATGCAGAACAAGCAACCCCACCCCCACAACTGTGGAGCACCTCACCCTTAAATCCTGAAGTAAATCTGGTGTTAAGTTTTGTGGAAAGCCATAGGCCCTTCAGGCATAAATATGTATCGTTCTTGATATGAAGACTACAGCCACGCTGCACTAAAGCTGACTGAAGCAAGGTGCATCTCTGACATTCAGAGCACCTGCAGCCACCACACGCACATTTAAGGATGCACAACTGATTTCTCTCCAAAGCTATTTGATCAGGCACTGCTCCCCAGCATTATACGCATGTACAAACCACCATCCTGAATTCGTCTTGGTCTTTTTTAATAGTAAGGATGCTGTGTAGGAAACAGCTATATACTCCATAGTCACTGCTATGATACTCCATAGTCACTGCTATGATCATCAAGAAGCCTAACATGTGGTTTGTCCGGTGTGGCACAAGATATCCATCATGTGATGGCAAAAAGGGATGTGCCTCTGTCTCCACAGCACCAACGCAGCAGCATCTCGTCCTCTCATAACGTTCCCAAACCCGTTGTTATTGCCTGCCGGTAGAGCAACTTCCTTCTTATTTGACTACACTGGACAAGTTCCCTTCTTTCAATGATGATGAATAGAAGAGGAAGCTGAAGTCATACTTTCTTTTGGATTTGGGTTTCCTTTTCTTTCTTTTTTGCCATCCCCCGCTCCCCCCCCCTTTTTTTTTTTAAATCAAAAAACACCCAAACAACCCACAACAAAAACTGAAGAGCACGAAGCCAGAAGGGACTATTGCCTAACATTTAGTGCAATGCAGGTCATTACACCATTCTCCATTCAGATCAACAAGAGGTATTTTACCAGCATTTTCAAGAAAGGTATCCCAGTTCCCCTAACTGGTATCAACAAAATTATTAGATCGCAATGGTACTGAAGACAGCCTCTCCCCTCGCACAGAAACAAGCCCGAATAAGATTCAAAATGGACTTTAGGATTATTCTCTTGACCTTTATCTTTGGATTATGAGACTTATTAGCTGTAATACACTTAGTGGAGGGCTATAATTCAGGGAAACACATACGCATTTACTTTCCTGTAAAAATGGAATTCCTTTTAGGATGCATTGTTACTGTACTTCGAAAGGACAATAGAAGAAAACGTCCAGAGACCATCACTGAATGTCAAATAGATTACGGAAACATTTGCATATGATTTGAAGGTCTGTGTCAATGAGTACCAACAGAAAAAGTAAAGGTTACATACATATATTTTTGTACTAGTACTATAAACATACCAATCGGACTAAATTTAAACTGCTATCCACTGGGTAAACGAACCACCACTTGTAGCTATGCATCACAAAAATCTGACTAAAGAGGTTTTTCCAGCCTTTCAACTTCTGTGCTCCCCAGCGCTTGCCTCCTTGTTCTCCATGAGCCACTAAAGGTATCAGCATGTCTACACAGAAGATATAAGCCTACCAAACAGAATTACTGTTCTTAATTACCATCACAGATATCTTGGAAGTGTAAGACGGACCGAAGATTCAGAGCAGTCAGTGACCCAAGAGGATTCTAACTCTTAAGACTGAAGAAATAAGGCTGAAAGGGACCTTCAGGGCTCCTCCTATCTTAAGGAATAATTACATAATTCTGCTCATAAATGAACCACATTCTGCATCTTAAAAATTACTGGAAATAATGGGGACAAAAAACCCAAAATGAAAAATTAGAAGGTTGCCTCAAAACCTCACTGAAGTTGAGAACCTCTGGAAACACTCTGATTTCCTGCTGAATTGTTTTCCCAGTCAGCTTGGACCTAGCTATTCTTGTGCCAACATTGTCCTTTAGTTTAAATAGTTCTCTTCCCTTCCTGGTTATTATTCCCCAAAGTATTTATAGTAAGAATTCATATGCCTCTTCAGACTTCACTTTGCTGAGCTAAATGGGTTGTGTTCACTCAGTTTCCTCTCAAAGGAGATCTTTCCATTCTAACCATCGCAGCTCTTCTCTACACCTTTTTCCAGTTTAAATTCACCTTCTTGAACATCAGTGTCCAGAACTGTACACAGAATTAGAGGAGGGTCTCACACCTGCATTAATGCTTCCACCTCTGAGCTATAAACACTGACTGCTACATTTTAGGATTAAGTCTCACAGCCTAATATATAGTCCATGTCTGCCAGTCAAAACTTTACGGAGCATTTCTAATCTTACACTAACCAAAGACAATGGGAAACCCGCTCATAGACAAGCTATGCAGAGAAAAGGAATTCGTTTCTTTCTAGTGATGTTCTTTTGTTTTCTATTGGCATTCTTGGTTTCAGCTGTTTGCCCATTTTCTCCAAATCTGAAATGCTTTTCTTGTGTCTTAAAGCCAGTAATAACCAACAAATAAACTTGCCATCTAACATAGCCTCAGATCTTAGATTTGCAGTTATGTGCCAAACNGCACATTTTCAATAAAAAAAAAAAAAAAAGAAATCTTTATTTTCATCAATCTGTTTTTCTTAGAATAAAAGCGGTAGGTTTTTGAGCAACACGATATTATACCCAAAATGAAAATTTGCATCTCCAAGCACTTGAAAGAAAACAGAACAGAATAACAGAAGAGAAAATCTTCAGTAAAAAAGCAGAAGAGGTGGCAGATGTGATGCTAGGAGTCCCTTTTATCCAATTATGTGCAGCAAGAGTCTGCATCGCATGCTGGAAATCTGAGTCCTCTTTTCGCCTGAAGAAGTTTGAACCCACATATCCCACAAGAGTGGGAGAGCATACTGGGGTGGAGTGCGCTCACGTTTCTGACTCTGGTTCCCTCTCAATCTAGTATGAAAGCTGTTTTGTTGTTGTTACTTGTTCGTTTTTTTTTTTTAAAAAAAAAACATTCACCAAACCAGATGCTGCTCTTCCCTGGGAGGGCTCTAGTAATCAGCTTCAAGCAGTTCTCTTACTCAATTTAGGGTGAAACATCTTATTAAAAAGCAGAACAGCTCTGAGCTTGGGAGTGAGCCCTCTTGAACCAAGAGACTTGGAAATTTACTCATCTGATGACTTATCCAGCTTCTCATCATGGTGCTGGGAACCTCTGACTTACCCTGCTGACAGTGTTAACAACAGGAGCGATGCAGAGCACCCCAAATACTCAGTAGCTGAAAGCTGGTGTAAGATATTTCAAACCATACAGAAGCAGAAGAAGGGACCAAATCCAAGCCCTTAGAAGCATCTGTAAATATCTTAATCATTCTTCTTTCATAAGGGTCTGTATTTTGTGATTGTTTTTTGTTTGTGAGCCAGACACTGAAAAAATATTTCCATCTAAAACTATTTACAGGTGCCACAGCAAATTCACAAGCAACCTGAGGACTATAAACTTTCCATCCAGCCATTGACTAATTTACTGTGTATTGAAAAGTCTTGCCCAGCTCTAATCTAAATAGCAGGCAACTGTTTCGCTTATTTGCTATAGAGGTTGTGAGGTACTACTCCATGAAAACCAGCTGACCATATATATTGTTTATCCCTACTTTCAGATGCAAAACTGAATTAAAAAGACAGTTTCAACACAGTAAGAGTTCAAACTAATACTGCTTCCTCATATACAATTGCTGTCATCAAAAGCAGCATACATACATAGTCTGTCTCCTTGACAGACTACTGAAATACATGCATGTATCCAACACGCTAAACACTGACCTTAAAGTCTCGCCAGAAAATGTGTGGCAGAAGCACTGGAGCACAGGTCACCCGATCAGAGTTCTGCCCCATGTGTCACTTCAGATACTATTAGACTTTTTCATTAATGAAGAAACTCGGACAGCCCTGTACTTCACCTGAACATTAATCTGTTACAGCTTCTGGAGAATTGGAGCACTTCACATGAAGGTCAGGAGGTATAAACCTATATAAATATTGAAAGAAATTATCAAAATAGTCTCTTATACAACATGCTTAGCCATGTGCTAACCATATATCTTATTAATGTTTTACAATCAAAATCACCTAACCCAATTATTGACCTGCTTGCTGTAACAACTGAAAATATTTAGACCGAAAGCAAGAGTGCACAAGCTATTTTAGTAATCAGTCAGCTACCACAGTAAGAGTCAGCACACCAATAACTTACACTGACACATGTAGAAAGCACTGTTAAAAATATCCTTTTAATATAAAGGACCACTGGATACAAGCTGCCTTTTATTTGTCAGTACATTTAATAAAAAAAGTGAAGGGATTCTTTAAGTTGGGGTGTGGGGGAGGAGGCAATTGGTCTTTTTCTGGTACCATCAGAGGCAGCATGAAAAGTTTCTCTTCCTTGTTATGGACAGGGAGGAAAAGGGGAGGACGGGGGAAGAGTCGGGGAAAGGAAGGGTAGCAGGTCAAGGATATTTGCCTACTTTTATAAAAGATGAGTGAAAACTTCTTTGATTTCACTTGAAGACTTCCAAGTAATAAAACCCAAACTTGTAGGACTCTGAAGTGAAAAGGATTAAACTTGATGAACTGAGAGATAAAGTGATAGTCAGACAGACATTTTAACTACAGTTATCTATTTAACCTACCATCTTTTATACCAGAGAAGGGAAGAAAGTCTCTACAGCCCCAACGTTACTTGACACCCAGGGCTGTAGGATCAGACACTTTGAAAAGTTGGCACGCTCATCCCTTAGTAAGACCAGAGTGCTTCCACTTCAGCTCCCAGAATTTCCAAGCTACAACACGGCCAGAAAGCACTCTAAACAAGCAAAGTTGCAATGGCAGGGCTTTCATTTTTGTTTTACACAAACAAACAAGCTATTGTTCCTAAATTCTAGAAATTTTAACATTTATACGCTTAACGTAAAGCTTACTCTATCTTATTTGGGATCATGCTACACCTTCAAATAATGCTAAGCCCTGACGTAATACTGTTTCAAACCAGAAGCATCTGGAGAAAGAGAAATTCAAGTTTATCATTAGAACAGTACACTGCAATCCCTCACGGAAGCAATGCCAGCCTTATTCAGAATCACAGAGAGCAGCCTCCCTGCTAACTGATGTGCTCTAAACTTTGTTATACTCCAGGCTGTGGCATTTCCAGATGTCACAATTCAGTGAGCTAATTTGCATTACTCAATATCAGAGAATACAGCTTAGTAATGAAGGAGGCGGGAACGTGTACCCTGATAGCTTTATCAAGGGCATCTGTACATACGCTCCGAGGCACTGGAGGGGGGCAGATATGTCAAAAGTATCTAGTTTGTGATGAAAGGGGAAACTTGATGCATGATATTACGAAGGTGGTCAACATCGGCTACAAAATCTGATGAGGGCCTTTCTGCAACAGTCATACAAGAACACAACATGGTGCGAGGACATTTTAGCTTACCAGATATATTGTGGAAAAAATCTGGGAAGACACAAGAAAGTCAAGACAAGAGGTTCATGAACTTCCAAAGGGGAATAATGGAGAATGGAAACAACACCCAACCCCCTGCCCCCAAACTTATAAAGACAGAATTTGCTAAATATAGGCAATTAATACATAGGACTTTCTGGAAGACGAGAGAAGCAGGAAAAGGAAGAAAAAGTCAGTAGCTCCTCACAGGAAAGGAAAATTCCGCAAAGGAAATGGGCACAAGTACAAAAAAGACCAACAGTCACAGTAACAGATCCACTTGGAAATAAATCAGGTCATTGAAAAAAAAGATGGAAAAACAGCAAAGCACAAGAAAGAGGCACAATGAAGACAATGAATTTGCAACATGACGCATGAATATTAATGAGTATAAAGGAAAAACTATCATTTATGAGAAGAAAGAGAAAGACGAGGAAATTGCTGGCCAGCTACTTAACGCAGAGACTTGGGGAACATCTGGCAACAGAAGATGCTGAGAAACCCAAACTGTAAAATGTTCAATTTAAAAATCCTAATGGTAAGAAACATGAATGCTGAGACTGACTGCTTGGGAGGATGTACAGCTGCCATCATCAGTGTATCCTCAAAGGCCTCCAAAACCAGGCCAGCGTCAGGAATGCTGTAAATATATTTGACTCTGCCCTTTAACAAGAGACAAGACCAAACGGCATCCTGATGTTTACTGCAGACTCGTTTTCTGATTTTCTATGATGCAATGTAAGAGAACAAAGGGACTATTCACCACCAAAACTCTCTGTTAAATTGTGGGAGAGACAATTGTCATTAGAAACCTCCAGGATCAGAAAAAAAAAAATCTGAGAAAAAACACATTAATCTTACACTTCTGCATGTTTCCTTCTATGTAACACTGTTACAGAAGGGAGTAGAGAAAGAGAGACATGTAACATTAACCATGTTCTAAAGACCAGAAAACATTTATTTATTTATTGCTTCAAAGAACATAAGGCTGAGTAGCTTCAGCGAGGTTCAAGATGCTATTCAATATTTACTTGAGTGCATAAGCACTTTCTGAATCAAGAATAGAAGCCAGTTTCTTCAGCAACTTATCTACAACTTCAAAGTGGGCTCTGAAGTGAAAATTTAGAGAAGTCCACGGATGACATTTTTCATATTCTGAAAGCCAATATAAAGAGCCTTTTGGGGGAAGGGTAAATGTAAATTTTTTTTCCTAGAATTAGCTCACCTTAAAGACTTTAGTTTCTCCTTCAGCCTAGATGCAAACAAAAAGCCAGTTTTTCTGCTACAGTGCCACTTAACACATATTTTGACATGAGTTAAAAAAAGCACTACTGGCTTGGCTACTTTTACACAATCAGAAAAAGAATTAGGTACTGAGTAAAGTGTCTGAAATCCATTACTCTGCCTGTGTCCAATTACACACATATACACAAAAACCCCCAACTTACTAGGACAATGACTTTATCTAGCAAAATTCATAAAGACCAGAGCACATCAAAAAAACCCATAGATTTCCCTGAAGAGGAGTAAATTTATTTTGTGATAATGTTCTTCCTTGTGGAAGACACCTGAGATTCTTAAAAACGGTCTATACTGCACTACGTCTTCAACACGTTTAGTCCATGAAGAAGGTTCCTCACTGCCAATACATGATGATCCAAAGACAGTCACCACAATCTACTGGCTTCAGAAGCTAGAAGTGAGATCTGCAATTTTTTTTCATTTAAATACTATACAGTTACTGAAAAAGTTATTAAATACTTCTGAGAGCATAGCATATTCTTTCACTCATTCTCAGGACTAAATGTTCAAATGAGCAACTTCTACAACTACTGAATTTCAGAAACATTTAGAGATTTCTTTCTTTACCCATGTAACAGACTGAGTATATTTGGTGGTTTTCCTGATATCATTACATGCCCGAGAGAGAGATCAGCCTCACAATCAAAACTTGAGCTGCTAGGTGTGAATTTGTTAGCAAGTTCTGCTTAGCTAAGCAGCTAATCTTAAGGAAGGTCAGAAAGCAGCTACTATTTTAAGAAAATCTAGTTTAAACAACAGCATAATCAGGGTTAAAAATAAGAAGACTGCTTACTGGTAGGTCATTTTCTAAAGTGAACTTACAACACCTTAATTAAGATTACATTCAATATATTAAAATTCACGTAAAAAATGGACATAAATTCACAAACACAGCCAGATGATGTGGCTGTTCATTCGGCTGCAGGACCAGCACTGCTGTTCTTTTATACTGTATTAGACGAGCTGAGGCGATACGGGCAGCATTCCAGAAAAGAGGAGTTAAAAGTAACTATTTACAAGGTAGGGGGGGACACAACGAATTTTAGGTATGCCCAGATTTGATGCTTGGTCAGACATTACTCTGTATTTACAAAGTCGTTCTTTTGCACCTTCTCCCTCCAACTCTCACAAGACTATCAACTTCATGAAACAAATTGAGTTTCTATGACATATGTTCCCAAGTTCGCTGTTCACTTCACTAAAATAAATATTTACATGCAACAAAATCCAGAACTACTCAGAAATCACACAAGTTGGTTTTGTAGGCTTACTTAGCACTGCTAAAAAAAGATTTGAATATTTACAGTTCCTCAGAGAAACAAAATCAACAGTAAAAGTTATGTTCTACACAAGCAGAGAATCGCAGCTCGGGACAAAACTGGTTTTACCCACCTCTATACTCAAGACAGTTTTTAATGCTGCCTGCCCACAAGCGTATTTGAAACCAAACACAAGGACTTGCAGCATGACACCACTGCACTTTCAAGAAACGACCTTCAAAATTGTAACATCCTCCATAGAGATACTCCTCGGGGCGGTACAGGCGGCAATGTCAGAGCACTCGTCTGCAGCACCACAGGTCACAGGGCACCTGGAAAATCCTTAGGATGGCACCTTCCATGCAGGTCATCTAATTACTCGCTTCACTGCTCAGGGTTACTAATGCATCTTTAAGTCTAGATATCTTGTTTTAGGGTGAGACACTTGAATTTTCCTCTAAAACATTTCTTCCCTAAATTCCCATAATGACAATCTCAACTGGGTATAAACTGAGTTTGTATGAGGGACTGAGTTGTCGTGGTGTCTGCACAGACACACAGCAGAGTGTGCATACACTAACCAAGGGGACATACCGGTTAATCAGCTCATACTGCTTCAAATTACAATGCTTTAACAGTGTTCCAACCGCAGTTCTTGTCCACCACAAACCCAAGATCATCAAGCCATTTTATATCTCAATCAACAGGTTTATACATCCAGATAGCTGCTAAATCATTCAGTTAAATTAAGTCATTTAGAATTGAGTATCTTCAGAACATCAGTCCCTGGGGTTGTACTTTAGTCACTAAAGCCATTTGTATTTCCAACACAGTAAGATCAAGGGAGGATCCAACACAGATCTTATGCAGCCAGGCCAGAAAGGGTATAGGCATGGCTATATTATTTTAATTAAGTTTTTTTTTAATTAAAAAAAATAAAAATCAAACCTTTACAATATTTCTAGCTCATACAGCTGTGGAGACAGCTTTCCAAGTATGACCCAAGTATCAGCCAATGCAGTATCACAAGGTTATTCCAGCACCTTGGCCGCCGATTTTAGCAACAGCAGTGTTAACACAGCCTTAATGTTTACTATTGCTTCTCAGAATCACGCATGCAACAGGGAAACCATTAGTCACTGCAAAATTAAAATACTTTTTGCAATGATGAACAGTGGCACGAAGCTGTCACCCACACAAAAGGGGGAGGGGAGGACATGATTTGAGAGTAGACATGAGGAAGAAAAAAGCAAGAAGTAAAACAGAAAATTCATAGTTCCTCCGGAAGACTGTGGAAATGAGGGAACAGTGGGGAAAGAGAATAGCTTTTTCCTCTTCCTCTGAATGCTGAATAGAACAAGTCTGCTAGTCTTAAATAAAAGCAGCTAACAAAGTATAGAGGAACTACCAGAATGGGACAAGGAGTTACATCCTCTTTAAAACACAGCAATTGTGATGCCAAGGCTCCTCACCAGGGTATTACCACAGTACTTTCTGTGATCATGCACACCATGATCCCCTGCTCTTCCATATTTACCTCTGACTAGTCGGTTTAACCTTCTATCTTGTAAACTTCTGCTAATCCTATCCAAGCCCTGGCTAGCAAGGTAAGCATACAAACACACTCCTCAAAAACAAACAAACAAAAAAAAAATCTATTTCAACACCAAAAAGCTCTTAAGAGAATAAATTTTTAAAAAGGCTTATTGTTTTATACATATTCTTTCCATTTAAGGTGCCCACAAGGTCCAGAGGGAGCAATGCAGCTTGAAGACAGACATCCCTCAGGTACTCGGGGTGAGCAGGTTTATCTGAGCAGCCCAGTGCCATACGTGTGAAAGCAGATAGGGTGGCTCTACACTTAGCCTAGTTGATTCTGGCTCTCATTAAGCACTAGATCAGGAACTGCTGAACTGTACACTGTTTTGTAACCAAGCCATAACCACATAACACCCCTCTGATCAGCATTACCAGCCTCACACAACTTGAGAAGTGACAAGGTGT
>VZSZ01004489.1:536196-560328 GCA_013398815.1 Ibidorhyncha struthersii | reverse complement strand
AAAAAAAAAAAAAAAAAATCACAATTTATTCAATGAACACTACGGAAATACAGCAGTAACAGGCGCTGTTGATACTACTCAAGGTAAAGGTGATGAAAAGCAGGTGTGAGTTTGGACTTGCTGCCTCCCATCTCTCACCAAGCCCGGGAGCCCTCCAGCCCACGGGATTCCAGCCTCTCAGCAGCCCGGCATCAGAACGGCAGGGACAGAGCAGCCAGAGCCCACTTCTACACAGTTCCTTACGGGAGGTAGTGGGGCACTCGTGCATCCTCAATGCCAAATCCCATTGGTATATACAAATTTGAAAACCAACTGTTTATTTGGGAGCTGACAGCTTAAGTGTGTATTCCTGTCTCCATCAGGAACTGAACTCGTTACACTTCAAAATTCATTCTTCTGTCTACTGTGCTCTTTTCTGTATTTCATGTATTTTTATCCTTTGCTTCCCTCCCTGCCCCTTCCATCTCATTTTCCATTTCTGTCCTCCCTACATCTTTTTCTACGTAATCTATCTCCCTTTGTGACCAGCTTTTGAAAAGGGGGGAGAGGCAATAAAGTAACACTCAAGTTACTGCATTCCACGTGCCCATTACAAGTCAGTGCGGGTTGAGGCCTTTCTCCCTAAATGGGTAGCTATTTGCTTTCATAAATTCTGGAACCCTCATTTGGAGAATTCAGCATGTTCCCAAAAACTCAGTAAAAAGTTATAAGAAAGTGGATTTTGAATTTTGGAATGCAAACATGAAGACTTAACTCCTCTTATCAAAATAATGCTTAATCGTTCAAGACGGTACACAGGCTTATTAAACGCACCCAGAATAAGGTCTGTACCTTCAGATAAACTTCTGCTCTAATGTCAAAAGCAACCAAAAACAAGCGTCAACGTATTGTAGGTTACTAAGACACCATCATTTGTAAAATTTAATAAAATTATATAACAATATGTATATTTACACTATAAAACTGTTCACATTTACGCTGACCTACTTAAGCAAATTGTTTTTCCCCAATTGCACAATTATGAACCAGAGCAGAAAAAAAATGACTTTATGAAGTTAATAAATCAATTCAGCGTCATTACAAATTATTAACAATATTACTTCAGAGTCTGCAGTCACCCAATTATGACTTTCTATGGGACAGATTTAAATATTTCTAAGAAATGTAATTTTGTTTCCCAATACGTTTATTATTAGTCATATATTATACTTCTTTTAATCAACTCAAACTAACTTCAGATTATACACTGAAACTACTGGTTTGTTAACAAAAACTATTAAAGCAAAGCTGGTATTTTCTCCCTGGCTATTCCTACCTTTCTCATACCACAGAAGTCATTAAATGATTTTATGTTCCATTTTTTAGCAACAGACAGAAAAAACAGGAAAATACTGCTTTTGATCCAATAAATAGTTTGCATCAAGTGACTTTGGCTACCTTTTAAGTGTTTTGAACTGGGTAAGTCCCAGCCAAAGTCACCTCCTCACCCAATTTTCAAAGAAAGCGAACAACTTCAAACCACATGCTGCTCCCATATCTGAAAATGAGCTCAAAACCCACGTACCCCATGTTCAAGCACAGTCAGACTAACAAACATGTTAACAAATTAACAAACACTTAAAAGGACTGGCACTCTACTTATCCTCCCCCAGCAACACTATGTGGTCTCCTCTTGAGGAGCAGTTGTCCAGAATTGGAGATACTAATGTCAAAGAAAAATATTTTAAAGGATGCAACACAGTCACCCAAAAAACATATGATTGGAAGCTTTTCAAGTCAAAGATGAAACAATTTCAGTACCACCAAAGATCTCATGTATAGTTTATGATCATTCTACTTACAAACTGGTATCGAGACAAAATATTTCCAGTTGAAAGCATTTTCCTTTGAATAGTCTTTTTTTTTTTTTTTTTCAACTAATGCTTTGAAAGGATTCAGAAGAACCCTTTCCTAAAATTCCATGGAATAAAATATATCCAAACCCAAACATTTTAAGAACACCACATCCAAAATGTTTTAGAAAGCTGCACAAGGCCCCCAGAACTTCTACCCTGTAAGAAAATAGTGAATACAATGCTAAAGAAATCAGACAAAAATAGCTCTAGCTCCTAGATTCCTTCTTTCCTTAGAAGTCACTAGGAAGAATGCAGCAAACACTTGTTTTGAGGTGTTAGTATAATGTTCCCCCTTCTATCACTAGCAGGATGATTCCAGCATAAAATCCATGTTGAAAGTTGATAGAGAAGAAACATTCTCTAGGCATTAAAAGCCTGGAATTTTAGTACCACAGCACCATTTCCATTCTTATAAGATAGCAAGTAACTCCATGCTCACAAATAGTCGCTGCATATTAACTACAGACCAAGAGCCAGAGAATATTGTTTTGCATAGATTTCAGACAGCAGCTTCACACACAACTCCTACCTTTAAAGTCTACACATACTACCTTAAAAGAAAGTCTGTTCTCACTGCCAAGGAAGATACTGAATTTTTCCTTCTGATTACTTGACAGTTTTACCCAAACTGCCAGTGACCATTAGCAACAGGGGTGCTCGGTTTTCATAAATTTGGTGTTTTGTTCTGCTGAAATATTACCTGAAGCAGTTAGTCAAGACATCAGTGAAAACCAGGAGTTGCAGTTATTAAAAGGTCACACAAAATTTTATTAGAGCTATAAGTGGGATTCTTCTGCTACAGACAAATCATAACATGTTTTAATGTACTTCAGCTGTGAGACACATTGTTCTTTCAAAATATGAGATGAATGAGTAGAAGCAGGCAGAAATGTCTGCAATTTGATCTGGAAAATAACTTTGTTAATTAAATTCACACTCTTTATACATACGAGACACTAGATACACAGTCATAAAGGCATCCATTTGGACCTTTAAAATGTTTTTCGTTAGTTGCCAAATGCACGATACACGATGAGACAGAAGCACCTAGGGGCACAACATAAACAGCTGAACAAAAAAATGTATGCCAATAACTGAGAATTTGCCAAACCTGTGAGAAATAAACACACAGGCATTTTCTGCTTAAGTAGAACATAGTTGAAAGGAAGGAGAAATACTTAAAGAAACCTAAGAAAAAATGGAACTACACAGGATTTTTTTTATAGCAGTAGTATGTTACAAAACTTATGTGCAAACGTGTCAGCTGACAGGAGAAACTGCAATTCAGCCAAACATTCAAAACTATTCCTTTAAAAATCATCGATTCTTCTCCCTGTTAAACTACATATTCTAAAGGTCCACTGCATAACAGTAGCTTGCGAGAGACTTGAAACACTAGGAACTATATAATAAAAAGATACTTGTTTATTATACTTGTATATATACTTGAATATTTTTAATACACATAACTTTGAAAATTTAATAAACATCTGATTATTTTGGTACTGGTTTTAAGAAGCTCATGATAATGTTGCAAGACAAGCTAAAAAACAAGCCTCAGCAGAATTTGAATCTGCCCTCTAATTCAGCCTTCACTAACTCTACAGCTGGAATAAATTAATCTTTTGGATCACAAGAATTACTATTAAATCAATGCACTCCAGATTGCGCTATTTGTATAGAACTTAGCCATGTAATTTAACGAATGAGACAATGGTTCCAAGGCAGTATAAATACAGGGCTGGAATTACAGCCAAATAGAATTTATATTTTTGTCACAGAAAAGACATACTAAAGACAGCGCTTTTAAGACTGACAAAGATGATTCAAAATCAGGGAGCTCTCACAGGTTTGAAAGTCATGTCTACCATAGAGACAGGATGTTTTTAAGTAAGACAGACATCTGTCAGTCAGCATAGGTACAAAATACAGAGATATCATGACTTGAGATGAACTAGATGATCTCTCAGTGTCTTTCCACCCCTTAAATCACAAATGACTGCAGAGATGGTTGAGTAACAGTGAAGTTCAGAGCTGTTGCTTAGATAAACATGGCCTCACCCAACCTTCCCATCCCCAGATAGATAGCCTTCCTTTCTTCTTCTGGGACAAAGATGTGTGACTGGGGAACTGATCTGGTTAAAAATATACCTCTTTCCTTTTTGCCAGTTTAACTTAGACCAGGCTTGTTTCTCTGTGCAGGAGCACGTGCAGGGACGCCAGCTCAAAAAGAGAAGAGGAGGCAAAAGGCACAGTGAAAAAGGGCAAGGATGATGACTGCTTACATCTGCACCCCACAAGAAGAAATGCATGCAGTAGTGCTTAAACAAAAAGGAACAGCAATAAGATTTTAGAAGAAAGATAATTCCTTTTATTAGACCAGCCTATATCACTGGAAAAAGCAGAGGGGCTTTCAGACACATTGCTGCTTCAGCAGATTAGGCAAAGCACGAGGCAGAACAAAACTGCTCCTAATGTAGCTGTAACCATGCTAACCTTGAACAAAAAATGCACTTAGCATTTAGGCAACAGAGAAGTGTGTTAGCAACAGGCCAGATGACCAGTCACTAGTCCCTTTGGAAGACGAACACACTGCAGTTAGTGATAGAATGATGGGGTAGCACATAGAGCCAGTGTATCCAACTGAGGCCCTAATCTTTAGTACGCAGCAGACATGCCTTAGTTACTCTCAGACAGCAAGGTAACAGACAAAGCATCATTTTCTGAGCGCGTATCATACTGGTTACTACATGCTGTCACTAGCCATACAATTAGACACCAAATAAACAGAAAGACACGAACTCTA
Source organism: Ibidorhyncha struthersii (assembly GCA_013398815.1). Classification (NCBI taxonomy): domain Eukaryota; kingdom Metazoa; phylum Chordata; class Aves; order Charadriiformes; family Charadriidae; genus Ibidorhyncha; species Ibidorhyncha struthersii. The sequence continues at coordinate 555,627 of VZSZ01004489.1, read as the reverse complement.
GTATAGGACATTAATGGAGGATACAGTGGCATCTTTACAGGCTTCACCTGTTCTCGTGTTTTTCCAGTGATATCTGCCATTGGCCATCCCTGGGGGACAACATAAAGGGCTAAGTGGATCCTCATTTGGGACATCAGTTCTTTCACTGTCTCTTATCAAACTAAGTTGACACAGATACAGAGATAGTGACAATACAGTAATTTTGCTTCCCAAAAAATGCATTTTTTATATTCTAAGACTGACAAGTTTAGGGTTATACCTGCGTTACAAGGGAACAAATCTGAAAAGTTTTTTTTAAAAAAAAACAAACCACAAAACGCTGCCTTGTATGAACCTCACTGCAGTTTTATAATCGATAACTAGCAATGCCACTGAAAAAGGTGTTCTCACGTTGCCTACTTGCTTTCTGTTCCATGCTTCAGCACGTATTTTGCCATCTCAAGCACCCATGTGGTCATAAGTCCGGTCAGAGCTAATCTCTTAGAAACAACCTCCCCTCCAGTTGATATTCCTGGGTCCTGCTGAACTAGGGATCCTCCTTGTAGCAGGCAGACTTAAGGACTAGGAAGAAGCAGGCAGAGGTACCAGGCAACTTTACTAGACACAGTGATAGCTGTATTTGTAGCATCTGACAATCAGTTGGCACACTGCCTATCAGATGCAAAGGTAGCAACTTCACAGGGCATCTACATTGACTACTTGGTGATTCAGCACAGAAAACAGTAGGCCACAGGATCCACGCTAGTAACAGTAGTGTATGGAAACACAGGATGGATGCTCTGCAGAGTAAGCTCAGTTCATTGGGCAGAAGACTTACATTCAGGACTTTCATGGTGTTACTTTCTGAACCGCTGCCTGTTCCACATGCGAGGTCTGAGAGGAAGGCCGAGATAGGAAGTCAGTGATACATAGGGAAAGGATTTAGGCGTGATGAGAACAGGAAGAACTTGTTAGGCATGCACATTAGTCATGCCAGAGTCAGCCAGACTGGCATGCTAATAAGAGTTTTGGAACTTACAAACACTTCTACACTACTGCTAGAAATTTCAGGAGTAGCACATGGCAAGCTCAATGCTTGGCCTCACCTGACACCCTCGAAGTAACAAGCATCTCCAGGGCTTGGTGGAAGGAAGACAAACCAATACAGTACAACGCTGAGAGGCTACCAGCTTACTCGGAAATTCCAACAGGAATGACAAACAACAGGCAGGTGGGGAACAGCACTGTATGTGAAGGACATATAAACACCTAATTATTTAATTACAGGAGGAAAGAAAACCAATTAACTTCTTATGGTGGCAGTCACATAATCAAGTAATAAAGACGTATCATCAAGTGCACTACCAGTTCAGGGAGATTAGAAAGTTGTAAGTTTAGGAGAGGTAGTAACAATGGGCAACTGAAATCTCCTGAGATAAAGTGGACCCTGCACCTCATCAGAATGACATGTACAGATTTCCCCCCCCCCCAGTAGTGACTGCTTCCTTGGAAATTAGTGTTAGGACCTACATGAAAAGACGTCATTTTTGGTTCGGTTTTGAGTGCTTCACAAGACCTAGTTACAGGATACCAATAGGAAAGCTGCTCTGTAACTGTGCCTGCAATGCAATTATGTTTCAGCATTGTAGTTGAATACATCAGGCCATAAAAATATTTGGCACATGGATAATGAATTTCAAGGAAGGGAACAGTGTAAAAAAACCTGTAATTAGTAATCCCCCCAACCCATTCCCCCTCAAAAAAACCCCAAACAAACTAACAAACCAACCCAAACACACACTACCCCCTAAAAGGAGCAATCCAAACAGCAACAAGACTGCAGCAGCTTGGAGGCTGTTAAAAAACAAAACCACCACCACCACCCCAAAAAAAAACACCAAAAGCAGACAAAATTCTGCATTAAAAGACCGGGTAAAACATTCACCACAGTTAGAAGAGAAAACAAAAGCAGTCAAAAGAATAGCTCAACCCCAGCAACAAAAGCCTACACCCTGGATGACTGAATAGGGAAGTTAAGGAGGGCATCAGGGAGAGGTCAGCTTTTAAAAAAGAAAGCTTGCCTAATGAGAACACAACAGATTATAAAACACATGGTAGGTCAACAATAAACACAAAAATAAATGAACTAAAAATATTTGGGTAGCACCTCACAAAGTTAAACTACATCAAAAGCAGGAAGTCAACTAGAAAAAACAGTGGGATCTCCTGCAGACCAAGGTGAAAAAGGGATATGGGGATGACAGCATCAATGCAGAGAAGCTCACTGAACACTCTTTACTGGTGAAGCAACTGGGGAGACTTTCACGCCTATCTCTATAGCATATAGGTCAGAGGGACTAGGTCAATTTGAATTAAGTACAGAGGAGGCATTAGGCTGAACGGACAAGTTAGACATAGTTCACCTAGACCCGGCATTTACAGGATAGTTCCAAACCTGCAACTGAAGAACTGCTGGACGACAGGTTGCCAGTGTAACTGCAGTGCACACAAAAGACTGGCCGTACAGAAAAGCCAGTGTGATTTCCATCCCTGCAAAGTAATAGCGGATCAGATCACTGCACACAGACAACCACAGTCTGTTGGAAAGAGCATGCACAGCTTCTGTAAATGGAAATCCTACCAACACCACAGCTCTTCCCCCCAGCTGGTGCCAGCTTACACATCCCTCTGAATTTGGGGACTGAGTTGTTGGATCCACTGGATAGTCTTATAGAAGGGATCAAATCAGGATTATTTCGGAAAAAACTTCTAAGTGTAATCTTCAGCCACCCAAAAGTGGCTCAAGACTTCCCATGCCAGCCCGCATATTCCTCTCCTACACACTGCAGGCTCCCGGCAAACCTTACCATCTTAAAATCACGATGCACAGGTTTGCTGTACATTGCAATGTTGGCAACTACGTGCTTAAAAGCACCATGATGCACCCAGATGAACTCAGGAGGGGGGGGAAAAAAAAAAAAAAAAAAAAAAATCCCATAACCTTTTTTAGCCTTATATTCCAGCCTGTAAGCTCTGTTCTTATGACTGGGGAATTGGATGTAGAGAAAGCAATTGGCAGTACTCCTAACAGCAGATACACAAAAGGAAGTTTGTCATATGATTGCTTTTTCTTCCATAGCTTCTGGACGTACTCACAGGCACCAATCTACCTGCTGATGGTGCCAAAAGCTGGAAAAGTCACTGAGGTGAGTCCACACACACAAACCCCACAACCATCATGTTGAAACTCAAGTACTTCTCTCCACTGATATCTTTAGTGCTGCTGGAGACAACAGGAGGCTAATGGTCTCAACCAGGAGAGCAGTTACATTCTCAGGGCAGACAACAAATCCAGGTTAAAGCAACTTCAGCTGCAGTTCTTGGCAGCCTAAAATTAATAATGGCTGGTTGCAAGAGTCCCATCTCTTCCCAAGACTGCATGGGAAGACCCAATCCCTTAAGCCAGCTCTGGCGTTTAGGATGCTAAAAGCCTCAGCAAAAAATAGCCTTACAACTCAGCAAAAAAATAACCTAACAAAAAGCAGTAGAGTATCTGTTGCTGACTTATCAAGCAGAAACAGCACAGCAAGCATACACTGATCAATGCAAGTAGTACAAGTGAGGGTGTGGGGCACATATATGAGGATGTTTTGTTTGCCATGGACATGCAGTGTCATCCAAAAGTTGCATTTAACTCACAGTAGCTCCCAAACCAGCAGAGTATAGTCACACTGTTAATTATGCCTGCAATAGATCCGGTATGTGAGTGAAGTCAGATTGTGAAACTACAGTCCAGTTCTATAATGTCATTCAAGTGGCTCACAGGATAGAAATATACTGCATAAGATACTCAGCTATTCAACACTAACAATACTAAAGGAAAATAAAATTCTGGGAGACCTAGAATTAACCTCAAGCAAAGAGACTACAATGTTTCCACAACAAAACTGAAACATTTCTTTCTAAAACTGAATATTCTCTCAAACACCACACGAAATACAAACAGTCTCTCATAACTATGTACAGAACACCTTCAGTAAGATCCCTTCAAATGTCAAAACTGAATTTAAAAAACCATCTCATGAGCCTGGAAACACTGGAAAATAACCAGGGTGCATTTTAATTTTGATGCATTAAAACCTGTGCATTCATGTTTTTGTTTTTCTTCACTAGATAGCTTTTTGCTTTCATAAAATGGTAATTACATTTTCAAATTAACTTTGAAAATTACACAAGATTTCTGAAGCTGAGGTAAAATTACAACTACATTGTGCACCAGCAAAATATATATAGCCTTTCAAAAGCAGTACTGGACTTGCCTGAAAATACTGCATGCTACAACTCTGTCACAAAAATATATACTATAAAATTGCAAGTTTTGTTGAAGATAGTTATTTGGTATACTAACAAAAAGCTCCCAACAACTCACTACCATGAGCAGATCCCACAACACCATAATTCAATCATTATTCTGGGAATTAACTGAAATAAAACAGCTGTGGACCAAATCACTTACCTAAAGGGCAATATTATTTTGTTGTTATTAAATCCGTACATTGGTTAGTCAATGAAGATTCTAAAGGCCAAACCACTGAAGATGTATCTTTATTCCAGAACACTAAAGATTCAACCAACCTGCTGCCTATTTATTTTTAAAATCAACACATTTATAATGGTAGACGGCTTTTAAAGGACTATGAAAAAGGCTATAAATTCCTTGAAAACTACAGAGAGATCTAAGTTGTTCCTTTGCGGATTTCTCAGTGCAATGCCTAAAAGTGCCAGGCCACCTATTTTCACCTCTTCCAAGGCTGAAGAATTCAACTATCGTCTCACTCACTGACCAGACTCCAAGCTGCAATTCTTATTCACCAGACCTGACAGCTGAAGGTTGGCACCTATTTTTTTTCAGTAACCTGTGACAGGAGGGTCTACACTGTAATCAGCAAGTTCTGCTGAAAACTAAAGGATGGATTTACATACATGAGTTTGTTCAGGTACAGCCACTGGTACAGCATCCATCCCATCAGCAGCACTCAGCTCTGTGCCAGACCATACCCATGAACAGGAGGTGGCATGTTCCACCTCAGCAGTTCGCCTCGTGGTGAGAGACCAAACTCTTCCTTTGACCATCGTTTCCGGTTTTATCTCCTTAGAGGTTGCCACTCACTCAACTGAATCCAAGCCCAAAATACAGGTAGCAATGACCATCCTTCAGCTGATGGGGGAAACCTCAACTGGGATGAGGGGAAACAGAAGAACAACCATTTAAAAACACTGACAAACAACAAATATTATCAGCTGCGGAAGCAATAATCCCCTACTATCTCACTTTGCTGTTTTTTTTTGTTTTGGTTTGGTTTTTTTTTTAACACAAACAAAAAACCCACCAAACCCCCACTTTGCTTAAAAAGTTGTTCACATCCCACAATTTCAAAACCTATGAATTTGAAGTGTTCTGACATCTCAAAGTAAACGTGGAAGCCCCAGCTTCCCCAGATACCTCAGGGTGAGCCTGTCATTTCAGCTCCCTGTTACTCCCTTTCATAGAACCCGTGCTCCTGAACCACTCCATTTCTTCACTGTCGTGAATTGCTGTGCAAATCAAAATCCATTCTGTTAGCTGGCTGAAGTCAAGTAGTAAAGTCTCTGGTATTGCTGGTTCAAAAAACTTACTGCTTAACAAATACTTTGTTTGCCATCTGAGTTGTCATTTCCTTGCGTTTTATTTTGGCAATCCTTCTTGTTAACAGCAAAGATACTGTGTTCAGAAAAGCAATATCCCCATTCCCTGTTCAAAATGAACCATTACTGCATTAGGGTTCAGTTCCAATTCAGTGAAGATTTATTTATACACGTAACATTCTCCAAATTCATTACCCCCACAGAGCTCTGTTATTGACCACCGTTTACCTCTATTCATCTCTACCTCAAGAAAGACATAATCGTATTCAAGCCAAAAGCGGGGTAGAAAGAAAAGTAAAAGTTTCTCTGCCAAAGCAAAAGAGTTTATTAGAAACCAAACCCCACTTACTAAGTTAGTAATCCTGCTGGACCTAAACAGGTCACAGACAGCCAACCTGAGCATCTCTGAAGTCACAATGAAACAAATAATCTGCTCAAAAAATAAGTTATTCCACTTTCTATCAGAAGCTGCCTACAGAGAGTTCACCTAACAGTCCTTGGAGATGAGATATTAAATGTCATCTATCATCACTATTCTCCAATAATAATCTTTCCTTAAAATAAAAACAAAAGCATCAGTGTCACCACTTAAAAGACCTATCCCCATACTCAGACACAGAAGCTGTTAGTGACAGCACTGAACTACATCAGAATTATCTGTGGATCATTACTAACTACTATGGCAGTACAAGTGGATGTAAACAATTTACCAAACTCTGCAAGGGTTGATTAAAAAAAAAAAAAAAAAAAGAAAAAAGACAAAAGAAGACTTTTTAAGCTAGAAATAAACTGACATGATATAGACCAGATATGCTCTGTCACAATAGCCTGATGACTAGAGACTTTCAATGGCAAAACCAGTGTTTTCATTCTTGAAAACTTCATCACCAGAAGATTTATGTCTAGAACACATTACCAAAGCAGAAGCCACTAAGGGACCAGGATTATTGCCATCCATCAGTCCCCTTCCAAAGGGAGACCATGAGAAGGAAATAAACCCCACACTGATGCCTAAAGCCCAAATCCACTCCAATGAACTCACAGAGAATGAGGGACCTTTTAAACTATCAAATCTATTAAGCTTACTACCAAAAGCCCTGCATCGTATATTTCTTACCATAAAGTGATCAAGACCTATCTAAACTATTTGGATTGCTTGCCGCCACTAATTCTATTAAAGGTTACTATAAAGCCACACTGCTCCAGTAAGTAGAAACATTACACTCTAAACCTAAAACTTATTCACAGTCATTTTATATCCTTTGTTTCTTCTGGCAGTACTGGCATCTAGTTTAAACAGTTAATTTGTGTCCCTTTGTCTTTCTCTTCCTATATACACCTACATGTGCACACACAAACTTATATGTGTGTATACATACTGGTGTATGTATATATACATACACATCACCCCCCAATCGAATTTTGTACCTCTCAGCTATTGTTCTGATCCTCTAAAGCAGCCTAGCTCTTCTCATCTTCCTTTGCAAGCTGATCTCATGCTTCTTCAGGCACTCCGGCTGCCCTGCTCTGCAAACAGAAATGTCTTTCTCCTGAGAGCAGCAGAACCATGAAGTTTTACAAGTAAGATCTCAGCTGCTCTCTCGTATAATTGTATTTAACGCTTTTCTATTTTTACTGATTATTTCTCTTTAAAATAGCCACTTGTCCTTTACATATCTATAGCATAATGAAGGTTAAGAGACAACTGGCAGTCAACTGGTAATACCTGGAAATCATTACGGACAGAAACAAACTCCTAACTTACAGCATCAGTTTTTAATTACTCCTGAAGTACATGAACCTGCTCTATAAAATACTGATATTCATCCCACTTCTAACAGTATAGCACCTAAAGTATTTCAGTCATTCCTGTATAGCATTCTGATCTTCCTCCCAATTTTGCTTCATTAAAATTCCATTATAATCTACCCATTGTTGGTAGGGTGGGGTGGGTAGGGTGTTGGGGAAGATTACTGATAAAAGACATCACTTCTGGCTCAAGACATCCCAAACTGCAAGTTGCTGAAGACTAGAAAAATACTTGGGGAGATATCATTACACCATCACTGCTTGTACCATCCTTGCTACCCTGCCTTCTCTTTCTGCTCGTCTCCAATTTTCAACGTTTAGTAAAGCAAAGAATCTTGTTTCACCACAGAACCATAGTTCCCTGGCTCTAGCACAGCAGTAAATAGTTAACTATACCCTCCTTTCAGTTCTAAAATGTCCATAAAAGAATGGCGTTCATGCTACTAGGATAAACAGGATGTCTAGAGCAGAAACAATTATGCAATATGATTTTTGGAAGGTCTTGCCTCCAACTTGTGCTAGCAGACTGAAAACTGGCTAAGGTATTCTCAGGGAAAGGATTCACTGACCAGTAGCCTAAAAAGATGAAGGAGGATACTGTGACTAAGAGCACCCAAATGGAGAAAACTATCCTGGAAAAAAAAAAAAAAAAGAAAATTCTGTGACTTAATTACTTAATTGAGAAGCAACAATAGCCTTTGAAGTATTTAAGATAACATGAATACAACTGTGATTCATTTCAGATATAATGGATAGCAGTTTAAAAAATAAAAAGAGAAGTGTATGCCTCCAAGTTGCCAATTTAGGCAAAAATATCCTGAGCCAAGTCTGGCGAGCTTCCTGGCACGCCTTTCAGAGTAATCCAGTCAAGGGAAAGAACAATTGCAACAATAGCCAATTTCTATAGTCCCTCTCACTACTAACTTCACGAAGAAAAGTAGGTTGAGGTACCGTATTTTTTTCAGTAAGAACACAAGGTGGAGAGACTGAGGGTCTCATCCAGGTTTGTACACCATGATGACATGGTCAGGAACAAAACACAAGTCTTCCAAACCTCACTGCAGTGTTTTATCCTTCAAGTCACTCTTGCCTCCTCTTACAACTTGCATACAGGGAAGTTGGACAGAACCTGCAAAACCCTAGAAGCACTCAGAGGTCCAATGGCCAGTCAATGTTTTTTGTAAGATTATCTCTTTCTTTTTAGACTAACCCAATCACTTAAAAACAAAGAGAGGCCTTATCTGTGGAACCATCTGAAGATTACTGATCTCTCTGCAATGGCCTCTTCCAAGAAATCTCTGACATCTCCAAAAACCTAAACTTTAGTATCAAAATGTCAGAGACCACTCTGGACTACTCTAGTTTTCTCCTTCAGAGGAATTTCCATTAAACATTCTACCTAAAATGACAACCAAAAAAGTACATTATGCTTATGGTCCCTAACTTCTGGATGTATGTCTGTGAACCATATATTTAGATGACTGCTGCTCAGAGGAAGAGTAAATATCTCACATATCCAATTTGTGGCATGCAGACTTTTAAGATGAAACCATACCTAAGCACGTCTCAATGGCTTAACACTTTTCGGGGGGGGGGGGGGAGAAAAAAGATTTTTTCTAAACCAAGACAAAATTTCAGCAAAAACTTCAGAAACAATCAGACCTATAGCCTCCATAATTCAATTAATGGATTTTGACAGTCTCAAACAGGCTGCAAAAATTTACAGAAACTGTACTAGGAACCATTTAGAAACAGCCCACTTACTTAACAGGGACCAAAGTTTCTTATTTCCAACCACTTTGCATAAAACACATTGTAGCAGCAGGGTGCTCACCACCACCTCCCATCTTCATTTATCCTGCCTAGTGTAACTACTTCAAGTGTACAACAAATAAGACTCATCTGCTGCTGAGCATCTCTGACACATTTAAAGAGGAAAAAAACACACTTAAGTCAGCAGAATGGTATAGGGCAGTAGGCAGTCTTTGAGTAGGTTATTCCAAGCCACTTACATTACATATGTAAAAAAACACCTTGAAATCCTCCAAAATGAAAAAAGGAAAAAAAAAAAAAAAAAAAAAGAAAAACAACCAAAACCCAGCAGCTGGCAGCAAATAAGCTGAAGCACAGATTTCATATTCTCCCAAAAAGAGGCACTACCAGAAGCTACTTTTTCAGTGGCTTTGATCTTTATGTTAAAATACAGTCCAAGCACAGCAGACTGCAATAATTCATCCTTGAGGTGAAATGAGACCACAATGGTAAGTGTACATGGGACTATTTGTCTCACTTGAATCTTTTTTCTGTGAAATAAGATAAAGGTAACTTGTATTCTATTTATCCTTCTTTATAACCCCTTATTTTTAATGCTTGGTTTTATCCAGCGTTCCTTCCAAATGAACAGCACCAATCTTTACCTTCTTTCAACTTATTCACAGTATTTTACAGGAATTCAGATATTATGGTGGCAAGTATCCCACATGAGATTTTTGCTACCTGTCTCTTCTCTATTTACTTTTCAGTTCCAGTTGAACTGAACCAGAGTCAGAATTACGGTCCTATTTCTTAAGGAAGAGTGAGTCTAATCACTAGAATTTCACATTGTATCAGCACGTTAATAGGGATTAGTTTTAATACGACATTTTCATTTGTTCTTTAGTTTGGATAACTGCTTGTGCAACGCTGTACCTAAAGAACTTGCTCTCTACTGCTTGGCTTGCAGCTTTTCATCTGGGCCAGTGGCTTGCTGAAGATTTGTTCCCCTCATGCTTATGCAATACATCACTTGAAATTACTCACCTCCCTGCAGGCACTGCAGCAGTCTTTGAAGAGGGCTTCTTTCCTCACTACGACTACACCTTTTCTGTGGGTTTTTCAACCCACAACCTGGTTATCTCCTCAGCCTCTGCAGAAAGACTACTTAGAGAAGGCTGGTGCAACTTTTCTGACTGGCATTCATTGCCTGCTTAATGTGGCAGTCAAATTAAAGTACTGAAGACTAGAGAAATATTTTTTTTCTCCTTATAAAGCTTACAAGGGACCTCTACTTAGCACATTGTCTTCCCAAAAAGTCCATCTTTTAGCACGTTTATTTATGTAGTAAAGAACTGCCTTGCAACTAGTCATTCACTGGCAGCTGAACTTATCCTTGTCCTCACTTACTGGGTAAGGAAAATGGTGTGGCACCCAATCCTTATATTCTTAGTCATCTGGAAAAGGGGCTGGAAGCGACCAGATTTACTTAGTTGGCCCAAACTGTTACCCATCAGTGGTGGATCACATACTTTTTTCCACCTTTCCTAATACACCTCAAACTCACAAACTCTAGAACTTCATCCACATAATTCTCATCTCTGTGCAAAATGCCACATGGAAAACAAGGAAAGTGATTTAACCCTCTGGAAAGGATGAAGCAGAAGTAATTCTAGTGACGATTAGAAGAGGATTATGACAAGGATCCTTCCCTCCTTTCTTTTCTGTTTCAAACATGGACTCCAAGCACCACCCGGTAAAGCAGGCAGCGTCGCAGATGCTGGAAACCATCATGTGCCAGCGAGGCCTGGAAAGGAGTCATCTTTGCTGGCAGAGGGGCAAAGGATAAATTACAGGAGTATGTCCATGGCTTATATATTACAAACACCACAGCCCTAGGCAGGGCCTTGCCAAAAATGCCACAGAGTTCAAGCTAATGGGAAGAAGGGCATAAAATGAGATTTTCTATGGCATTAAGGATTGTGAGAACTCACTCCCTATAATACAGAAAGGCACGAATGCTCTGGGAAGACATACACATCTCTATATGGCTGCTGTCCCAGTGACCTTGCCACAACTCAGAGGAGCTGTTCTGCATTCCATAAGATGTCATTCTCATGAAATTAGCACTTTAATAACCTTGGCTGCAAGTACTCAGTGTGGCAAAGCAATAGCCATGTAGTCACAAGCAGCACTGCCTTCCAGGAAGCTATCAAAGCCCAGTCAGATCACAAACATTTAAGGCATATCCTGTATGGCAGAGAAACACAGGTGGAGGAGTTTGTTAGAGGGACAGCAGGAGCGAAGAGATGGGACAAATGCAACAAATATCTCACTGAATAAGTGTTTGAGTTTATTATGGAGCAGGGGGGTACCTCACTTAACAAATCAAGCCCTTTACACTGATACCTTTTGCCAAGATCCCAGTAATGAAAATGAAGGGCTTTTTAGAAGGTCACACGAGTTGCCCAGGAAAGATGTCTACCTGCCGCTTATAGTGCTGGGCTAAAAGACACCACAGCACTAACAAACAATAAGGAAAGCTAGACAATGGATCAATGCAAGTTCATATTATTAACTAGATGCTATCTAAATGCAGGACTCGGTCCAACTTAACAGCTACATTCCATTTTATAGCTATTGTACTCCCTAACATGCTTTGTTATTAAGGACATGTTTTTGAGAATTTGTGAATTAACTGCAGTAGAGCTGCTCCATCTTGTTCTTTAAATGCAAACTTTGCAATCCTAAACTGAGTACCAATATAATACCCCACTCCGTAGGAGCATAAACATCATAAAAAAAGGTCAAGCATTTTCATAATGCTTTGCTAATGATGGTCAGGGCCTGACTGGACTTGTTTTGGCCTCCAGCCTAGCAACAGTTTCTGTATTGGCCAAACTCTGACAAGTCTACTATTATTTTTAAATAATTTGCATCTTTCCCACCTTCCAGAGAGACTCTTACCACAGAAATCACCAGTATAAGGGTCAAACAACTGTGTTTGCATACTAGCACTTCTACTTCTGAAGACAATAATTTGATGCTATGGAAAACCTACAGTTAACTGTAAACAAGTACTTAATGTAAAAATAGACAGCTTGGCATACTGAGCTTGCTCCATTAATTATGGCATGAGTCCAGAGACAATCAAAAAACTATGGGCTAGATAAATATATTTCATTCATTGACTATTCACAGCCTAGATTCAAAACTAAGCAAACTGAGCTAGCCTGGTCTTCCAAACTTTTATTTCCTGGTTATCTCTTCGTTTTCAACAACAGCAACTGGAGATGAGCAGTTAAAAAGATGTTTAGGACTTGATAACAGAACTGTCCATACACTTTGATGATATCTACTTGTTTCTTAACAGATATGACAAAAAAAGTGCCAACGTTAGATTTATCTTGTTTTTGCATTCAATGCTAGGTAACATTACAGTTATAAAACTGTCATAAGAAATAAGGTGTTTAACTCACAACTGAAGAAGAGGCAGAGCTTTGCGCTCTTATAGTAACTCAAAATAAAATTTTTGTATTCTTAAATCATTAACTTCTCAACAATTTCTAACAAAGAGTATTAGAGTTAGATGTACAAATGAAGCAAGTCAAATCCAGACCCAAAACACATTTTGCTCACAGGCAGACAGGTTAAACAGGAATATATGATGTCAAAAACAACGTCAAAATTTGAATTTGCAAATCCATAGAAATCTTTATCAGGGTTATCTTCAGTACAAGACAGAGTAAAAGAAAACATGAAAAGAGATATGAATGTAACTAAAACAAAGGAGACAATACAAATGAATGACCAGACTGACCGCACAGGGAGAGGTGGCTGCTGACTCCTCCTCACCCTACAAGGGGTATGAGAACAATTAACTTCTGCAAAACTAGTATTGCAGTGAGTCAGGACATTTATTATACTTTGTGGTAACTGCTTTTCACTGAAGAAACAAACCCAGGGTCCATCCTTAAGACTGTCTTTGATGTGACCTCCTGTACTAATAAAAACTACCTCCTTTGGACATCAGAACAGCTCACTGAAATGAGCTTATGAAGGAAAAAGCCCTCAAATCATAGTTAACCTAATTTGGAGTTTGTCATAGCAATATTTCTCCATTCACCAATCATATCAGAAGACAAACCTACTGGCAAATGTAAGTTCTTTCTGAAGCCATGCAGCTTTATCCCCTTGTCTCTTCTGCTGTACCAAGATGAATTCACCAGTCCTGCTTTCAAATATGCTGGGAATTCCCTGCTGAGCACTGCCAACACCAGCCAAAATACACATTTTTCTACTGCACTGTATTTTAAAAACGTCTACCACAGAATGCCACTCTGAAAGAACCATCACTTCATATTCCAACATTTAATATTGAACAGTAAAGACCGTTTTAAGTCAGAAGAAAATACTGAAGCTTATACAAAACCGCATTACATACACATGAAAAACAGAATTAAGTCAGACAGAGACCAGAGAACACCTCCCTGTCTGCGTGTTTTGTTGCTGCATTTTTTGTTTTATGACTGGTGTCGATCTTTAGCCATGACCAAGCAATCATTATAGCTGTTGTGTAATGTTACTGCGTGTGACAATAAATACAAATTATTGCACAGAGTCTGCCACACAAGCCAGTCTCCACTGCCTTACAATTAAGTCCTGCAGAGAAACAACAAAATTTCAAACTTCGGATGTCAAGAATAGTAATGTCAATAGGTACAGCTGAACTTCTGAGTAGGGATTGCAGAGGAAGAACATCAGGGGAGTTTAAGACAATATGAAATTCATACTTCAGTAAGATTCCAGGCAAAAATTCACAAAAACGGTTGTAAAGAAATACATACAAGGCAAACAAGGAGTCAAGCACAAGGCTCCAACTTTAAACATTACAGTAAGTTGCAGAGACTAAAAGGAAGCCAGGCTGCAGCCAAGGAACAAGAAATTGAGAAAAGCATGTAATCTTACAAACTTGCAAGCCGTAAGATTTTTATTTACATGTATGTGTAAGCATATGTACACACCTATAGACAAGCCTATCTTTCTTCAATGCCTTAAAAGAAAGCATCAGGCAGTAATTTAACATTTTCAGGAAAAAATCAGCTTTGGGACTGTACAGGAAGATTTGAAACTATTCCAATCTTAATTACTAGCAAATCACTACCACTACTGCCAACATAGTATCAAGAAGACAGTAACTAAGGCAAAAAAATTGGATGGCCAGTAACAAACCCTAGAACTACTTCTTTACTACACAGTAAATTTATACTCACTCTGAGCAGGATCACAACTTTCTTTGAGAGTGTGAAAACTAATGGGCACCAGATTAGCTAGCTCCACATTTTTGAACTGTATTGAATTTAAATGTCTCCAGACTTCACTAAAGAAGAATTAAGGTAGTGCTACCCCACACACTTCTAGAATATGTACACCAACAGATCTTAGACCTGAAAACACAATGAAATACAAAGGTCAGGCATGTCAACACCACAGCATATCTGTATCTCTGTCCTGTAGCCAAATGGAACAGTTGCTGCAAAATACTACAAGTCATCAATGAAGAACGGAACTGATGGATTTCCAAGCTAAGTCTTCAGGTCAAGACTGGGTATCACCCAGAAAATATTTAGGCTAGAATAGGATATTTCAGTTGGAAGGGACCTACAATGATCATCTAGTCCAACTGCTTTAATCCAGAGGCCTTTAATCACAGAAGATGGTCAAGCCATACAGATTATTCCTGCAGAAAAGAACGTGGTTGGCAACAACGGTTCTGCCCGAGGGCTGGAGCCCCCATGAGTGCACAGGGCTGGCAGCCTGTGCAGGCCCAGCGGGTCTGATGCTTCCCATAAAGCACCAGAACTACCCCTTTTACACAGATCCACACCATTTAATGCCTGTGGCACAGACACCCCCTGTCAGATGAGGAGGATATGAGCAAGCCATCATCTAGGCATTTGATGCAAGGGGCTCATGGTAAACATCTTTCCCAAGAGCTCCTCAGTCAGACAGGAAGCAGGGCACAGGCTACATCAGCCATTCCAGTTGCAAAATCTTGTTCTTGGTTACCATGTACCAGATGACAGAGGCAGAACAAACAATGCCCCTCACAAATTGTGTCAAGTATGGGAGGTCGCCACCAAAATAATTTTGTTCATTAGCAGGCAACCTTCAGGAAGGGACTGTAAGAAGCAAACAACTGGCAAATGAGTTAACCTGCTGGATTGTCATACAATGTGTTCCCCACAAAGATGCTGACACTAAAATTAAGTCAGCAAGCTGAAGCTTAAGGCAGACACCGTGCAGGATCAAAAACTCAGAAGGTGATTTCTGTGTGCCAAGGGAAATCTTTATAGTGAGCAGACATGTAAAGATCTTTAAGAAAAAAAGTCCTCCTCGTTCCCCACATCACAGCTTCAACTGAACTCCTCTTCACACACTTACCCTTCCCATCCCGTCACAACCTTCTTGCACACGCTTCCACTTCCATTCAAACACTTTCCCACTAGAAGAAAAGCAGTAGTAAGTAGTGTGAACCTTGAGCCCTTTCACACTGCTGGGCGACCCTTTTCCACTTCCACAATGGAAGGCAGGTCATGGTATTGTTTCCACCGATCACAGAGGCACAGGGTGTATTGCACAAGACCAAACCAAAAAGGAAATAAAGGGATGCAAGTTATTTGTCAGAACGGTAAGAAACACAGGAAAAAAAGGCTACTTAGTTCTCCTTCTCCCTAAAAGAGTGGGGTAAAATGTTTTTAGAACTCTTCCTGCATCCCCCCTGACAATTCACTTCTATTGCCACTTCTAAAAAAATGCTTTTAATCAATTGCAGTGTTCCATAACTTTACTCACCAAACCGAATGTCAAGAACAGTAGTGTCTGAATAACACTTTGTATAAGCAACAATTTTTGTCTAGGGCAGCAATTTTCAAACTTTGTATCAGCTTCCACACCTGAAGGATAATTTTTACATTCCTTCTGCACCTATAGTTTCAGAGTCACCACACTGGTAGAAGCAAGGGGAAAGAGCATGCCCTGCAGAACGTTCCCCGTGAAGAAGGGAAGGGTGGTTTAGAGACCAATTCAAAGTGAAGTGAAATTATAGGTAGAAGAAAGCTCTTCAATTAAGACAGTGATAGAATAAAGTGTTGGCAGATCAGTGGAAGCCTGCAAGAAAAGAGGAAGCCTGTGGCTGGAAAGATTTGCTGAGCCTATTCTCAACAAGACACTGCTAGACTCAGTATCTTCCAGCTATCTTCTTCTGACTCCATGAGTCACTCTCTCCGACCCAACAGCTCCCCAGCAATACCCTTGACCAACACCCCACACCCTGTGCTTCAGGAACTACAGTTGGAGATATGAAAATGCCAACTATTTCATCCATGTATGGGCTAGAGTCCAAAACCCGCACCCTTTCAAAACAGGCATTTCATCTCATTCCTACTAACTGCTCCAAATTTTCTTCCCTTTGAGCCTTGCCGTGGTCCTCATGTTGGCATCAAAAAGTTACAAAAATCCAGAGGTGTCACAAGCAGGTTTTGTTCAAAAGACAACACACCAGAACCCCTTGTCCAAGTGATTCAGCCACCTGCTTCACTTTGATCGTGCCCAGGTTCATTGTTCAAAGGCCTGCAAGGAACATGACTCACGCTTGTGTGAGGATACCTGCTTACAGGTCTCTCATCCTCCCTGTAATTAATGTAATTTAAAAAAAAAAAATATTTCTAGAATTCACATGCAAACTCTTATTTTAGACTACTACTCTTAGAACACGTATTTTGGTCTATGGACAAAACCTCCAAAAGGATTCCAGGCAGAAAGCCGCAACATACATTTCCTGAAAAATGCCAGTTCTCATTCAGGGTTTTTTTTGCTCTACAGGATGAAGCTCAGCTTCAAAGACAACACTGCATCTTTGTGAGCTACCCAGTTATCGATAAGACTGCCTGCAAATCTTCTGAATGCTAGAAGTCATGCTGCCTCTGAACACTTTAGCAGGAGCCATTTATTCACCGACCTAGAATTTTACATGTAATGCTGAACAACTTTTTCAAAGTTGCTTCCCCAACTGCACAAACATAATCAGCTCACAAGGCTGCTGAAAGCAGCAGTTCCGCCATCTGTCTGCTTATTCCCACCTCATACTTGTGCAGGCACAAGTGTTTGTGAAGCCATGCAATGATCTAGAGAGAACCAATCTCTGAAAACCAACCAGGGAAAAAAATAAAATTACAATTAGATCATTTCTCAATCTGTACAGCCATGCATGCTGGCACAAGCATGCGAATAAGCAGAAATAACAGCACTAATTTTAATGGCAGTGCCATTTTCAGAAGTCCATTGACGCAGCAACTTTTCACCAGATCTAGCAACTAAACCTGAAGAAAACTTAAGCATACATATGAATTTTAGAAAAATAACACATCATTTCACTTAATCTGCTATTGTGTTCTTGTTAAAGAAGTGGGAGAAGAAAGGTGATCTACTAGTTACTAAGAGGAATCTAAGCGCTTACTGGAAAACATTTCAGTGGCGAGATCTTCACTCCTGCCTCAGTTTCCTCCACTAATAAAACAGAGACAGTAGCACTAATCTGTTCAACAAAACATTCTGCAATACAATTAAAAAACATAACAACAACAAAGTAATACTGTTACAGAAAGACACAGACAGAATTCAGCTCTCTTACAGCAATGAAAGAGAAACGGCAAAAGGCTGATGCTGTAACCTATAGTGGTCTGGGATGGAGAACAGATACAGGACAATGCAAAGGAAAAAGGCTACTCAGCGCAGTGGTTCCTAAACAGTTGGTATCTACAAAAGGACAGACACGGATTTACAGAAGACCTGGGTAAAGAAACTCACAGTGGAGTCTCCCTGCCCTCCTTTCATTATTGGTACTCTGATGTAATCACATAGGAGTTATGAAGAGCATATAGGGAAGACTTGCTGGGGTGGCAGGTTAAGTAGGAATCCACAGAGCTGGGTTGTCATGACAGCAGCTGAAAGTATGCAAGAGATGTATAGATCCTGGGTGTTAGAACAGCAAGGACTCCAAATAAGATCATTAATACATTAAATTATTTTAAACACTGAGAAGCATACACTACATCTCATTAATGAAACACGGACTGCATGATAACCATTTGCATTGGTGAGGGTGCACGAGGGTCTCAGACACACACAAAAAATTTATATTCATTGAGTACAGGTAAAGTACGGGTTCTCACAGATTCGACAGTCATGCTATACATAAGAGGAAACAAGTGGCATGCAGTCTGGTGGACCAACACACTGGAGTCTCAGCCGAAGGTTGGAAACTCACCACATGAGCTCCATCCCCTTTAAAAGCAAAGTAAAACAGTGGAAACTAAATTTCAACAAGCCCTTATGTTAACTTTGCATTCAAACAGACTTGGAGCATGCAGCAACTCAGTAACTCATCCCAGCTGAGAGGAAGTAACTTCTCGTCAGAGAGAAGTTACTCCCTGAAGCGTCTGAACTCCATCTACAACAGCACGCCCGGTTCCCCGGTGCAGGCAGGCTGCAGGTGCCGACATGCTGGGCAATGCCACCCTGGGCGGGTCACTTCCGAAGGCAGGAGGGCACGGGGTTCAAGGCAAACACTCAACAAGAGCGGCCAGGGATGGGAACGAAGCAGGGCCTCGGTGGAGGCTTCTCACAAGGAGGCTCAGGAGTATGGGAGTAACAGGTGTTTATGTGATCTGTTCAAAACTCCTGGAATTTAATGTGGTGGATTACTCAAGGACTGGGGATGTCTAATGTTGCGTGATCTTCAGGGGCCGTTACAAAGCAAGGACTCTGCACAGTTTGAGACCAAAGTAGCGTTACGAGTGCCTGGCACGGGGAACAACGTACCGGTACACCAGTGCTCACAAACCCGAGGTTCACACGACAGGTCTCGTACACTGGGTACTCACCATCCAACAGTGGTGAAGCAGAGGCCCGTACTCACGCGGAACACATGGACAGGGAGAGGCTGCCCAGCGAAGGGGTCCCAGTAAGGACTACTCGGGCGCTACCGAACACAAACCGCGAGCGCGGGAGAAGGCACTGACCGCCTGAAGCCGCCGCGGTCGCACACCGGCCACGGCATGGCCCGGCCGGAGGTGTCGGGGAACAGCGGGGAGATGCCACCAGAGAGTCCCGCGCAGGGGAGGGGACCCGGCAGGCGTCCACAGA
>VZSZ01004489.1:506263-534963 GCA_013398815.1 Ibidorhyncha struthersii | reverse complement strand
GATAAGCAGCGGCTTGGAGTGTAGGCCCTCAGCTCCAGGGGCGAGCAGCCGTGACCCTGCGAGACCACAGCCCTCCTGGCCTGCAGCCCCGGCTTCCTCATGGCCAGACCTCCAGGGAAGGGAAGTCCGGAGGGAAAAGGATGTGAGTTCCTGCAGTGCTCCAGGCAGCTAAAATTAAGCTGACCAAGCTACCCAGGTGGGAGGGGAAATGCGCTTCATATTAGCCTCACATATAGATATATCTGAATTTATGGAGAGGCTTGCAAACGGCCATAAAGTACTTCAAAAGCAGTGTGTATGTATATTTAGAAACACCTCACTCATCACTGTTATGCAGCCATCTCTGGCATGGTGTAACAGCTGTTTAACATAGAATAGCAATACTACAATATCAAGAAAGACAAAGGAGTGAGCACTGCCACATAGAGTTGAAATAATTTCGCAAGTTTAGAGAGACAGTCATTAGCCAAGCTAAAGTGCAGTCTACAGAGAGTTTTCACAGTTGCAAACTACTTTAGAGACTCAGTTTTACATTTCTTGTTGGAAATGGTTTCTCCAGCATCCTCATAGTCTTAATTTTGCCTGGATCTTGAGTTATGGATTTGAAGAGAAAATCCCCAGTTACTACAGCTGTAATACTAATGGGTTAACAAGCCCTTTGAGGGTTTCTGTCCAAATACTGGCCTAGAGTTCTCTTGCTTTGACTGTGAATCGTAGCCGTAGCCGGAGGTGAAACAGCTGCAGGGAATAATAGCAAACAGAAAGGAGAAGAATTAGATAGTGTAAAGCGGTCTTCTCCATTCTTAAATATAATGTTTATGTTTGGAGCTGGAGAATACTTGAGAAGGGAACCCAGTTCCCCTCTCAAACAACTTTCAAGTTTCTTTCAAAACAAAGGCAGTGTTTTCCACTTACATTCATTTGTTTAAAATCAGTTAGCAGTGACACCTTCTGTTGCTTTTGGGAAAATAGTTTTGCCAGGTATTGAATTCAGGCTTTTTCTAATTTTTTTTTTCCATCCTACATTATTTATCACCAACGTTTATAAAAATATCAAGTAATTGCAAAAGCTTATGGTACAGACACAAATATAAATTGTTCACTCCATTGGGACAGAGATTTGCAAGGCTGAGTGTGAGTCTCGGAGCTAGGACTGATCTCATTATGCAGTATCAAGACTACTGATAGTGCACAGTGATCACTTTGTGATTAAATATTGTATTGCAATGGTCCCTAAATGAAAGAGTAAATTAAATATATTACTTATTCATTAAAAACCTTACTTTTTCCACCTCTGCAGATGTTCTTTGCTGTATTTGCCTGTAGTTGTGCTCCTGTTTTGCCTCACTGCAATGTAATGTGGACCAAATCTCTTTTGTAGAGGCAATAGCAAATACATGAACACAACTGTGGAAATTACTGTTTAGTGGAATCAGGAAGACACAATTGTATGATCAAATATTTTTGTCAGTCTGTTGAAGTGGAGAGAACTGCAGACTCACAAAACATTTTTCATAGCTCAATGGAAAATTTCCATTTATATTTGAAGAAGAGTTTATTCTTTGGATAAGATGGCTTCAGTTAACTGCAACATCTGTTTCATTGGCCCTTTGCTGCTGTTAAGTCTCAAGGACCTTTAAATTTCTTATTACAAGGAACCCTGAATGCGTTCAGTTCCTTCATATATATAGTACTTCTATATTTTGCTAACTTTAGCAGATTTCTTCTGTTGGTTGATGGCTATGCTGTGCCTCGTGCAGTTAAATGTACTGAGTGAACTCAGTATAAAAAACAAGCTCTTTTAGCAGTACGAACGGAGTCAGTATGCGAGTGCAATTAGATCAGTTTAATTTAGGTGTGATGTAGCTCTCCTTTATGACTGCAGCTGTTTAGCACTATTCCTCACCTCATGTTCTAAAGCCCCAGTGATTTTAGAATTGTCACTTGTTACAAGTGAGAGACTGAAATTAATTTTTTAATTAAAAATCGCAAGCCATGATTCTTGAAAAGAGCTGTTGGAGAAATGATGATAAGAAAACAGACTTATTTGCAGAAAGATATTTCTCAGTGATCCAAAGCTGCTCTGAAGGATTGCCCTTCTTAAACAAAAAAAAACTCAAAATGGCTAATATCTGGGGGAAATGGTATCCCAACAGACATGATCCAATTCCTTTTGAATCCGAGGTAAGGTTTGCACTGACTGTAGTAAAAGTCAGATTGTTCTCAAGTAGGCCAAAAGATGATCTATGTTCTCAGTATCTTACTATGTAATTACAAGAGAAGAACAACCAGAACACAGAAACAATGAGCCGAAATCAGGCTGCATCGGTAAGCAGGAGTGATATAATCCTTGCCTTATTAGTATCAATTCTTTTAATAGTCACTGTGACAGGTGAGGGATTTAAAAGGGTCCTTAAAATAGCACGTTTAGGCTGTGGTTCCATGTGCATTTCTGCAGTAGTAGTAATGTGGGTTTAAGCAGCTCTACCTCAGCTAATTGTTCTCTTTCCTGTCCCACCCATTCTGTTGTGTTCATGCAGCTGTTTGTGCAGATGTGAGGCAGAAGATCAAGCTGAAAAACAATTATTCTTTTCCCTCGATAATTTTTCAGCCAAATCAGTTCTCCAGTCAGGTTTATCAGAGGACTGCAGAAAAATCTGCGTTGGCCTATTGGAGTGGCTATACAAAATTGAGAATTAATAGCCTTGGGCAGCTTAAACAATACTGGTGAAAAATTAGAAGATGCAGCCTAAAGTGGCATTGCACAAATTTACAGGGAAACTGTT
The DNA here is from genome assembly GCA_013398815.1 of Ibidorhyncha struthersii. Taxonomy (NCBI): domain Eukaryota; kingdom Metazoa; phylum Chordata; class Aves; order Charadriiformes; family Charadriidae; genus Ibidorhyncha; species Ibidorhyncha struthersii. The sequence continues at coordinate 532,177 of VZSZ01004489.1, read as the reverse complement.
AAAAATCACAGAAGTGTTTGAATTTTAAATAATAGGTGAAGAAAGTCAGTTGAGGAAAGATATGCAAGTTAAGGGGTGGATAAAGGGCCTTGAAAGTGAGGGGAAGTAGTTTATGCTTGAGACTGTACAAAAGTCAGAACTAGGGAATGAAAGAAAGAGAAACAGAAATCCCTCTTTTCAAAATATATCATTTTCCACTTTCTTAGAACTAAAGGAAACATTATACCACAGTTAATTCTGTAAACTCCAAAAATTGAAGTGTGTAAACAGCTGGCATCTCTCTGAAGTTGCTAGTTATTATTTTAGAGAAGAGTCTGTACTTACATCTCCCAAAATTCAAAGGTTAAATTCTGTCTTTGTATCTTACCATCATGGCGATCTTTTTTGGATGGGCCAGCCATAAAACTGGAAAATTTACACGCTGAGAATTCTTTTGGTCTGAGGAGTTTCAACCCATTGTGGACACAGGCTAAGACAACCCTTCCCTTGTCCTGCAGCCTACAAGGCATTACGGGTGTAGCTGGGAAGAAAGTGGGTTTGCCTGTATTACTTTCTCACATTATTCCCAAACTGGTCTATCACACTCTTGAGGCTCATGTGAGTTTTCCTCAGTATATTCTGCTTAGACACAATAGTTGCTATCCTTCAGTGCAGTACTGTCTCAGCTGTCCCCAGGAGAAATTAGATGCAGCTCTGAATCTAGGCCAGAAAGTGTGCACAAAATCCAATAAAGTTAATGAAAGTTAACTTGCACATGTCTGAGAACAGTAATTGTTCCTACCAGTTAGAGGCCATATCCTGCTATTGTTCCATATATCAAGCCCCTATTGAAGTCTCTTCTAAAAAATCTTGTACAAAAAGTCATCTCAGGATGTGATACCAGCCAGCACACAAAAGGTCCTCACATGTTGTGTTACTGGAATCCTGGCCCTTTTTCATATTTTGAGCTATGTTATAATTTCACCATACTGTGAATCCAATCTGTGTTATTTTAAAATTAACATTGTTTTACAGACATTTTTCACTCTAATGCAAATTTAGGGTTTGGTCCTGTTAAGCCATCTGTGCATGGAGCTTGCTCTGCAAAACTGGGCATCAGTTTGTTAAGAAAAACAAAAAAAAACCCACAACAAAACACCCAAAACAAACAAAAAAGCCCCCACCAAACGAACCCCCTGAAACAAACAAGAAAACCAAAAAGTTACCATGTATTCTGAAATGTTATTTGTTAAACTAAATATGTAGGACTGGACAGTCTTCTAACTAGAGATAAAAACATTAAATGTGTCAATGGAGTCAGAAAAGTTATTTAATTGAAAACCTAAGGATCAAAACACTTGCAGCAAATGAAAGGTGAAACTAGTAGTAGCTTTGTAATGGGGTTCTTTTCACTTAATTATGTGAGCTGGAATGTTCCTTAAATATTATGTTAATGCAATATCCTGTCCTTTTTGAATGTATTTTACCATTGTACAGTGGTAAAAGAAGATGTAGCTAACATAGCTATATTCTCAGTATAAATTCACCATGGTTTCATTGAGGTCAGTGGAGCTACAGTGATTTATGCTAGCTGGTACATTAATAATAAGCCTTAGGACATATTTTTTGACATGGCTGTTTGTAGTTGGTCTCCTTCACAAAATGTTTTCCACTAGTGTAGAGCAATGGTATGTATTAATAGAATTTCTCATTTCTGAAGAGTCTAAAATGCTAGCTTTAAGAGTTTTATGTTAATAAATTTAGAACAATATGTAGGTGTCTGTTTATCCGGTGCATTTGTACAGACACCCCTAATGAAACCTTGGAAGTATTTAATAGGACACAACAATTTAGATGTATTAGGAAAAAATGTAATCATTGATTTTCAAATGAATGAGTAAATTAGGAGGATAGAATGCAATCACTGAGAATTAAAATCTGATCAGGACACCATGATTACATGCCTGTTTGTTTCTAAGAATTGCACTAGATCTTTAACCATCCCAAGTAGTCAGCACTTGATTATCTATCTCGTCTAAAAACACCAGAATGAAACTTTCATGTAAATTTAATTAATGCAAGGAGCAGAAATTGCAGAAAAGAGGGGAATGTTAGCAATGTTAATTGATTGTTAACAATGTTAATTGATTAAGATGACAGAAATGCTCCCATGTAAGGAAACTAATGGGCATAAATTCTGATTTTTCTTTTGATGTAAGACTGTGTTGAGCTTCCTTTTTCAGATGTTATTTAATTTTCTCATGAAATGATTGAATTCCTTCTGGCTGCTGCTTTTGCTATCTTTTTGCACACGTTATCTAGCTTTTGGTGTGAAGGAATTCTACCTTCATTCCTCTAATGGCCAGTTCTTAGCTTAGGTTCATGCTCCCTTGCTCTGGTATTTTACACTGCTCAGATAGCATTGAAGCTGTCATCTCTCTATTCCTTTCAGAGAAATGTGATATAGTGTTCTTTTCTCCAAAGACTGAATAACTTTTTTCTTTAATCTTTGTGAGCAGCAAAAATCAGTGAATCCTTCTGCTTGCCCTTTACCATTCTCACTTCTATAAAAGAACCTGTTAATCTTAAAATGGCCAAAACCCACTTCCACTGTTCCAGGTGGGAACATCTCATCCCTTTACATTGGATGTTTTTAGCCACGCCTCATGAAATATTTTGGCTATTGTTTTAAAAGAGCATTCATTAGCTGCAGTAGACTATTGCAGCTTATAAAAATATGCAGGTCAGTTGTAAGTATTTCTCCTTCTTCAGTATTTTAACACATTATTATTTATCGAATGTATTTTTTTTCCTTTTTCCCTAGAAGTATTAGCATTCTTTATACTCAATGCCTAAATTACTTAACCTTATATCTTCCAGTGCTTCTGATCTGTACATGTCACCCTGAATGTCATGTTGATCCTCCTTTCTGTGACTCATTTTATAAAATCCCCATTTATGTCACTTTGGTGCACTTATCTTTCTCTCTTTCTGCACAAAGAAAAAACTGACAAATGCCAGTGTTTTGCCATAAAAGGTGCTCTTGCTCTGGTGCTATTAACCTACAACTGCTAAAAGCACTAAATACATTGTCTTAAAAGAACCTAGAGATATAAATAGAATGTTAATTAACAGCAGATGTTACCCTTTGTGGCCAAAAGCCAGCAGGACTCCAGCAATACCTTTCTCATTCCAGTTGTTACTTTCATCATTGGCAATTTGTGAGTGCAGCCATAATAAGGCTGATCCTCATGGCACTTTGGAGTCACCTCTCACCCACACCCCTAACTGCTTTCACGTTTTCAGTCCTGCAGATGATTCTTTTTTTTTCTTTTGGGTGTGGTAGCAAAAGCCAAACAGCTCATGTGCACTTCATCCATAACTCTTTCTTGTATCCTTAACGCTTTAGAGGAGACTAGCAAACCCGAACCCCAAGTCCTGCAAGCTTCTGAATAAAACTGAATCTGTGCAAATTGGTAGCATTTGTTACCCCACTTATTCATAGTTTCTTATAGATAGTTTTATTGCTTCCTTTCTGTAGAGTTCATGTTCTCCAGCATAATACTTTCTAATGTACTTTATATTGCAAAAGTCACTTCTCCTTTCAGACATGTATAAATCAAATTACTCCAATGAAGTCAATACAATATCACCGTTACAGAATGTTGAATTCAAAATCAGGATTTTTAAACCTGTAGGTTCCCTTGTAAATTGATGAATGATTTGTCTGTTCCTGGGGCTGCTGAGCTATATCCTCTGCTTTCAAGGAAGGTGGTATTTATATAGATATATGTCTATGCACACACAAATTCCATTAAGCAAAAGGGTATGTCTTCTCATTCTTCTTATCTCCCACACTTGTATTCTCACTCTAGGGAAGGGCCTTCAGGCTGCCTGCTGGTGGTGATAATTTTTGTCACAGTTATTTAATGTATAAAATAAATGTTACATTCATTTTGAATAAAAAGCAGCTGATAAACATGCAAGCTTCAACAAAGTTTCAATCAATTCTTGGCACAGTAGCGTTAGCCCTCTTGTGCACTCTTCCTTTCATTCATTATTTCTGATACTCCTATTTCCACATTATCTACATAGATCAGTCCTTCCTATCTGACATTACAGTAATTAGACAGACCTTTTGTTTTTAACATGGTCATTATTTAAATAAAGTCAAAAGTGTTTTAAAAGAGTGAAGTAAATAACATTTCTTCAACTACAAAAGAAGTCATAGCATTCAGGAAGCACTGTTGCTTATTATGTTTTTCTGCTAACTGTTATCAAACTTGAAGTTACAATCTTTAGCATAAAGAAATATCTGTGATCATCAAGACTCCCATCTGAGCTTTGGTTTACATACTCATTTTTCTCAATAGTTTCTTCATGGTTAATATTCTAATAACTTACTGACTGCCAGAGATTGCACAGGGGTAACATATTTTGATTTAGACACTGTACATGTGATTTGAGGAAATGACCATTTCCATGTGGAAAAAAACTGAGATAATCCTTAACACTAAAAACATATCCTTCTGTAACTTTAGCTGAAAAAAAGAACTCTGTTGCTTGCATATTTTAAAGTAAAACTGTGAATTTATTAATTTAGTGGTGGTTCCGATTACAAATGGGATTCTGGATTTGTTACCATCTCCCTTGCAAATGCATCGTTATAATAATTCATTCATTTTGGTTAGCATTTCTAAAGAGCATTTCAAGATTGGAAGAGTCACTGTGACATATTTGAGGAGAAGCCTAGCATAGCATGTCAGATCTAAGAACTGTTGCTGAAATATTTTACGCTATCACTTCATGGGATAAGTCCTTACAGCTAACATTCATTTTAGATTAGGTATTTAGAAGAAATTTGAAAATAATTTCATAACACCACCACCCCCCCCAGGTGTATTTAAGTCTGAAAAAAAAAACCAAATCAAAGTCTGAATTCTCTGTTTTTCTATTGCTTAGTTTGTGTTTGTTTTCACAGGTCAAAGTCCCACTGTCCAGTGTCATCACATTCAAATCCTGCAGTGACCTGTAAGCATCTCACCTCTAAATTTTACATTGCAATAGAACAGCTGCATGAAAACTGTTGTGTTCACCTCATGGATACTGAAAATGTGTCTTTCATCAAACTATCATTAGGCATTGGGGTAAAGTTTGTCTTGTTACATTAAATGCATTTAGTTCAAGCATGTATGCTTACAGTATAATACATCTACATTTTTAAATACTAGCTCATGATAATCTCATTCACTGTATTTTAAATGGAAGACTCACAGCTTACCAAATCAAATTTAGGTCCCTTCCAACCTAAACCATTCCATGAATCTATGAAATCTGTTTCTGAAGGTACCCTTACTTTAAACCTAGTTCTCTACCTGGTTAAATCAGAACTGAAAATTATCAAATAAAAATATTACATTTGCCCTTTGATGAACAATTACCAAGTGTTACATGTTCAGGGTAAAAAATGGATAGCATTTTATTTTATGAGTCCACTAACTAATAGTGAATTAGAATAAAACTCCTGTGGGAACACATTTGACATTCACATGAATAACAGATGAGTTCATTATGATCCCCTGCTTATAAAAAGAATGGCAAATGAATTCATAATTATTAAGCATTTAAAAATAACACATTCCCCCAAAAGATACAATTCTGCATTAAATACTCGGCTGTAGTTCAGCTGCAGGGCTTTGAAGAACCTGAAATGAAATGGTAGCACAGCGTATAGCTGAAACTGAATGGCAGACTGATGATTTGGTCATTTGCCACATTCTTTAACTGCTTGGTAGCCAAAGTAATGAAGATTCATACTCTATTTAATGTGTTTGAATTAATTCTGAAATTTTTAGATTAATCTTGCTTCCAAAGCAGAGAATACAGATTAGATATATGGTACATGAAAGGATTATGCTGTGTATATGCATAAAGAGGAGGATTACAGCACATATGGCTACTGACATGTGCTCATGTTATAAGTGCCTGTGGGCATCTCATTTGAAATATATATTAGAGTTGCATTTTGTAGAGCTTTTTTGTTGATGGATATGTGGTTGTATATCTGACGAGTACCATTCAGGACTGTTGTTTTGCTAGAGGTGACATTCTCAAATACTTGCCAAGCTGTCACATTAGCATACAGCTCACAGCCCGGCAGGACACAGCTTTTCTATGAATCGTAACCTCTGCCCTGTGGTGACACGAAGAGCACAAGGGTCCCAAAGGTCTGTCAGACAGAGAAGGAAGTAAGAGATGCTGAGAACAAAGTTCAGAGAACAACCCCGAGGACTTGCAGAGGAGGAGAAGGGGGATAAGGCAAATCCTGTTCTTTAAACTGCCTGCAGCAAGGACATAAACAGAAAAGGGATCAGAAGTAGATCAAATTAAAAGTGTTCTAAGTGCTGTCAGCACCTAGAGAGATGCAGAATTCTTGTCTCCCTTACATGCGATCTTGATAGCCTTTATGGAGGTGAAGGTGATTGGGATTTACTGTATGAATTCTGACCCCATGGGTAGCACTCCTTGGTTATCCAAGGAATAGAGAAATAATGCCATGTGATTTCTGTGTTCCTCTTCCCAGTACAGAGGTAAGGAGGTGTGTGAAAGACCTCGTGTGCATATAGATTTTAAAGTCACATTGCTGCCATGTTTTCCCACATTCCCTTCTCCTTAGCAGCAGCCCAGGCTCTAACACAGCTACGTTGCCATCAACTGGGTTGTCGTGCTGATATCAGGAGGAAAAGAAGCCATGTCAAATGTGATCATATTTGTATGTCACTCAGAGGTTTGAAGCTGCAGTCCACCATGAGGTGGACTCCATGACCGACCTAGGCTGTGTGCTTGAGAAAAAGGGTTGTAAAAACAAAAAATGCAGAATAGGGAGGAAGTAGAGAGGGAAGGGGCTCAGGATTGTGGAGGGTGAGGGCCATGCTGTACTGTCATAAAAAGGGTCACGAAGTCTAGAAATACATTAACCAAAAGAGAATTCTGTAACATAATGATACACTTTTCTAGTCCTACTTATGTAGTTGTCACTACTAGGGAAAAATAAATCAAAATATCAGAAAAGCCATTTGTGCTATTCAAAGTTTGTGGAATTATTTGAGAAACTGTTAATTGAAGATAAAATTATTTCTTTCTGCTTTGGAACAAGAATCACCAGGTGAGCTTTAGAAGCTGGATAGCTGCCAGTGGAAGAACATGATTTATACACTGCTGAATGACATAGCTTTTAATTTTAAAAGTCTGTTGGTACTATCTGATTTAACTTCTGACTTAATCTGGGTGGGTAGAGTTTGGAGCTAGGGCTGAGATGATTCTTCAGAGAGAGGTGAAAAATGCCCAAACCTAAATCCAATAGATAAAAACTAATTGTGTATCAGGGGAACTAATTGTGCATCAGGCAAACTAACCCCTTCCTGAGTCCCGAGGATTGCTAGCTGAAGTATGTGGTTTGATTACAATTATTGCCTTAATGCAGAGTTTCAATTCTTATGGGCCCCATGAGGACAATGCAGGAAACCTGTTCTATCTGTGATGTATGAAGTGAGTGATATGAACCATGTATTCATACATTCACAGATTCCAAGACGAAGGAGATAGTAACAGCCATTCATGCTAACTACCCTACATACACCTTTTTTTCCTCTGAAAGATAAATTAAAAGTTTGGAGGTTTGTTTGGGTTTTTTGGGGGTTGGTTTATTGTTTTTTTTTCAAAGCAGACGCATTATGAATGCATTTCTTATGAAAATTTTAAAGTCTGTATTTTAAAACACCTAACATCTCTTGAAAAGTTGCTTGTTTACACAGAATTTAATATTACAATGTCAGTAGGATTGTCAGTATTTGAGGTAATTGTTATAAACAAGTGCACAAGAAGAGAATTCCTATGATAACTCTCCAGCTGATGTATGTACTTTTTACTTATGAAAATCTGATGGCATTATCTTACTATAACCACTTAGAAGTCAGGACATCAAAAAACAATCTGCTTTAAAAACGTTGAGTATGTCGCTGAAGTCAATGTCGTGTCATCTTCAGTCATCAGTGTCCCAACCACGTGCTCCCTCAGTAAGGCCACTGCTGGTCATCATCCAACATTAGTGTGCAAAAAATGACTATGAGAAACATTAACAGGTAGTTTTCTGTTCATTACCAATGCAGTACATTGCAAGTAAGTTATTCCAATGTTTGCTTTTAATTTGCTAGGTAAACCAGGGTGGCCTGTTGCATCACCCTTCTGTGGAAAAAGGGAATCCACTCCATGAAGCTTGTAGAAAGCTGTAAATTAGTTACTTTTGATAAAATCAGACAACTGTTGTCACTGAGGTTCCTTTTGGAAAATGAGGAAAGGAAAAATGGTAGAAAGGAATTAATACTTGGAATGTGTGAGTCCTGACTAAGAGAATCAGAGAAGCAGCCATCTCTGAGGAGGAAGGGCAAAATTCATACAAGATTTACTTTATTTTTTAAAGGAAACGGGTACAGTTGTGAGGAGATTTGAATAACTTCTATTAGAATTAAAGTCTTGGCTTCAGAATGTACTTCCAATAAGACAAGTTTCAATCTGAATCACCTCAATTTGCGATATGTTGTCTTGCAGCTGATAGCAAAACATGTTTGTTCTAAATCTTATGAAACAATAATTATAGTAAGTAAAGGCAATTGGCAGTGATTGATACAATAATAACACACTGCATTTCAAACATTTGTTTAGAGTGACCTCAGCCTGTTATTTTACCGCTAGAGAACAAACCTCTCTCAAATTGTATTTGTCTACCACTGAATCGCTCCAATAGTATACTCTACCCGAATTAAGGCTAATTGCTAATAATTTATTCACCACAAGGTTTGCTATTATCAGCTTTGTTTATGTAAAATGGAGATTAAAAAATAGTTTTCTTTCTTGCAAACTGCTGTGCAAATTTCATCTGCTCTTATTAGATGTCATTATCTAATAGGAATGATATGAGATTCCTCTAATAACAGGAAAAATGATAAGCAAATATAATATAGGACTTAAAAAAATTTTTGGATTTTAGTTGGCAGAACACTATTTATATGTGTTAAATCTGTAATATATGTTATAAGCTTTCTGTTTTACTCCAGGTAATGTTGCCATAAAAATTCATGCTAAGAAAGGAATAAAGCTTGTGAGTATAGTATGTATATACAATGTATTTAGCAGAAAACATGTACAGAATTTTTTTTTCTTTTTAAAGAAGATGAGGAGAATCTAGTTAGTTCCTTACCCTCTGTAATTTAGGAACTATATTCACTAGATGATTAAAATTCAGCTATATACGTAATTACATTTATTAACATACAAATGCATTTAAATTTCTTATTTATGAGCTTGCACATCACTGCTGGTTCACCACTCGTACAGGAAAATAGTTTTATGTTAGTTTATAAGGAATTTATTGTTGTTTGCAAGCACTGGAAATGTGGTGCAATGTTTGTACTTTGAACACTGCAAGAGAATTTAAAAACCCAAGTAATTTATGTATTTTAGTGGACTGCTTAGAAACATTTGCTCCTTTTTTTAATTTATTCTAGCAGCTTTTTACTGATTTTCCTTCTCTAACCATGAAAATTAAATGCAGAGGTTTAATGTTTTAGATCATATTCTCTCAGGCAATGGAATACGTGCCTCTACATGTAAAAACTCAGTGAATACGCAGCCTTTTTTTCAAATAAAAAAATGTTGAGGAAATAGCCATTCCTCTTCCAGAGGTAATTTCACAGTTGTGGCGTTTTGTTTTTGTTTTCCTGTTGTTATTCTGCAGAGATAATTGATTAGGGTTTTATCCCTAATGAATAGGGATATGGGAACAGGGCGTGGGATTCTACCATAACCATCCCATTTTTCCGTCATCATTATGCCGGGACCAGTGTGGAGTGGAAGATGCCGAAGCCCAACCCAGCAGTCTCTTTCCTCTGCAGAAATTCTCCACTGGCCATCCGCAAGGGAAATCTGGCTTGTACTGCCTGAGCCGTGCAAACTGGGCAGGTGTGGTGCCCACCTGAGCAGAGAGGCAGCTCCTGGGTGGTTGGTCTGGGAAACCCTTCCCTGCCTGAAGGGCTGCAGAAGGGCAGAGCTCCGCCTGCTGTTAAGTTTTCTTTATTTTCAAACACTGTCAGAGTCTGGTACAAAACAGTGCTGCATGCCTGTGCCTATGCAGACTTTGCTGCATAACTTCTAGTTGACTGGAGAGATAAAAATAATCCCTGACATAAATCAACTTCATTCTGCCTCAGGACATAATTTAAATACCTTCTCCTGGGTGTTCTTCCCTCTTTGTAAAAGCAGCAAGTTCACTTTCTAGCCTTGGCACTCTAATTCTAGAAAACATTTAATGAAGGAGTGTGCTGCGGTGAGGGTAGAGCTACCGCTGCATGAGGATACAAGCAGTATCAACTAGGGACACAGTGGCAGGAAACGGAAAGGGATCTTAGAAAGGCTCTTGAGTATTTTCTTTCCCAAGACTGTAGGGCTAAAATGTTGCTTGAATTTATGAATAGAGCTGGACAAAAATTTTGCATGATTTTTAAATTCCTAGAATAACAGAGGTTTGAAAGGAGTGGGACCGTTTTTGAGATTAGGTTGAACTAGACAAATAGTTTCAATTGAAATAATAGGAAAAATATGAAAACATGTTCTCAGTTTTTAAAGGAAATATTTTAACATGCTTAAAATGAGTTTTTTACCTTTTGAAACTAAAGTACCATTTTCCACTTCAAAATTAGTCTAAATAAAAAAAAAGTAAAATGTGGGGTTTTTTTTAAATGACACGAAACACGTTATTTTTAATTACATGTAATATTTCAGGTTTACCCCAAATTAAAATTACTAGATTTTTTAAATTATTATTTTGTAAGAAAAAAAATCTGTGAGCTCTTTGTGATCTGAGGTTTCTGCTTGCTTTTTTTCTGACTTTTTGGTTTGGTTATTGAACTGGCAAAGACTTCACTTGCTCAGCTCTATTTATGAAACCTTCACGAGACACTGTCCTGATAATTCTGGGGTGGCTTGTGAAAAGACCTTTGCTCACACCTCTGTTACTGGGTAAGGATAATATTTCCTCCCTTGCACTGTACCAGTGTTAGACCTTGAGTCTTGCTGCGTACTCTGACTGTGCTGTACTCCTGTCCTTTGGGGCTAAAATGTACCATACAAGGATTTGTGATTTCAGCAGGCTACACATGAAAAGAAGGATCTCTTAGTTCTGATGAGATTGTGGGATACCTACCTAACGTATCAATAGCTCAGTATACGCCGAGTAAAACACACCTTACCAGTCACAGATTTTTCCCTTATACTTTGTCTTCCTATTCTTCTCTTTCATGTTCCTTGTTCTCTTGTCAGCCACTGGTTCATTTCAAACAAATATAATATTCAAAATTTTTATGTAAAGTTACAGAGCAGGAGATGAGAACTCCAGGTGCCCAGTCAGACTCCCCCTTTTTCTCAGGCTGATATGGGCAACTCAAAGGCTAAATCTTGAGATCTGAGGTTCTTCTCCTATTATTTGTATTGACCCTATGTGGCTGACTTGGAAGGATCCTTAAGGATTTCAGAAGGTGTTTTGCTCAGTCGCTACAATGCTGTGGACCTTTGGAAGCTCAGAAAGCTGATACAGTTTCCAAGAAAGGCTTAGCAGAGCTTTCCTAAGGGAAGTAAAGTAGATAATGAAATCGAGTGCTACATGGCTACATTCAGAACACCACTTGAGCTGTATGTGACTACAAATTTGTGTATAGGATTCCAATCTTTCACATGGCAGTTGTTTGGGTGTTGGTTTTTTATTTTTATTTTATTTTTAAAACATGTATTTTAAAGAAAAGTTAGTAGGGTTGGTCTAGTAGCTATAATCTTCAACAAGAGGGTGACACTATGGACAGTGAAAACTATAACTAAGAGCTAGCTTCTGTAATCAAAACAGCTAATAAGAGTTTGCAATCCAAAGAGACAAAAATAAGCAAAAAGAGAGAGGAAGGGAGCGCTGTCAGCACAGTTTTACAGATGGAGAAGGGGCCAAGCGTTGATTCAGTAAAGTATGGAGGCAGAACCTGATTTTTAACGTTTCCAAATGTGTACATTTCAACATATTCTGTTTGATACTGGCAATGCTTTATGCCTACCCATTTCTAATTTTAACTGTTCTTATTTTTTTTTTTTTTACTATCAGGCTTTTGTAGTTTCTCTTCAAACTGATTTCTTAAATACAGCAGAACATCTCCATTCTCAGCACAACAGCAGATTTTCAGTTCTTGCATATGTATATGGGGGTTTTTCCCCAAATTTTACTGCAACTGTTCAACTGCAAACATCCAGCAGATAGAGAAGCAGGGAGGGACAGATTTACATACATTGACTGGGTGTGCTGACTTTTCAATGCAAAATAACAGGCTTATTGTATTGTATCAAAGTAAGAGTCTTAGCCTGGAAGGGAAATTTCATTGACATTGAGCTGAAAACATAGGCACAGTGTAATGGATCTTAAAATTGGCTGGACTGTTTCTGGATGCCTGTGTTGTTCAGTATTCATATGAAAATCCCTATGCCCGGCATAAGCAGAGTAACGGGGTGAGAACTTTTCTCGATAGTATAACCTTTGAGACAAGTTCTAGCAGTCAAGTAGGAAATTGGAGTAATGATAAGTTCAAGCTGCTCGTCCTTGTCCAATGCTACGGTAGTAGTTTGAATTCAACCATACGGAATAAGAGATTTCGTGTTCACATATGCCTTGACACACTCTAGTGGCAGAAACTTGCAGTGCCATTCAGGCAATGGAGCCCAGTCGATTTCTTTTCTTTTTGATGTGAAGCAATTGCTATATTGCATGAAAATTTAGGTGATCATTACGGAAAGTAACTTAGCAGTTCAGAAACTACTGTTCAAGTCCTGTGCTTTTATAACAGTTGTATTTCTTTTTATGTTTTAATATATAAAATACTGATTCAGGGATTTCACTTGTTTGACATTTGTAGACAGTTTTGAGCAGCACACCCTGACCTGACTGAGTCACTGACATATGGCCACAATATTTATGCAGTATATCAAAGTGAATAAACAGTACCTATCCACAAGTTCTAGGCACTTATCCTTTAATGGTAATGGATACAGGTCTTGGGCAACCTCATCTTTTAACCAACCATTATTAAGTAGTAAATCAATAACCACATAAAAAAAATATTTATAGCTAAGCTCTAAAACCAGTGGTTTTGCTTATCGAAATAATCATAAATGATTCATGGTTTTGTCTTCTGAGAAGACATAATGGACCACTTCGCTTCCTCAGTTCTCTCTTCATTTTTCCCTTCATAGACCTACTTTGTGGCAAAATCCCTAAGATGATACAGTAAAGTATCTAAATATATGATTTATAATCACAGCAATTACAAAGATAGACCAACCTATGGTGAAGTGTTTTCTCCAGGATCCAGAACTTTCTGTTGCAATACTTGTGGTTTGGCTGTGGGCTACTACTGATCCTCTAGCCTGATTGCTGTTACAGTTTGGGTTGCAGCAGGGTGGAGTATCTTTTTGTGTTTTACTGCAATTCACACACTAACATGACTAAAGTATTTTGCATAGTGTAACTCAAAATTTCCCTTCCTCAGGAAATGTTGCTGTTTTGAAACTCATTTGGTTGCATCACAATGAAAACAAAATCCTGTTTCCTGCCAAACAAAAAAGTAGAAACATTTAATTCTGACTTAATGTTTGAGTTTATTATTGTTGCTTACACAACCCAAACAGATTATATGTATCTAAGGCACTGCCTTTTCTTTCTTTCTCATTATTCTTTATTTCAGGGATGCCTTCTATTCTTTCCTCAGCTTAGCATGACCACGGGTTTCCTCTGCAGTAAGCCTGTCTACTAGTCAGGATCATGGTGGGTGGCTCTGTGTACCCAAATTTCCTATTATCTTTCATTCTCTTTTTGCTAAGGATTTGTACCTTTTTCCATCTGACATTCAGAGCCATTGCCATCAAATCGTATGTTAGACTTTATTTTGCTGAGCCATTAAGCAACTTTCGAGTCTTGCTTTCCGATTATCTGGATATGAGAGAGTCACATAGATATTTTAGACTGGTTGTTGCTGCTCTGCCTCTGAGGCTTTTTAATTTATTTTTTTTAAGAACTTTTCTCTTTATATGGGTAAGTTACTCCAATGGCAGTAAATCTAAATGTTCTGTCTAAATGCAGATACTTACGCGAAAATATGCCTTTCCCCAACTCCCTGGAGATTCTTGCTTTGGATTTAAGAGTGAGTAGTTTTTAGGATGGTGCAACTCAATCCTAAATATTGGAAAGATGGTGACCCAAAATTAGAACTGGGGTGAACAAGTAAATCTCCCATTGAACTCAACGGGAATACTGACAGTTTACACTGGGAATGAATTAGACCTTGGGTTTTTTGCATCCTTGTTTGAACTATCATCCTAAAATAGGATTGTCAGACTAGATATATCATACATTTGCAGTTATGTCATAATAATTATGTCATTATTAGTGATCAGATCAGCTTTAGAGTTTTTTTTTCCTTGTCCTGTTACCAAGTTCCACGAGGACACAAGCTGTGATTTAGACTGGAGTTCTGAATTCTTTCTTCTTGTGGAGTGGACAAGGCACTTCCAACAGCAGGCATCTGTTACGCATTCATACTTATATACATGCAGCCATATTTGGGTAATACATTCTTTTTTCTCCCTATTCTGTAGTGATATAAATAGAAACGGAACCGCATTTACCATGCTCTGGAAGTTCTGCTATCTGGAGATCTGTGCTCCTGGTTAGCACAGCTGAGGGGCCTAACTTTGGGGAACAACTCAGTGCTCAGTTAGTTAAGGCAACACTGTTCAACGTATGTCTCACGTATCCCAGGATTATAAATATTCCTTTACATTACTGTCTGTTCATTTTTGATCTAGACCCTAATCCAAGCAAAGAGTAAATCGAATCATAAGAAAAAATTAGAAATCAATGGATGAGTGAACATCCAAAGAATACCACCTTGAAAGATTCAATCGCTTGTATCTAATGAGGCATCAGTAGTTAGCCTAATGTCTGGACTTTGTAAAGCTGCAGCATGGAGATTATCTCCTGGCATTCACTGATGCAATAATCGGGGCTGAACTATTCAACTTTTGATAATTAATGTGCTTGCTTTGTCCATCTGTGCAGTTTAAACTAATGTCAGATTACTCTATAATTTATTTCTGCATCTACTTTAGGCTGCCATTATAAATAAATGAACGTTTGAGTATCTCATATCAATGTCTTCAAAGTCCCCTCAGGGTCTTCCTTGATGGGAGGGGGTCTTTCTCTCTTTAAGACAGAAAGGGTCAGACTTGGAGCAGAGAAGTTATAATCTAGAGGCGGCTAGAAATTTTGCATATTTTCAATGGAGAACAGGAAAAAAAATTAACTAAGCATGTAACTAACTTGATTACCTTTGGGCAAATCATCTCAGCTACACTGAGGATTTATGTCCTCTGGCCAGTTAGGATTCCAAAATAATATCGCTCTTTTCCCTGCCAGTTTAATAATGGAGATTGATTGACAAATTCTTCCATCTGGTATGCCCAGACCATACTTTTCAGTGCAGATTTTACTAACCACATTCTCTGTTATTTCTTTGCAAGGTGAGAAATTAACAGTGAAGAGCTTTTTTAGAAACATCACCAAATAAAGATATTTTGGGCTGTGAAACTACAAACTTTGTTATGTGGGTACAGTTCCATTCTTTTACTTCAAAGTACTAATTCTAGGAGGCTTAATTTGGAAGTTTTAAATAGTTCTTCCTTCTGTTTAAACAGTTTGGTTGCTTTCATGAAAAAGGCAAGTTTACATTAAAATTCAGGAAATATGTTATAAAAGTGCACAGGGATTATAAGGGAAGCCCGCATACTGCAATCTAAAAATTCTGTGAAGTGGCTCATTTATTTGCCCCATGACTCTGTAAAGTCACTAGATAGACAAATGCATTATGCAGATAGAGAACTGGAGACAGAGGTTATGTGATGCCCAAGGCCATTCAGTGAGTCAAAGCTGAGCCAGGGTGAAGTTCCTATTTTAGCGTG
Organism: Ibidorhyncha struthersii; assembly: GCA_013398815.1. NCBI lineage: Eukaryota > Metazoa > Chordata > Aves > Charadriiformes > Charadriidae > Ibidorhyncha > Ibidorhyncha struthersii. Next base: position 516,100 of record VZSZ01004489.1, on the reverse strand, counting down.
CCTATTAATAACACCAGCACGGACAAACTACATGAAAGAACTAAATTTGGGGCCTGTGTGATGTCAGCATGCTCTGCAAGGCTGAAATACCATTTGTTTCCATCTAACTCTAAAACAGTTAAATTATTAGACATAAACATGACGAGATCGATATCTTATCTGAGGGCCTTCTCATACTTAGTGGTAATAATCTCTTTCCCCTTTCCCAGCTGAGGCCTTTTGTTTTTCCTTTGCAAACAGAAAAATGATTCATTTCAACCCTTTTATACCTTCAGCTTTTGAGGACGGACAGATGAATACTGTCTGGCATCAAGACAGACATAGTCACAGCATAAATGAGAGACAGCGTTAATGAGAGCCAGATTTTGCCTGCATTTGTTATCCTTGTTAAAAGGAGTATTTACATTTAGTAGACTATCGCTGCATTTATCTATTATATTCTTTGAGTTTGTATACTTGATCTAGCTTTAGATAAAGTTAGTGACTTCAGTTACTAACAGAAGGTGGCAGGGGAAATGATACTGCGTAATGAGGAGAAGTTGGAGTTAGGATCTGCTGTGCCTTTAGAATCTGTCAGTGACATGCCTTAGTGACTTGGGCATGGACTTTGAAGAATGAATACCATTTTTAGATTCCTTTGCTCATGGTTCTTCTTCTTACGATTGCCAGCCTGATTATTATGCGTAGTAAAAGCAAAGTCAATCAAGAATCAGCAAGATTAGAGAAATATTCACTAGAGCTGACTACAGAAAGTTTGACAGATTTGATGGGGAAGGTTAAGGAGTCTATTGCAGCTGTGTTTAACTGGAGCCAATGTCTCGAAAGCCAAAAGATGGTATCAGGGATTATTTCTACCTATCTTGCAGACTACAAAGCATTATCACTGAAATTCATGAAACGGTAATGATAATGGTTTGTTTTCCCAACTAGTTTTAAGGAAAATATTAAGCGATTCACCTTTTGCTGATGTGAGAGCTCCCTGCCTTACAATCTCAAGATAATTTAAATACTTGAATATTATGAAATTTGCAGTGACTGATTGCAGTGTTAGGGATGGAATTTCAGTCATAAATTTTGCAAGGATATCATTCAAAAGTTCGTTTGAAAAGAACAGCCATCCATTTCTGAAGGTTAATTGCAACAGAAATGCTGATTTCTCATGAAGGCTACTTAGAGCCTTCTCTATTAATACCACAGCCTGTGAAAAGACCTCTGAAGTATACAAGTCAAACATACTGTAATCTATATGGCAGTTGTAGAATCTATATAGAAACTGAGTTATGATACACTGACATATCTGTGACAAAAATTTTAGCCTTGCTGCTTGAGGTCTGTTGCTTTCGTATCAAACAGACAAATCAGTTCAGATCTATACTATAGTCTCTGTCTCTTGTCCATGTGGCATTCAATTTCATTTTCTTTTGGGGAAAAAGGAAGTAAGGGTCTTATGCTCTCACTCCTCCCCTCCCTCCACAGTGAGGGCAGCCTGTTGAACTACCAGGTCAACTTGGGTTTTGAGCAAAAGAGGAAAAACCTTAACATGAAAATAAATTTTTGGTACTTGTTTTCACTTAAAATACATGCAATATACCTTAATCTGTGTGGCTTCACAACAGATTTCCTACATTCTTCAGGATATCAGCAAGAACCAAGTCTGCGCCTTTCATTCTTCTCTAATTCAAAGTGCTAGTTTCATTTGTGTGTCTTAAAGAGGCTGATGTTATCACGTCGATGTTATCTTAGTCTTTGTGCAGAGATCCAAGTGATGTCAAAAGGAGCAACATCTGCTGAAGAGAATTATAGCACCTATCCATTCATCCATGCATTGCATCCAGGAACTGATTCTTATCTCACTTATAATAATACGTATCACCGTGACCTAGAAAACAGTCCTAGAACAATTATAGTGTTGCAGCAACTTGCAAAAAGATACAGTGCTCTGGGTAATTGATCACGCTCCAGCTTAAAAAAAAAAGATAGCATTCTTGCTCCTATCTCGCTGCTTCAGTGTATTCTCCTAATACTAGCTGCTATGCTTGATTTCTATCTGTCTGTTCTTGGGCTAACATTGTCGTACATCTTAAATAATTAATTTCCCTGATGATATCTTTACCATTAGCACTCATATTCCTGGCACATTGTTATGATACATATTGATCTTTCTGTATTGTGAGTGACAAGAACAATATAGTATTCCAAATAGGGACTCACCCATACTTACAGGATGCCATCAGTGCTATACTGTCCCCAGTGTCTCTACCTTTAGTGTCATACTGTAAAATGGATTTGTCTTTTTCTCAGCTGTATCACACTGGGAAACGTTGGGTGGAAGCAGCTGCACTTTACCTGTCTACCTGTCTCTTCCCACACTCCTCCCAGGATGTCTTGTTACATCTCCATTCCTGTCTCACTCCCACCCTGCTGTCCAGGCCCTGTAGCCCCTCTCTCATCTGTACCAGGTAGCCCTTACTACCTCCCCGTGCTTCTCTAACTGCTATCAGAGGCAGAGGCCGAGGTCGAGGTGAGAGCCAGAAGCAGGCCAAGGTGTACTCCTGCTGTGGGATGATGTGAGAAGAAATGGAGATGGGAGGATCAGAGAGAAATGGGCTGCAGATCATCTTCATGCTTCTGCTGCCACCTGGGAGAAGGTTGGGGGGGACTGCTGGTGCTGCCAGGGGTCAGCAGCTACACAGAAGACAAATCTGAGCTACTCGGACTTGCCAAGCCTCCTCACACACGTCTGCAGATTGCCACTATAGGCTGCTCCCTCATTTGCTTATTCCTGCCTCCACCAAGCCTTACATTTCTACTACATTTCCTCTCATTTCTGTTACTCTGTGATACTCCTTCTCTAAACTGATGCTGCTTACCAACATATCGCCAGCAAAATTTGCCATTTTTTTTGTTGCAGAGCCCTGCTTTGTGAGACTATTAAAATTCAGACCCAGTCCTTGAAGAATTCTTGTACTATTCACTTTCTGTTGATGATTCTTCTTTCAACCCAGTCCCTCAACAGGATTTAATAGAATTAGTCTGGTGCAAAGTGGCAGCCAGGAAAAAGAAAACTGTTCCTTCAATTTTAATGAAGGGCTCAGCCATCTGATCAGGTTGTGGCAGTGGAGTAAGTTACTGTATGTCAGTGGAATCGTTGAAACTATAGGTGCTTTTAGTCTAGCCATTTACAGAGTCGTGCAGGACCAATTAAACCTTTTTTTAACTGAATTTTAAGCTAAAATTGAAAAGAGTAAACTTAAAAAAAAAAGTCAGTTGAAAAGAATATAACTGGCCAATTACCATGGCTGTGCTCACGCACAGTAACTTATTTGTTGTCACTTTAGTGTGTCTGAGGATGTTATTAAAATTGGAGGGACCCAGTTCTGTGATTGTTCGAGTGAAGGTATAATTGTGTTTTTGACTTACGTTCTGACTCTAGAACAAGTTCTACTTGTTCCCAAGCTTATGACTTATAAGTCAGCCTGGGTTGCTCTTTAGCCGTTGCCCTTATTGATATCCATTAGCCCTTTATATATACTTGTGTCTAGGCAAGGACTATCAAGTATGAGTTATGGAGTGCCTGGCATCATAGCTGCTGCTGAATTATGAATTAACACACTTATAGAGTCTGTTAATCTTTAGGATCTTGTGTGTGGCTGATTTAATGTATAGGCAAAAAAAAAAAAAAAAAGTGTATTAACATAGCATGAGTGTATCCTCAGTTGGGAATGTCTGGAGAGTTGCTAATCCCCGTGCTCTATATTCCTTCTCTAAAGAAGACGGGGTTTTCTACTTCCAGAGACCTCCTGTATGCAACAGTTGTTTTAAAAATAAAGAGCTAATATATCCTAGATGGCATCTGCTTTTTCATTATTCAGATTATTTTCTTTCTGCACATACTGTGAAATAACATGCATTGTCTTTCAAATAATAATATATATCAATGGCACAAAATAATAATATATATCAGTGGCACAACTTAGTATGACATTTTCTAAAATGAGCTTAAACAAGCACCACTTGATATCACTGTTTTATCTTACCGAATTCCCAAAACACTCAATCCTGCACAGACCTGTCCCGTGGGTAGAACTTCCTTCAATCGACTTCTGGTTGTGCTGAGAGTAACTTTTTTTTTGAGAGAGGGAAATATGGGATCTAGATTTACATGCATGCCTTGTAACTTGTCTAATGACAAATGAAATGTGTTGAGTCTCAAGATTTCCAGCAAGCTGAGTGTTAACATTTGGGATTGTGTATAAAATAGAACTAAGGACTAAAGGATTGATTCATATTTCTCATTAAGCTAATTTAGTATCATTGAATTCAGTGAAACTGAGGCAGAGATTCACCAGTAGGAGGAGAGAGCCAGGCTCAGAGATCAGTCTTACGTTCAGAAGCAACGTAGACAGTATCATAGAGTTTGTCTCAAAATTGGTGAGAGGCTTTCACTTTTTCACTTTTTGCTTCTAGTGTTCTGAGTTGTAAATCATTATATCCTGGATGGCTTTTTTTGTTTTTAAATTCTTTGCATATCAGTATCAGAAGTTTCCCCATACTGAAAATCAACCCTTAAAGACCTTCCGTCCACTCATGTGCCCATACAGCATTTTCCCCATCCCTCCAATAGGTTTTAAAGATCACTCAAGAAACATTTGCAAGCTAGAAAATGAACAAAAAATTCTCCCATGTTGAAGAGGTGAAAGGTGAGGTTTGAATAAGTTTGAATACTGTTTCAGAGGCTGTGCTAACTTTTGTTTGTGCTGCAGACTGTAATGTCCAAGCATTTTGATAGGAGATAATATGGGGCTACACTGGTACAGTATGCTCTTGTCTGTTCTGGCAGCAGACAGAGGTAGCTTTTGGTTGCTTATTCTATCTGAGGGCCTCCCTACCTCTAGCGCCAAGTCGGGCTTTCTAAAGCCTCTCCTAACAGGACAACAAACACTGAGTTGCAGTCAAATATTTGCATGATGTACATTGAGCCCTCAGGGGAATTCTCTGTTTGCAATCATCATATTACTGAACATGAAAGGATAAAGCATAAAGCAATTCCAGTTTTTCTAAAAAGCCTGAAGTAAAGGAAAGCACCAAAAGAATCCCTTTTCCAGTTTCTGCCAACAGAGATTCCCAGAATTTGGTTTGTACATTCATTAGACATGAACTGTATTCATCTTCCTGCAGTAGTATGTATAAGTAAAATGTCCCTGAGGATGTTAAACTATTTTCACAAGTATTTCAATAAAATACTATGTCTTATAAAATTGGAATCTGCACCATCCTTGAAGAGCTTACTTGGTGCATTTCTGTGAGCATATATAAAAAGAGCTACATGATAAAACCTCTTCATTTTTAGTACAGCTCGGTCTGCTGCATTGGTTTTATGCTGTATATGTCTTTGTAGTGTTAACGCACTGCTATGTGGCAGCTTAAAGGTATTATAGCAGAGCTGGTACACCAGACAAGAAAGCTATGTATATAACTGTAAATCAGCAGTAGCAGGTCTTTTTTATAATGTTTCCATCTACCGTACATAAAACCGTTCCCTGATTTGAATAATTTGCTGAGCTAAGTAATAAGACTAACAATATAGTTAAAATAGGGAAGATCAGGCAATAGAAATATCCACAGTTTCAATCAGGATTACAAATTACAGATCTCCAAAAGATGCTAAAATGTAAGGAAGAAACCCCAACCCCTGGAACTGATGAAAATTAGTGTCAGTCATTGATTTCTAGAACACACAAAGAGACGGTGAGTATAAATGTGTTACTTACAAGTGCTGAGGATTTTAGGGAATGAAAATGGAGACCAGGAGCTGGAGACTGCCTGCCATGCCAGCAGTGTTGATTTGGAAGCGATGGACACAAATAAACGTTCAGCAAAGCTTAAAAAGCTGCAATGCAAGGCTAGCCAAAAGTGTCCATGTCCTTACCGTGCTGTGGCTGGCAGGCAATCCGTGTCTGGGAGCCTTCAGTCCCTCTAATCAGGCTCCGGGGATTTTGTTTGCAAGAGAGATTGTCCTTTAAGTGATCAGTGCAGGAAAACAGAGAAATAAAGAGAAATGAGCAAATTGTACAAGGCAAATAGCTGCAGGTCTTTAGCATGCTCCCTGCGTTTTCCTGAGCTGCATCTGCAGTAGAGAAAATATCCCAAAAATAGCTCAGGCTGCCAATGACTTGCTGAAACCTGAGAAAGAATTGCTGAATTTAAAGATCTGGGTTGCTGTGGGTGTATGATTAAAGTGAGAAATCGCTGGCAGGAAGAACCTAGGATGAAACCACATGCTTCAGGAGTAACTTGTGAGTTCACTGGTATCAGAACATGAGCTGACCTCTGATTTCCCCCTCCTCCACCTAATGCCAGTTAACCCTTAAGAGTGCAGCATGGACGAAAGTTCTGCAATGGCAGATGGAAGAGGAAATATGACTGAAAAAAGTTCTTTTCAACTCTAATATCTGTGATGTAGTGACAATGTTTTATAGCAGTGCCCTATTTCCTGAATTTCAAAGCAGTCAGGCGAGCTGATGTTTTGCGGAAATCTTGGAAACTGCACAGTTCTAACTTTTGGAAAGCTCAGCCAGTGTAGGGTATATGCTATATAACCCCTTTAAGCCATTTGTGGTCCCACAGAGTGAAAGGGATTTCAGGTCAAGTTTTGAGGAAGGAAGGAAGGAAGGGTAACATAACACTTTAGGAAATTTTCTGCAAGCACTGACTTACGGACAAAATACCAAGAATTGCCAGAGTATTTGGCACAGCCTTGGAGGAGGGACTGGTATCGCCTTACTGTGCCCAGAACAATTTACAGTAGCTTAAGGACCACTCCAGGTTGTTGTGGTCTAGAAGGGTCCCCTATGGATTCCTTGTTCCTACACAGATCACTAGAGCGTAGCGTACTTTAGCCCCAGTCCTCAGCTTGCTCCCTGGCACTTTTTTGTTACATCCCTGATTTAGAAGAGAACAAGAAGCAGTTGGCACAAAGCTGGGTACATTGGCTTGTCACCAGTTAAGTTTCCCAAGTAGTGCCAAAAGTAATCCTCAATAACCTATTTAGGACAGTATTAAAGCTGCCAGAGCATGGACTAGGAGCTAGTCCCCAGTTTTCTTTGTACTGACACTGAAAAGGGAAAAAGCTTCAGTTCTATAACTGGGTTAGATTTAAGCCACATAGGACTGGATTATGAGAAGCTGCTGCTTTGGAAAGCAATTGTGCATCTGAGAAAAGAGCCGAATATTGCCCTTCCTTCAGAATGTGCTTTGGTTTTAACATCAGTTTTTTAAGATGTGCCAAACAATAATGGCATCATAGGGAGAACAAAATGTTTAATGTGCTTCAACCACAGTGGTGTGTGATCACTTAATCATTCTGATAGAACTGTCCACTTTACACAATGAAGCTGTCTTCTTTAAGAGTATCTGAGCATTTTATCTTGAAGATGCTGTGTGTATGTGAAAATATGCTATATCTATAGTTGCTGTAGTTTCACACTCACAATGCCGTTCTGCGGGGCTGAGGAGTTAAGTATTTGTCCTATGAAAATAAATAGGCATTTAAGTTGCACATGTACAAGGGCAGCTGAGAATGCCTAGATATGACCTTCCCTTTCAAAGGTGCTTCGAAGAAAAAGGCCCATTATCAGGTCTTTTGGTCTATCTACAGTTCTAACTGTTCTGATCATAAGTGTTGTTTTAGGAGCTAGAAAAGTGGACAATCCCTGAAGTAAGCTGGTCTTTCTATTTGTATTTATACCCCAGCAGGCACTCTCTGAAGTACTTCTGCTGACCAAAAAGAAGTGTAGAATATTAGAAATTGTGGCCTAAATAATTATGATTCATGTTGAAGCATTCACTCGCAGACAAAAGGCAGTAAGCTCTTATACATATCTAGTGTTGGTATATATTATCTCATAAATTTCATGGTGAGCTCAAGAAGTCTGATTACTAATCTCCTAAAAACTCCTAATGCAAACCTCTGATCCTGTCTTTGAAGCAGCCAGTGATAATACAAAAGACTTCGTAGGCACCTTTTTTGTGAGTTAATAAAACCTAAAGCCAGTCATAATGACGGCTAGTGGGTAATTCATCATGTATGATACACTGCTAGTGATATATCAGCTATCATTAGAGGCTAGTGTCTGTGTGTTAGCAGATGAACTGTGCATTAAAAAATGAGATTTTTTTTCCCCCTCAAATGAGGTCATTAATTCAAACATTCTTTTTGTCTATCCTTGTTATGAAGAGGTTGCTAATGCAACACAATAAAGCAATGCTTCATCTCGAACAATTGGAAACTTAGTATTCTGAACCATTCTCTCTTTGTTCCATTCTCTCTGTTGAATTTCATTAGTACTGCGAGTCTAGATCATAAATTATATATATGAGATAATGCATATTTGGGTTTTTTTTTTAACTTAAATATAACATAGGGCAAAAGTGAAAAGAAAAGAAAAGAGCATGACAATTCTGAGCAGAGAACAGATGGGTGGTTTGGCATGGAAACAAAGACGTTAGCATACATTCATCGTTCTTATAGTGAAACGCTAATGCTTATGGTACCTATCAAATAGATGTATGGGGAAAGTACGTCTTCCACTAAGCATGATGCTTTATATCATGATACCTCTACATTATCTAACACACTCTTGAAAGCTAAACATTTCAATGCTCTTGTTCTTTTCTTCAGTTCTTTAATATCATATGACTTGAGTTTTGCCTGAGCACCCAGTGTAAGCTAAGCGCTGGCTTTTGTCTTTGATTTCCCTGGAATGAAAGTAAGAAGTACCCAAAACTAGTGCTATCCCACCAGGACTGACTTAGCTGTGAGCCTACTGTATAGTCTAGTGTGATCAATAAATCTTCTGCTGTTGTGTCTGTATGCACCTCAGGATTTGGATTTCAGCATCCAGTAAGGTTTGAAAGTCCTTGCCTATAGGTGTTGGTTGATCTGGAGAAACAAAGTTCTGTTTCTATCAGTGCAATCAAGTCACCAGACTAGTGTGGCTGTAAATGGGGACTCTGTTACAGAAACTTGTTGAGCAAAATAAACTGGGTAACACAGGTGAATGTTTTACACGCTTCACTGGGGCAGAATGTTATCAACTGTTTTCCCTATTAGGCAGTCTCTTGTTCAGGGAGCACTTTGGAGCATGAACTTCATGTCTGGCACATGTAAATCACTGAAGTAAGAAAACTTCCAGTGGATTGACAGATAATTACCTTTTTGTGACAATGGTAGAATTGGTACAAAAATGATGTTTTGCATGATATCCTGGTCTCCCACATGATATCCTGGTCTCTAAATTGGAGAGACTTGTATTCGACAGAGGGACCACTCAGTGGATAAGGAACTGGCTGGATGGTCACACTCAAAGGGTTGTGGTCAATGGCTTGATGTCCAAGCGGAGACCAGTTATGAGTAGTGTTCCTCAGGGGTTGGTACTGGGACTAGCGCTGTTCAATATCTCTGTTGGTAACATGGACAGTGGGATCGAGTGCACCCTCAGCAAGTTGCCAATGATACCAAGCTGTGTGGCGAGGTAGACGTGCTGGAGGGGAGCGATGCCATCCAGAGGGACCTGGACAGGCTGGAGAGGTGGGCCCATGCCAACCTCATGAAGTTCAAGAAGGCCAAGTGCAAGGTCCTACATCTGGATTGGGGCAATACTGGCAAATACAGGCTGGGTGGAGAATGGATCAGCCCTGAGGAGAAGGACCTGGGGGTACTGATTGATGAGAAGCTCAACATGAGCCGGCAATGCACGATCGCAGCCCAGAAAGCCAACTGTATCCTGGGCTGCATCAGAAGAAGCGTGGCCAGCAGGTCAAGGGAGGTGATTCTGC